>JABWDB010000051.1:1200000-1800000 GCA_019614645.1 Stratiolaelaps scimitus
TAATTGAAGTCAATTGCAGCCAGCAAAATTGTTGGAATAACCCATGACTAAGCTGCGCAGTAGGAGCATTGAAAACATTTCAATTAGATGGCAGTGTAAATCTCTGCCAAAACAAAAATCTGTATTGATGTGGAGTTAACCCTAACCATCATGCTAATCATAGTCTGTTCCAAATGGACGACAAAAGCTCAATGATTTGATTTTCGGTAAGCAGAAACTTACATTCTACCGGAATGATTCATAGTTGAATGCAAGAGTATTGGAGATTGGTCGAATTCTTGAGTTAATGGTAAAATTTCAGGACAGAGCTTGTTTGATTTACTGATTCACGTTTAAAGTCATAAATACACAACATATCAAAATAGTTGTGTGCTTTCCCCACCCCGCATTTTGATTATTAATAATAAAGGAGTGCGTGTATTGTATAAGCTGAGCTGAACTGAATGGGATTCCCATGGTGCATAAATATGAAATGGTAAGCGTTTGCTTATGTTTGAATGAAGCTTTTGCGTGCAATTATAGACGAAGGATATATTTTCTACATTAGCCAATAACTATAGTAATATTCCCGTGATCAGCTATTAGAACGAATCGCGTAAGGTACACTGTGGCGTTACAATTCGATTTTATACAAAGTCTGCCAGTATTCGGATGAATTTCCGATGCTTAACTTAAGACTGTGTTTGTTTACGCCTCGATGTGAGAATACGGATTTCTAATTATCTGAATGTTTTCGTTTAACGAGGCCTGGTCACCGCAAGAGGCTGTGTGGACATCAAAAGGCCACTTGGGCGTTAACGGACTGCGTTTCAAGTCTTGTTGATTCAGAGGAGGCGGCAATGTCTTGGGAAATAAAAAAAAATGCGTCTCTGGATCCTTTGCTAGATACAATAACTGAGAGCAGTTAAGAGCAAAAGCTTATGTCCGCTGTGCGGCCCAATTCAATGCACTGAATGGTATCATACTAAAATATAAAACTCCCGGTTAGCGTTTTACTCTCATACTTGTTAGTCCGCAAAGAAAAGTGATGACCGACAGTGGACCTTCATTTGTTCGTTACCGTTAAGATGCCCTCACACTATGAATGATGTATAATAGTACAATATGTGCTTGTACATCCAAAAAACATAACGTATTTAAACAAACACTGTTCATTGATTTCATCGTAGAAAAATATGTGTGGATCGGCACAAGGAATATTATTTGTCCAGATTGCTTCAATAGAGTTGAGTGTAATTCTACTTTATTAAATATTTTGCTTTAAACTGTCCATATTACATGAATGTCTTTAGCAAAGATTACTGGTAGACTAGCCGCAATATGTTAGCGTAACAAATATCTACTTACGAACTCGACCTTTGAGTCGGATTTGGATAATATTCAATGGTTGACTTTTATGACGTCAATGGGGTTTAAGCACGCAATTGACAGGGCGAACACGCAACAGAAGGAGCCTTCTTAATGGTTTTGTGAATTGTTCCGGTGTACTCCTGTGGAACGAAAGTCCTCTCATTGTCCAGAGTCGGCGGACCAAGAGCGATGTAAGAAAACACTCGAGCACACGAGAGAGTGATTTGTCTTCATTACAGATTTTTTTAGGCGACAAACTGTCGCAATAGGAAACTCAATCCATTTGACTCAAGTACAGAAGGTCAACGCTCGACAAAATGTTCTTCAACGTGTACGGTTTGAGGCGCAGCGTGAAGCGTAACACTGATTTGATCAGAACAGGATAGGGAGATACACGCTTGATTTTTTCAAGTTAATCGATCACGTGAAGCTGTTGGTTTCAATTTCCCGAGAGTTGTACCGATTTTCCCATTTTTGGAAGTATTTTAATTCGGCAAGATGACCTAGTGGTGTTGTTATAATAATGATAATAATAATTATAGATAAGTCGGCAATCTATTCCCAGATACCTAACTAGATGGAAGGAGTTGCTGGTTTGAGCCCGGCGTGCCCGTATGGAAAGCTTGTGTCAGCAGAGTGAGAACACTATTATTATTATTTGTATTAAAGATCGGCAGTTTCGAAAATCCTGCATAACGAAAATCTTTTCTTGGCTCGATCACTGTTGCTCAACAGTTTGTTGTTGCTTTAGAACCGTTGGGACAAGGGCATCTGATGACAGTACTAAACAACTCAATGTCAACAACAACCAGTTCGAGAGTGGCACAGAGCTGGAATAAACAAGAATATTGACTCAGGTCTGATCTCATTTAGCGGCAGGAACATGGTTAAGCCCGAATTCCCGGAAATCTTAACGATAAAGCGAGCACCTAATAGTTTGAAACCGGGGAGGGTTCATGAACAAACCGCACTGATTTACTTGGTGCCTTTGGAATTATCCTCGTTCAAGCTCCTTACATCACTATTACAGTATATATATATATATATATATATTAAAAATGAATAGCCTTTTACACTTCATTCCCCATAAATGCCTGTCACTGAACATGCTTAATTTTGATATAGCCGCCTTTGAGGAGTTGACTTCGAAACTTGAGCGGTGCATATCTGTTAATAAATCTTTATTTAATGTGATAAATGGCCTGTTAATAGCGGTTGGGCTATTCATTTTTATTGCTTTGTTTAGTAAGGCAAATGTCATTCTGAAAGTATTTGAATCAGCGCATTCACAAGCTAAATAAATTTATTTGGTGACACTGTCCATCCAGAGGTAGTCACTCTGTCTACAAAGCTGAAGATTTGCAACCCAGGTTGATATAAGACACACTATATATATATATATATATATATATATATATATGGAGCAACCATTTAGTTACCGCCAGCCCATGTTGAAGAGACCTCCTCTGCGATATTTGGATAACACAGAATTTAGGTAACAAAGAAATCGTATTACCAAGAACTCTGCATTCAAATTCGCCTTAGTAGTATCCTGCGGTATGACAACACTGACTTTCCGGTCTACTGCTTTGGAGACAAAAGCCTGCTGAACCGCAACTCATTTTTTGGTTGCTGTTCTAGGGCGAGTTTTTGAAAAGAACACATAGCGGCCAGCTGTACAGGCTGGCCATAATACTAAAGGTGTTGCTTAATATATTTAGATGCCTTGAGGTGTAGCTAGGCTGATAAATTCATAGTAGTTCTTCTACGATTCTATGACTCTCTATCCAAAGACGGACTAATTTGTCCCACTTGTGGTCTGTTCGATTGTGGTGGATACATATGGGCACCTCCATTCCGACCGCAAGGATTTCCCCGGATCGTATCTTCAAGTAAATACTCAGAAACCGTCTCTCATGCCTTGTGTTTACTTTGGACACTAAGAACCTAAGTTTTCCTTTTTGTCTTGTGTGCTACCCCTCCATGCCTTGACGACCATCCCTCTCCAAGGGCATACAAAGACGCACTCCGAAGTGTTCATTCTATCTTGGTAAATGTTGCTGTTCGCGTCTTCTCGAACGGTTCGCCTGAACGTATTTTGGGGTACACAAACTCGATTTCTAAATTAGATGCTAAATTTTGGCTGACAGACACGATATCTACTCTCGTTATTTGTGCAGCTACGCGATACATCACTCCATCAGTTGTTGTGTTTTCCAAATGTTTTAGCTGATTCGGACGAGTGTTCCTTCCTAGGAAACAATAGTGTTTCTTGTTAGAGTTTCACAGGAATTACTGTGGATTTCTATGGACCTGTTTTCTCGAGGCCGTGCGACACGTTTCGGGGTATGGCTGTTGTTCTGTTTGTGTTTACATGTGCCCTTAGTCATATGATCCGGTCAGTTAGCTAGAACGAGTGCGAACCGCATCTAGGGGCGAGCTCGATGCCGACTCTCTGTAGTGGTTCGAAAACTATCCGATACTTATTTTCCAAGGAATCAAAATATAGATACGAAGTACGATACATGATGAGTGTGAGTAAACATCTTATCCAATACAAAATAGCGCATTTGACCTTACCTTAGTTTGATGCTTGAATATCACATCATCTAGTTATAGACCCGAAGCAGAATTTCCTGGTGCGAAGACAAGGTGAAAATATAAATTAAAATAAGAATAAAACTCGAAAAGCGTTTCACAAATATAACTTGAATGTATAACCCAATTGAAAATGCTGACCGAGACGAGACCTTTTTCAGAGAGAATGACACAATACTGAAATTGATGTGAAAGGTAGCACCGCTGCCCAAGCTCCACTAATCACCATAGAAGTTGTTCTTTCTATTCTTGTATTCACAGAATGGCTTGGACGTTTTTGTCCGAAACATTTGAAGGTAAAGGTTTATTGGTTTTTATTGAAGGAGCTGCAATTGTTACAATGCTTAAGCTCTCTTATATGTCACCAAGCAGCGGGGCTCGAACCTGCGGCCTCTGGCTTCCGATAGCCAGACACTTAGCCGTCCAAGCCACTGCGCTGACAACTGAAACAAATCTTTTGGACGAAACGTGATACTGAACCCTGGCATAAATTGCTAAACCACTTGAAAACGTACGGCAATGTGTCCGTCAAAGCTTCCCGACTTGGAATTCTATAATAGAATGTGAACAGGAACGAGCACGAAAGTTGGATTTGAGAAACGGATTCTCAATTAGTGATTTGCGATTTTAGATTTAGTGGCGCATGACGACTCCCTATCGAGTCCGGGTAAATTTGGTTATGGAAAATTAGAGTCATTTGTTTCACAACAGCTACGGTGTTTGCAGGGAATTTCCTGATCAAATTCCGGTTGATCTCAGTATGGCAGTGGTTACGATGTAGCGGTTAATTCTTCCCGTTTCTCTACCCACATTTTCTTGTCTTTCTCAACGCTGTCATCTGTGACGATGTTATCATAATAACGACATCTTTAACGTCGAAGAACCGACGATGCGAGACAGTTTCTTTGAAAAGGAGAAGTCTCTAGTATCGCATTTCTATTCATGGCCCGCCCCGTGACCGTGGAGTCACGCGTCAGCAAGTCATTGCATTGCGCACTTAAGTCTGGGTTAGCAACCAGTCGTACAACCAAGTATTCTGTCCGTCTCAACATATGTGTCCCCCTCTCGTCAACAAGCTAGAGGTCGCCAGTTGTTTATTTGTTTATAAGCGATATGTCGGCCCTAATAACGAAATCACAGCTGACCCAAAATCCGGCAAACGTACTCAGCAGCCCCTTTATAATGATCCGAGCACATTTCGCTTAGCAGATCTGCAGATCCCTTAAAAAAACTACGTTCGGTTTTCCGTTCCATCGAAGAGAGTTTCAAGGAACAAGGGACAAGAACGGCGTCACCCTTTTGCTTCCTTCGACCTTCGGCCATCCAAGCACACACTCAGCGTCCTGAATATTGGAAACCAGAGTGCCCTTTATGCTCTGGCCTGTGAAAGAAGTCGCGTCAGAACGAGAAAGGGAGGGAGGCAATTTACCCCATTTTTTTCCGTTTGCAGCCTGGAATGGCGGCCGCCTCCAGGCTGACTGGCTGTGATGTGGCTGTGTGGCACATCCCAGTGGTTGTTCCCAGTCGGGATCGACCGTTCCCCAGCGACTCTTCGTAGCGTGGTATCATCCGCGTTCGCTCCTACGTTTATCTACGAGGCCGCGTGGCTAACATCGATCTGTCGGAACGTTAGAAAGGTCCAAAGAGGAGACGAGCGACGGGGTACGAGTGAGGACAGCGTTCGTTTTTCTCGGGAAGGGGACAATGTTATTTTAAAACGAGACCCTTTCACCTCTCCTCCTGCCCCCCGCGCTCTGGCCTATCTGTTTTTTCGCCTTGAGTGGGCGTGATTCGTCGTAGACCAGTGGAAGGAGTATAGGAAAAAGGGATAAGGATGCAGCGTCAATCGCTGGGGGTATGACACATTCAATGTGAGAAAGGAACGCACGTGCGGAGGAGACCTTTGCGGGGGAAGCGTTTGTTTGTTTTGACCTTTGAAGCCTTTTGTAGAGGTATTCATAGATATACAGTGAGGATAAGGCAACAACGAATTCGTCCGAATAGATAAATGCAACTCGTTGCATATGTGTCCTGTATACATTCTGTATACAACAGTATATATGTGTACTCAGAAAAAAATAACTGAGAAAGTACTGTTCACTTTTTCACTCATTCAAATGTTGTTCTGTTTTGGATATCCGGTTACAGAATCGTATGTCGCAAGGATGATGAATAACATTGACCGTAGTGAATTTGAATAATACCCAGGTAATAATTACATATGATTTAAAATGACCACGGAAAATGCCAAAAAGTGATTTGATGATACTGACACCGAAACATACGGAGAGTTGGTGTCGTCACGCGCAAAACAACCTGGGCCGTCTGGGATAGCCCAGACGGCCCAGGTGTAAGGTGTTAAGTGGTTCCTTGCACTTGTTCGTAGCTCTCTGTTCGTCACTAGAGCTGCTTCTAAAATATTGCATAAGCATTAGTTTTAATGATTTGTGGGCATCAAACAGAAAAGTAACCTTATCGAGATGCCTGAACAATCTCGTACGATTTCTGGCTACGTGGGATTGCAGCTTGGTGGCATCGTGTGGTGCGAACCATACCACATCCACGCCACCCTCTGTAGTTTGTAACACTCCCACCCATTAAAATCCAAAACTTTGCCTAATGTTAAGCCCGGTACTCAAAGTTGTAAGAACATAATTCAGTTTTCACAAGGCAGGAAAACTCCTAACTCTTTTATCGCTACTTGGAGACTCAATGCTTTGCGAAAACATTCCCAGATGTCGTCTACCTGAAACAGCTTAACGTTAACGTAACGATGAAACTTGTTCGAAGAAGAGAGATTATGGTTAAAATAGAGTATTTCAATACTGTGGAGTCTTTGTATTTTTCAAATAATTTTAGCTAGAAATACACGACCGAACCCCTATCACCGATAACTTGCGGGAAGGTACTGCCTGCTCGATGCGGACAGTATCGAAAACGGAGTCCGTTATATAATGTGCGGTCTGAACGATTTGAACTGGAGGGTCTTAGAGGTTTTAAAGCATTTTCGAAGGGCAAGACCTACATCCAGCCGGTCCTGGTCGGGCCCCTTAGGTTATCCGCATTATAAAGCGCATCTGCCAATAGCCTTAAAAACGTTAATTATTGAAATATCAACGTTCAATTATATTGAGGATATTTTCAAACAGAAGCGTACAGTTTCGCTTTCAGTCATTCAAAGTCATCACATTTCAAGAACATTCCAAGAATATTTGGCGATCTAACTCGGATGTAGACATTTGATATCGGAAGTTGTCGTTTTGGGGGTGCGTCAAAAGGATAGCCCACTTAGTGTTTGTCGAGTGGGGCGACAGTTAACATGCAACTGAGTTGTAAGATTGTTCTCGTACAAATTTTCTGGATCCTTTTTCAGCGAAAACTACGATATATGTCTCCAGGCATCAGAACATTTTGTTCATAGAAAACTCAAACGAAAGTCTCCTTTAATATTGAAACATAGATCCAAGATTGAGCTTCGCTCGTGAGTAAATTTCGTGGACAGAGGAGTGGCAACGTATGCTGTTTTTCAATGAAAAGAGGTCCAATCTCGAGGGTCCTGATGGACATTCTTATTATTTCCACGACATTAGGAAAGAAGAGAAAATCCTAAGTCGACGACAGGCGGGAGGTGGTGGTGTGATGATTTGGGCAGGCATTGGCAACAACGGGAAGACCGATTCGGTCTTCGTAAATGAGAGAATGAATAGTCGCGCCTACGTTTCCATGTTGGAGAATCAACTCAGGAATCACACCCGAGAAGATCTGAGCTGAAAGATTCATCTTCTAGTAGGATAACGCCGTAGTTCATAGGGTGAAGATCGTCAAGGAGGTCTTCGAAACTCAAGACATACAGTTACTGAGCTGGCCCGCACGCTCTCCAGACTTGATATTATTTATTTAATTAATTTTATTAACTGAAAACCTGTGGAGCGCCTTATCTAGAGCTATTTTTAAAGGTGGCAAGCAGTATCAAAGGCTACATGAGCTATTATAAAAGAAAAGCGTTGCTAGCCGAATGGCATGTGCTTGACCAAAACCTCATACGGAAACTTTATGAATGCCCAGTCGATGGATTTCAGTTTAGGAGAACGACGGCGGCGGCGGTGGCGGAAATTATAAGAGAACGATGTTAGAACTCAGTTGTGTTCGACAAACCCTAAATGGGATATCGTTTTGACGCACCTCCAAAACGAGAGTTTCCGATATCAAATGTCTACATTTGAGTTAGAGAGCCAAATATTGGCTCTGGAATGTTCTTGAAATGTGATATATATGAATGACCGAGACCGAAACTGCAGTACTACTTACGGTTGAGAAAAACAATCAGAAACATGGGGGTGGGCTATCCTTTTGATGCGGGGTGTACCTTTAGCGGTCTCAGGTGAGAAAGCTAAGCGATCGGGTGATTGAATAGCATCCCAACTCAACGGCAAACAAGCCTAAAAACCGCGACACGCTGATAATTAGGAACCTCTATTCTAAAAGTGTACGACAGCTTCGGGCTTGACTGGTGACAGCTGACTTCGTTAAGTGATAAATACCGCTTGACAGGTGAGGCCTGGAAGCTCGTAGGCCTTGAGGCTGCCTTGCTGCTAAATTAATTTAAGCGGCGTGAATGCACGAGGTCGACCTCACAGCTGTCGCCTTCCACGAAATTGAAGGCCCGCAACACCAGGTAACAAACGTAGTGCATCTATTGAGGTTAGCAGGTCCTACCTTTCTGTTGAAGCGGAATAAGCGTCCCTTTCAAGATCAGAAACGTGGGCTGATGCTGTTGATGCGGGGACGAAGCAGCATCACTACCATGATGAGAGAATAATATTTCTCATGTGGGATATGATAGAATGCATTACAATAGTGCCAGATGGATATTGGTAAGAAATTAACTTTCATTTTTATGGAGGTATTGAGGACACTTTTTAACTCACAGTAGCTACTGGACGCTTAACGACGAGTGTTGCCCAGAACAGTATAGGACTCACCCCCGATACTGCTCTAAGCTACACTCGTTTGAACCTGTTCCGCAGAGACCCGTAATAAACTTAAATCTTAAGCTTCAGCCTCTGCCAGCACGAATCTTTATTTAACAATACTACGGGCCGTCAGGAGAAGTGGTGGGTGCCTACTGGAGTAATTGGCCGTGACCCCCATTCGGGTTCCCCAGCTCACCACGAGTGGATTTCCTCTTTCTGCCTGTGAACCCGATCTTAAAGCAACGTCGTCTGTACTCTCTGCCAGAGTTGTCTCGCTTTGGTTGATTTCGCTTGACTGTCTGCGTCCGGGTCTGTTTGGCCGATTGTCTCATCAGCCTGCGCATCGCTATCGTCGCTGGAACTGGTGAGTAGCCTTTCTAGGCGTCTATTTACTTTTTTTTCACATATTTGTTCATTTACGGAACTGCAATTGTACAAACGCTTAGGTTCTCGTTAAATATTACTGCCGGAAGTTTAAACACCACATCTGACCTGGCAGGATGGTTATTCAATTTCAGTGGGTATTCATATCACAAATAATTGACCGGTCCGAAGGATTAGTTAAACGGAATCACCAGTAAGAACATGCTTCAAGTATATACATATATTTACATATTTATACGACACAAGGAGTAAAAGTAGTAGGAGGGTGGCCCCGACAGGTCCTCATAGTAATACCTAGAAGGTTAAGAGCTGAGGCCTGTCGCATAGGGGAACAGCTGAGGGTCAGCTGGAAAAAAAAAAGTAGTAGAGTCGTTCATTCGTTCATAGCGATTTCCTTCAAATCAAGTGCAAACTTGTTAGCTGAGTTCCTGAGTCTCACAAGGGGGGGAGCTCCAGACATTCGAAAGGCGGTAAGGGAGTGCTCGAAGGCTGGACTCCTTAAAGGCGCACGACCGCTCGAATATCGTCGCGTGTCTGGGTCTCTTATAAAGCAATAGCAAGGATTACATTGCTTGAGTCTGATAAGTTTTTTGGTAGGATATTGACAGGCAAAGTGTATTGAAGATTCGGAAAAACTTTCTATACCTTTATCTCAATATTCTCTAAAACATTCTGTGTTAAATGCTCGTTAGCAAACGATGATTCAGAACTACTTCTAAAATGACATAAGCATCTTGATCTCTATATTTTGAGCATCCAGTTAGTATGCCCAGGTCTTTGAGCAGCCGAATCGACGAGATGACAGTATAGTATTTTGGAGAGAGCACCGCAAAGCGATACCGCCATCTGAACGCCTCGTGGAGAGTTAGACCGAGGAAATTAGTTACACGTGACAGCGGTGGCTCAACGCCACAGATGTCTCTAAGGCGAGCGAAACAATGTGACACCTGTTTTTTGGCATTGATTGCTAGGCTCTTTTATGAGAATAGAAGAGTTTTCATTCTAGTTCTGTCGAGTTTCCTGAAGTTCTTGAAGATCAATGTTTTCCATAAAAATGAAATGATCCCAACTTAATATTCTTAGTAGTAACACCTGAGTAAGCACTCATTTTCCTCTATCATAAATATAAGGCAAGACTCCTATTGTCTTGCGCCGAATTCTTATTCTTGGCCGGTTTGAATTCAAATTTGGCGGGTAGTGAGCCCCAACAATCCGCGAGCAGACGGCGCGAAAGCTGTTAGCACTCAGCTTTCGTTAGGCGTTCGAAATATCAACCGGCGGACCAGGTCCCTCAACTTGCATTCTCAGAAGGAAAGTGTCAGGTTTATGTTTCAAGAGAAGAAATGTACAGCTGAAATCCATCGAAGGTTGGTTAGTGTACACGGCCATAATGCCCTGAGTCGATGACAGGTCCACCATTGGTGTGCGCACTTTAGGCAAGACGATTGGGACATTAATGAACATCGAGGGCGACCATCCCTTCCCGAATCTCGATTCGAAGAACAGATCGAAAACGCTTTTGAGGAAACTAGAGCTTGGTCATTGAGTACTTTGAAGGCTAAAATTGGCGTGCCTCGTGAAACATGTCGTCGAAATATTAAAAATAATCTAAGGATGCAGAAAAAAGTGCAAAATGGGTCGCTCATGAACTCGGTCCTGGCCAACTGAAAATACGTGAGGAGTGTTCGCGAGACAATTTGAAGATACATGGTCAGCAAAATAATCGTTTAGAGCATACCGTTGCAGTGGACGAGACATGGGTCAGCCTGTATAGAGGACCGGATAAAGATTAAGTGAAACAGAGGCTACGACCAGGTGAACAGGCAATGGCGGTAGCAGTACCAAATAGATTTGAGCCTAAAGTTATGGTAGCACTTGCCATGGATTCCAACGGAATTTGCTACTACGAGATTTTGGGCCCAAAAAAAAATTGACTTGGCTCGATGTCTCGAGTTTTTGAAGGGACTCATGAATAATTGGCATGGCAATAGGAAGCACCGAGTGTGGCTGCTCGTTGACAATGCTAGGGCACATCGTAGCAATGATATTACGTCCTGGCTTAAGGCCAACAGGATTGAGCGACGGCGTGCCCCCCCGCTCCCGATTTAAGGCCGGGTGACTATGGTTGCTTTCATCAGTTAAAGGGGACTATAGGTGGCCAAAGGTATGCAAATATCGATTTGTTCCGAGGCCTTAAATAGGAAATGATACATACCTAACCGTCAGAAGGCTCCCAGAAATCTGGGACCAGTGTATAAATAAAATAGGTGCATACCTCTAACTCATACTAAAAAATCTTTGTTTTAACTCACTTGATTTAGCCGATATTGTCTCAGCCGATATTGTATATGTCTCATTATTTTTGGGTCTAATAAATACATATTTTTTTGACCTCCTGCGTGAACATCTTAGCAGATGTACGGGTTCACGAAGTGGCATGCCCCAGACCCCAGAGTGCAGGCAAGCGGTGACCAAAAACATGGCGGCTGAACTCTCTTACGACGAATGGCCCCTCGAAGTTAGTTAGATCCTTTGACGACAACGTTGATTGCAACATCACGAGGAATTTATCCTCTCACCATGTTGAAAGCAAGAACCACGACGCTGTATAAATCTTACCTAGAGGCAGCAAGTTAATTTCCCCAAAGACGTCAACAAACGTGATAGCACACACCAGCGACATGTGGCATGATAAAGTCACCTAGTTGTCTCAACAGCCAGGTAGTCGATATGGAATTTGGATTCGAGGGTGTTGTAAAAAGAATCATGCCGACCCAAATCTAGCTTCACTCTCCCGAAATGCATTCGTTCTTAAACCCTCGAATATATCTCGCAACCTCTTTATGATGATCGCGCTGACATGAAGACCGACATGGTAAATATAATATATATAGTAATTGAATAATATATGAAAAAATGCAGTTCTTTTAATAAAACAATAAAATTTACCTTATCTGTACCAAATCTGAATTTCAATACGATGTACTATCAATTTATACTATGTGAGGGGGAGCATCGCAAAGGTTTCAAAAGCTCTCTTAATCTATATCTTAACGCCGTAGAACTAGAGTATATTTATATTAAGAGCTTGCACCCATTTATTATTCTATTATATTATCTTCACGTATTTTGCAAGCATTCTTACACTGGCTTCATCATATGAATCGTATTCAGTTTCTCGGGTTTACCTTTTATCGTTACTCAGCGTTCGATCCCGTCTCTGCCCTGGCATATTTAACCTCTGATAATTTAACTGCCCAGCTATCACTACAGTATACCATCAATATCTTAAGTTATTATATATTTGGTACTATGCCGTGTGTGCCTCCCTCTGGAGCCATTAAATAGTCAGACCAAATTCATCTTTCACCAGTTTTGTAATGCACGTATAATGCTGAATTTGCGTGATTCTCCTAGTTAAACCCAACCTGGTGTCCTTCGCTACTTATACACTAATTATCAGCATCATTTTTAGAGTTGCCAGTACAATGGTAACTCTAAAATGGAGCAATGTGTAGTCTATAATCGGTAGATTATTTGGTAAATTATCTTAATTCTGTGAACACTTTTGAATAGGCACTTCGAAGAAGAATGGATGTTGACACCTGAGTTGGGATTCTTATCAGACGTCCTTTCAGGTTAGCATCTTCTGTAACTACCCCTTAGTGTCTTTCCATTTCAGTTTCGCAGTTAGCGCATCTGTCTCCTCTGATTGACTTTGAGGTGCTCGAACTTTGCTGGGCACTCCCTTCTGTTCCAGGTGAACAATGACGAGAAAGCGGAAGCTGTATCTATAATCAACAGTAGTCTTCAATTGACGACACTTAACGAGTCCGAAACCGACCTGGTATCCTTTAATTAGCATTTTCGTATCCATATGAATGGGACTCGGAAGTTTGGCTAGCCTTCCTCTCTCACCGATTGCCGGATTGTTCCGCCTTTAAAGTATTGTGCTGTCTCTATTTGTGTGTCTCGCATTCACTGTGCGGTTATTGAATCTCTGCTATGCTATTGGTATTGTTGCCCAATGACGGTTTGTGTCTGAACATCAATGAGAAGTTCTAAATTGTTCAAAATGATGCACCTCAATAGCTTCGCTTGCTTATGTTCAGTTTCATATGCTCGCCGTCAACAGGGATAGTGTGGTATTGAAAGGTATCGAGTTGTGGTTAACGTCTTCGTGTGATTATCTGGGAAAGAATCAGTTGACCCCACCTTCGACTGATTATTCTACCCAACCTGTAGTAGAGTTTTTCGAGTGACAGAACATGGCCCATTGGAAGATATTCATGATACGTTGAACAATCAAGGTGCCACATTTGGTTTACAACGATATATGAAATTCACGTGCTGCGTGTTGCATCTGCTAGGTGTTCAAATGCGTGTTCATACTGCACACATTATGTGTCCCCATGGTTGGTCCCCGTGTGGTACACATATACGACGACACGTACCCCATTCTACCACTAGCTATAGCGCGATAGAACCCAAATTGCAGTCTGGATTGCAGCCTGTAGTCTAAAATTTCTTCTCCTTGCTACAGTGGGATGATTCCGTTAATTGCAGTTCCACCTGGTCAATCGGACACTAGAACAAATCGTTCTGGTTATTCCATAACAACATCGTGAAGTTAGATTCTAAGAATCGGATTACCAACCCGTTCATTATATGGCAGCTCGAACCTATTGATTTGCAAATGTTCTGCCTTAACGCTCATCTAAACCGGTGCTCTATGGGATCATAGACTGCAAAGCGTTTTCATAAAATAATTTATACTATACAAATTTAGAGCGATATTTTACACCTACAATATCATTTTATACAGAAAAAATATACACCCTTTCTCCCGCTGGAATATAAATGTGTAGATAATAATAATAATAATAATAATAATAATTAATAATAATAATAATAATAATAATAATAATAAAGGGTATAAGATATATAATCCCACTATTATTGCGTAATTATGCTATTGTCTCATTACAAGTGGCTTTGTACACTAACAATTTCCATCACACTAACACATTAGTGCGTCAATCTCGTCTCAACCATTTGGACGAAGACACCATGTTTGTACTTTATGAAACCACAGCAAAAAATAGTCTTGAAGTGATTGGCACAGTTTAATGGAAGCAATGACTCCGTTGTATATTCGTGCAGTGAGTGAGTGAGCGAGTACATGGAGCAGCTCAAGAAAAAGAAAATGATGTCGAAACATCCGATAGACCCTCGCAGTGGAACGAAATTGAGCCGGATAGAATCGGCAACCGGATCTAATTATAAAGAGTTATCTCTATGTCTGTTGTTCATGTTATGTAGAACATCCATGAGTGTCTTCTTGTCTGCGACACAAGACCACTCATAACAGCGCCTCCGATAGCTCGCCATTGGTACATAATATAATAATAAATTGTCGTCGAAATTGAACAAGCATGTGGAAGACAAATAACATTAAAAAGTACCCCCCACCCACCAATCATAGATAATCGTTATACTATAACATATATTTATCTACCTAAATATATAGATATAGTCCGAGAATAAATATGCTAATATATATTTCAGAACACCGATCCCGTAATTGGTCTACTGAGAATGACCCGAGTTGATTATATAATACAATAATTATGAGTGTCTATACCCGTGCCCTGAAGTACAAGACGCTACGCTCTCTGTAAAAACGGTTTCGAGTATAGTACCTCATTTTTATATTCGCTATCTGATTATATTCGTATCGCATTTGCTATCAATAATATTTACAGTCACTGGTGATTTTCAGTTACGCCAGTAACGGATCATGTTGACCCACGACCCTGCAGACTTGTTGTTATTGACGTTTGTTCGTTTCTAGCATAAAATGCAGGGAGTCAGTGTAAATGACATACGCATTCGTCGATTCGACAATCGTTCTCTGATGGGTCGTCTTTCGAAGCTCAAATCGGCCCTTATGCAGATGACATCCCGGCTATTCTGCATCATCTATTGATCTCCTATTGACGCATAGGCACAGCTGCTGCATTCATTCGGGAACGAGAAACAGTAAATGCGCAATGCAGCCAAAGCGATATCCTGCCTTATATATATGTATATATATATAATATATATATATATATATATATATATATATATATATATATATATATATATATATATATATATATATATAAGTATTATTAATTAGGTAGGTGCAGAAATCTTGGCTGGTTTTTAATCGCTCCCTTCCCAACCACGCGGCTACTATCTGTTTAATCCACCACTCGAAAGCTCTGTTCATCCTCTACCAAAGTAGAATTCTGGACGTTGAGGCTCATCTTGAGATTATATTCGAGAAAGATGACCACCAAACAGTGCGGGAATTAGCCAAAATAGATGAGTGTCAGTCACCACAGTGTAATCTTTACCGTCACCTTCACTCACACACTAGGACTGGAAGGTTTACATGGCCATGATTTACTTAGGGAATGCTGAAAAATAAGCAGGGCGGTAAATTGGAAAGTCTATATATGCACGTTCCAGTTCCATCGCGTAAACTCTTTCGCACAGTCTTGAAAAGTTTGAAATGCTTTTTTTGCCCCTAAACCAAACCAACCTTGTAAAGAAGATATTTATAAATTACTTGAGAGAAGCCCCTGTATCTTTTAGTGTCGAAGCGTCTCGAGGTTTCGGGACGATGCAATTTACAATACGCTTCATCAATTTGACGTTATACTTCGCCACTTCATTTTCAAGTGAACCCCATCAGCATTCGGTGAACAATGTGGCCTTCGAAATTTCGTCATCCCCCTCCCCTTAATTGGGCCAACAGGCTCAAACAAATTTTATGTCGGACCAAACTTTATGACGAACTCTCCTCACTTCATTGTTAACTTACACTACCTTAAAGCTAAATTGTGGATGCATTGATCGTTACATTAGCGAGGACCTGCTATTAGCAAAAATGCGGGCAGTCATTTTTTCCAAATTAGAAGAAAAAAGAGTTACAAGGCAAAGGATGGGAGAAGTGACAGAAATTTTCAGGGTCTCCTTGAGGGTGTGCCGAATCGCGCCAGTTTCCCAGGGGGCCCTTTTGCACTCTGCAAAAAAACGAGGCAAAGGAGTTACAAATACGACTCTCTTTCGGGTCCGTACCACACAAGGTGAAGACAGTTGGAATCCTGCATAATATAATATAAGCAAGAGAACTTCGAGCTCTTGAGGACTCCGCATACAGTAGAGTATGCCAGCATGAAGGGTGTATGTGACGGGGGCACTTTTACTTGTGAATGACGCCTTGAATAGCGTTCTGAGTCATTTGCTTTCAATGAGAATGGCCAAATGCTGAGACGACTTTCTCCACTCGTTATATTTGCCCGGCCAGTTAACCGGAAGACAAGCTGTCGGAGAGAGCTGATGTAATAATAGGGATCTTACCAGGCGAGTTACCGGCAGCTCGACCTGAAAGGACTTCCGACGGACTGACTTTACAAGTATTCACAACAGCGATGTAAACAATATCACACAAACACTCGTACACCCATATGGCGCATTCGCACAGACTTTTGGAGACATTACTTACGTGTATTTGCGGCCGCGAACTTCAAACTCGGAAAGTACTATCCCAGTCTGAAATATGGACTGTTGCTCGGAAGGTGAATAAGTATATACCCTTATATATAATAAAACTTAGAAATAAGCAACACCACTTTCTTCTAATTATGTTCACGAATGTTTACTTTTTTCACTACCCTTATTAATAGTGGTCGTTAACCTAAATTAAAATGTTCATGCGCATTGAATCAATAACATGTCTCTTCTGTCTTCATTTCAAATAAATCTGTCTGTGATTAGTCAAAAAATAAATACGTTCGAGGAGTCAGCTCCTGCCCTTTATCCTGTCGGTGAAGAATAAGGAGCCGCACAGAGCGCAAGCCAAAAGCCCGAAGAAGGCGGTCGCTATTTACCTCGTCATTTGCAATATATTATATACGTTACCTTCTTTCACAGCAGAAGGTAAAGTCATGGTCACTGTCGAATCTTTCATGTCTGCTTGCTTTCACGCTCGGATGTTGCAACTTTTTCCATCCATGTGAGCTCTAATAAGGTATCCATTTGTGGTACAAGATATCTGGCTCGATATGTGATCTACCCTTCGTCTGATTAAGTGCCGCTTTTCATCTATATACTCACAATGGAATAAAGGACTTTTGGCATGTCCGCTATGAAACTTCCTGTCCTCGGGTAAGCCAACCAAATGACACGAAATGTATGCTCTCACAAGGAACAGGTACCTTCGTCCGATCAACCGACGATTGCGAGTTTGCCACTTTGTTCTCTTCTTTCTGTAGTCATGGCATTTGTACCAGGCAACCAAGCCTGGTTTGATGCTGAAAGGGTCCGTTTTCGTGATGTATGCATGAGATCTCGTCGAACAAATATTACTCATATACTGTTGAACTAACTAAAATAAGCAAGACGCTCCGAGAAGCCACTCAGATCAGAGAAAGCACCGATCAGATGATAATTAATATATAATATACTTTGATATTGTACGATACTATTATACGCCTCACGTAATTTCAACAGACTGACGACTATCCAAGAGGACATCGTACATTTCTAATATTGACAAACCTATGAGTAGAAACGCAGCTCTGTCCGACTCGAGCCGTCAACTCTACGGCCTCAGCTCTTTATCACAGCTTTTATCCATTAACAGAGTTAATAATGTTCGCGCAGTTCAATAAGAATTATTGCTTTGAGCTTCTATTGTATAAATGCTTGGAAGTTTTGTCTATTATTATATTTCATCGCGCCTTTAATGGATTTCCTTATCACTGGGGAATATAAATTATATTGAACATGGAAAGTGCCTTCAGGTTAAGTTAATATAGGAGATTTAGGAGGGCAATTCCCGTGGTCAAGGGAAAGCTCTCTTAGCTTAGGAGCTCTATTTTTCACTTCAAAGCACCCGCTTGTCCTAGCATCGTATTGGTCTAATATAAAGCCTGTGAGATATTGTTTGAAAATTTTACAGAATCAGATCATATTTTTCCACCTCATTCATTCTGGCTTGTCACGCGGTGTCTTGGTAATTCCCGCGGATGGTTTCAAGTGCCGTCGCTATTCGACCGACTTTTTACGCCATTGACTCGAGGTCAATGCGAAAAATCAATGGAAAATCGATTGTTTTCTCAGATGTTTGCATCGTCAGCTGTCCGTTTAGATGTTGGTCTGAGACACCCCTTACCACAGCACAAAAATCAAAGCGATGATCATTTGTTTGTAATTTTCCTTGCCTTCTCCATTATCATTCTATGTGTGGAGTGAATCATATCTGAGATTTTTTTATCCACCTAGATGCCAATTACAGCCCCGACAGCCTTATAAATTGATTGTTTGATATGAATTGATTGTCATATTTTGAGAATTTTGACTCAGATACGGACAATCCAAGCGGGGATTAGAACCAGGGATCTCCTCTCTGTTGACGAAATAGTTCCCGGGAAATGTTCCCGCCAAGCACAAAACCTTAGATTATTTTAAACGGATTGCTATTGGATCTATTAGATATTGGTTGGAAACACTCACCGCGCTCTGCTCCCGGTTTTGCTAGTACGGTTAATTGTGTTTGAAGTATACCCCTGGGCTAGTTTGCTAGTCTGTTAGTATTATGCTTTTTTCATAGAGGCTAGGAGAAACCCCCTTTACTGCACCCATAAGAGGCTAGTTTAGTAGCAAACAAACTGCTGTGGAAAGAAAGTTAAATTTAGATATTGTTACGGTGAAGGACATTGTTTTATGCAGGTACTTGAATATTGTCAACAATAGAAGTTGTTTACCCGTCACTCGTTTTACGCGCAACTGTTGACATTTTGTGATGTTTCAGCCACCGCTTACCTCGGCCCTAGGAAACGTCTTCAACCTGCGGTTGCGAACATTGTGAGATCTATGCCTCGAAGGCGATGACAGGTTGTCCCATGGTGGCGGTTGAGTTGAGGCAACGTTGCCGTTCTTAGGGACATAGCTTGTATAAAAAGACCAGAAGTGGGATATAGTAGTAATGCGCTATGGATAAGTACCGATAAATAGATGAGAGAAGTGCTGAAGTCCAGCCGCAAAAACAAAAATCCAAGTCGATCGCCCTATATATTGGTGGACGAAAGGGAGTTCCTCGGCAGGCAAATCGAGGAAGGTATCATTGCCAAAAGCTTTTTGTATCTATGTTGTGATGCTATGATTTTGTTTCATGACATGATAAGATCTGGGTGAATCGGAGAAACGCTAGTGCTGGCGGGCTAGGTCTTAAGATGATAAAAACTAGATGAGATTTTTATCTACCTTCCTAAACTCTTCTCTTGTAACTCTAGCTATTTGCCATCTTGTGCAAGTTAACCACGCCGTTGAAGGCTACGCAATTTTAGTGACCTTTTGTCAGGTTGTAAATTTACTGTTTACAGGGTGATTTATTAAAACATACAATAATTAGGAATTATTTCCATGGGTTATTGGGGGGCTGCGTAGCTGGGACCGGGACTGCGGCCGACATTGTCCCGAGGAAGGCGACGGCATTGCCTCTCTGTCTCACAGCGAGGGACAGGCGTTACAGAAGAAAAGATCCTGCGCAATTGTCCCCGGTGGCGCGGATCAGCCTATGGTAGACCCCTTCGAGGAAGTTCACAGTGAGGGGGCCATGCCCTCCTAAGGTCTCAAAAGCAAGGGGGGAAAAAGGTAGGTTGTATACTCCTACAGAATGATCAATGCGAATACTACTTGGTGCATCGTCTTTAGCTTTACGAGGACTGAATGACATCCTCTGGAAATTTTACCCCAGACGTTCCGATCCGCTCAGATGCTCGCCTTCTGACAAGGCCAAAGTCATTCGGCAGCGACATCTACAACAGCACGTGTTCGCTTCAGCACTCTTTAGTGACACAAAAACAGGAGGCGCAAAGTTCACTCACTAGTTGGCCAATTGCCCACAGATATTTACATAGTCATTTACATAGGGTTTCTATCGTCGACATCGAAAACACATGTATGCTCAATCGTATATAAATAATATAAAAATAAGCTTTTCTGCTGATTTGATAATGTTGAGTTTAAGAACAACGAACCGTGACAACCACGAGATATCCATCGAATCATGTTGACACTCGATGCAAATCTATCCAATTCGCCATCTCCTCTATTTGACTGCCTGTTTATATTATGGACGCGATGTTCGGTGAGATTTAAATCACACAGTACAGCGGTGGGAACGTTGGCTCTCTGAGTGGAGGTATAAATCATCCTTATAGTCTGCTACTTGAGATGAATGACTAAATGAATTGGGAGCCAAGTTAACTTCTTAGCTGACTGTGGTAAAAGTTACATTCCTTCACCGTTCTATAATATTTACCACTTTGGTATATAATTCTCACGTATACACAGATAAGAGCAATGAAACTGAGGCAAGAGAATAATATATGGTGCGTTGCTGTTAGTAAATGAGCCGACACGATCGATGGCTTATACGACAGTAGTCTCTCTCTCTCGATGATGCTAGCTATCCAACGTTCTTAGATCTATGGACTACTGCGATCGACCAATGGAAATAATAATAATAGTTATAATAATGCCAAGATGGATACGTCTCCGTTGGTGTGGCTAAAGTCGCCACTAGTGGTCCAGCAAGTGACTGCTGAATCGTTTGGGGTGAGCCCCTGCCACTCATCGATGCCGTAAATGTCCACCTGGCCCTTATGACAACACGACCATACTGTATGGTTGGAGTGTACAAGGCTACACTCAACAGAAGAGGACTTATGGGAACTGTCCTAACGTCTCGACAATGCTCGCTTTCTCTCCGTTCCCCATATTTCTCCTGCTTTTAGCATCTGGGGCTCACGGGATTGGCCGGCAGAGGTTCCGTTGGCTTTCTTTGAGCAACGGAGAAGGAAGAAGATATTCGTACATGCTACGAGGCCCTACGTTCAGTCGAGTCTTATGACAATCCGGTTACGGCGTTTACGGAGCTCTACTCGGAGGAAACGAGGCCAGGACCTCGAGGAAACCATTGCGCGAGGAGAAGAGCCAGTTGACCTTGCCACCGGAGATTTATGTCGGGGGGGAGGCAGAGCAGAAGGAAAATGCTGTCGAGTAGGGCATATCAGGGTTATGAGATTGGGGCATTTGGTGTTTCTTCATTTGAGCTCCTGCTTAGTACGCCCCGGTAGGGTGTCCTTGACCCCCCCCTATACTGAACCTGGGGCCAATGATTTTCTTGTCGCGGGTGGTCCCTGCCGCTTGGCAGACGTGAGATCGTGCATCATCCGGCATCAACTCGGAGAGAGATAGAGTATGAAGCTGGGACCCTCGTTTTTCACTGTCAAGAAACGCTACAGGCGTTTACATATATAATACCTGTGCCGTAAGGAAATCATTGTGCGAAAAGCTAAAGGCCCTGGTATAGAAGTCGCGAAGGAGACGAGACGTTAGAGGGTTAGCCATATTTCGGTTATTGCTTAGCTCGTTGCTGGAACATTTTGAAACTTTGTGGTCTTCCAATCAGTCGATACTACCAAGGGTATATCAATCCAATACCCTTCAGCTATTTTCTGTGAGATACCCCAAATTCATACGGATATAAAAAGCGAAATCAGTAAATTTGCAAATACGGAATATATGTTTAGCACATTCTGGTGTCGATTGCTCGAAGTAATTCAATGACGCCTTCAGCTTTAACGCGCGGTTGATGTCTCTAAAGCTGCGAGAAATTTCGTGACATGCACGAATGAAACTGAAAACCTCCGAGTTTTCGAAGCTTTCCTTAGAATGCAGGATGAGTTAGTAGAACGATCGTTCTGCTGCTTTGTTCCTCATGTGTAGGTCTTTATCAAGTGTTTCACTTGTCTCGTCTACTGCCACTGAGTCTTCACGCATGAGTGTCATCGCTGGATTACCTTGCCGCACGTTGAGGACCTGTAAGCGCTCAGACTTCTCGTCTCGTGCATGGACGCACAACGTAATAGGATTACTGTCAGTGTGCCTTTTTGAAAGACGTGCTCTCGTGCCAGAGCAGAGCATTCGGTAGCGTGCTTGTTCTGCAATGGACAAATGGGCTCAGAGAAACGGGACCATACAGACGGAAAAACATGACAAGACAATGGGGCCACATTAACGACTCTTTCTCTCTCTCTCTAGCTGCCCTGTTGTAGTACCCTTTCCAGTTCAGCACTCGCAGCTGCACTAATTGCGTTAAAAAAACGGCTCTACTTTTTTATATTTTGCACCAGCTAGGGGTCTGAATCTCAGTAAATTAGCAAAAACAACAGCTGAGGCACCTGGCTTCACTTTTGAGGTATTCGCCGCAGTAATGACTCCAACTTTAAACATTTGGACCTCATAGAGTGCTTGGACCCTGGCCTGGAGCTGATTTGTATTACTTTAAGCCAAAGCTTGCCGGGGCGGCTAGTGGCTCGCTCCTCCTGTTGGGTTCCCTATCCGTCTGGACACGCTCTCCCCCGTGCGAGGTCTTGGGAGGTTAATAACCCTTTCCTTAATATTATAGAATTGTGGGAGTACAGAAATACTCGCAAAAGTCTTCTTTCTGCAAATTCACTAAATATTCATATCCCAGCGGCAGAGGTGACCGTCAGTCAAAAGTGATAGAAAGCACCCGTGTCTCTTTTCACCTAGGTAGCTATATTTCTTTGTTTGACTCTAAATTAACAAGGACTTATATTAAGGGAAGACAAAAATTGAAGGCCATGGAAACTGAGCTACCCCAGCTTACATAAGAAACACTCGCCTTAAAATAGATAAAATTGATACGAACATGTGACAGTAGGTGAGTAAATGTAAGAACTATTAGGCTGTCCCCTTCAAACGTTCGCCTCTTTAAATGCCAATAACTTTTGAACTAAATGAGTTAGAATAAAGATATTTTGGTATGAGTTAGAGGCGTATAAGTCTTCAAATTAGATGTCGAACACTCCACACGCATTTTCATCTGCTCAGCACTCAGTATATGGGGAACCCATTTTGCATTGATTTTCTTCATCTTCAGTACATTGGTGACAATTTTATGACATGTCACCCGAGGAATCCCAGTTTCAGCCGACAAAGACCTCATGGACCAAGCTCTAGGTTGCTCAAAAGCTGCCTTGATTCTGTCAATCCGTTCGTCCCTCGTTGCACCTGATTTGTGGTCCCCGCCTCGGTGGTCATCGGTGTCCATATCTCCACTGTTAAATCGCTTGCACCAACTTTGCACCGTTCGCAGGCATAAGGCAGACCTGCCGTACGCGTTCACTAATTGTCGATGGATTTCAGCTGGAGGGTGTTTTTGGAGAAACAAAAACTTGATGTTTTCCCGTTGATTTTTGGGGGAATTTGAACTTTCTGCTGCAGTGTCCAGCTTTCTGCTTGTATCGAAACCACTTAGTGTTCGAAAGGAAGCCACGTTCCTGCCGCGTGCCCACTCCCAAAATCAACGCATTGTATCGCGTAGTTCGGATTGTGCGCCATTCGAAAGACGCGAAAGTTTGAAGGGGACAGCCTAATAGTTAGTGTTATGGGATAACTCCCGTACTTCATCTCTACTCGAAATAACGCTTTCAAGATGTCACTACAAACCGCTTCTATCAATTACAAACTCCCAAATTCCACTAGGAAAAAGGACACCTCGGGGATCCGCTCCTTCGTTTCCATTTCTTCCATTCCACCACTACTCATCGATCCAAGAAATCATAACCCATATTGTCAGAAGGCCACATATATTCAGAATGCAGTGAGCCATGGACGTTAGTAAGATAAAGTATTGAACATGGACGATTGTAATCAAAAGATTAGTGAAAATCTGTATAGAGTGCGTAGGCCAGAGTGATACACAGAAAAAAAGTCGACATTTACATAAATACAAAGCGAATACTGCTGAAAAATTATAGCACTTCAGCAAGAGAAACTTTCAACGTTATGAACCTATTCAACACTACATTCAACTTTTTTTTGGCTTTGACAACGGCTTCCAGTCAGCGATCGGATGAATCAGTGACGGCGGAAGCGACATGGTCCAGGATTTTCGCCCACTGTCTTGTAGTAGCAGCCTTCAGGGATTCCAAGGTGGTATATTGTTGCAGGACAACTTGGACTTCGAAATGGCCCAGATAGAGACATCTGGCGGGTTGACGTCGGTCGGTTATAGGGACCCTTGTAGAAATTAGCCGGGTGCAATTCAGGTCAGCCGCCTGAGTTGTTGTTTCATTTGTCTATTTGAAAGTTCATTTCGTTACGACAGTGTGGGCGGTGCCGCTGGCTATGTTGTGTTGACTTTAGGAAAGTCAGCAAAGTCAGCCTCACCCAGACAGAGTCTTGAGACGTCGGCAACTTCGAACTGAAATAACCGGTAAATGTACTTATCTTTTACAGATTTAATGAGAGAAGTTCAATTTAAATCACTACTTTGTATCATTTCTTGCCGTGCATCATTGACTATTAATCATCTTATCAGTCAAACCCGATTGATTACATTTTTGTCCTATTCTAGATTTATTTCCAACCCGGCGAACCCTAGAACAGTGCAAATTATCGAACCCCTTTAATATAAGTAGATAATTGTTTCTGTGCAAACGGTCATTAATTATAGATAGGATTTGGCACCCAATTCTTTATCCCAGGCTCCATCAAGGTACTACAGCTTAAGCGATCTTACGTGAATTTAGCTTGAGAAATCGTTTCCCTGCCCTATAGACGTTTTCCCCAAAAGCAGGATTTTTTAGGATTCCAATGTCACATGTAAGCAATGGAAAACAATGCTACACGCAGCATTTGCAGCCAGAGCAATATTTGTTATACCAGAATGGAAATATAGTGAAGCACGCATAGTAACGCCCACATCCTGAAACGCGTCGAGACTCCGGTGCCGTGGTGCATTTGTGTGCAGCCTGCAACCGCCACGTAGGTGCACAGGTTCGATCCCCACCGTTGCACCTTTGCATTTTGGGATTCGTCTTACGAAACAATTCAAAAAAGCGATATCTTGGACGTCAATTCTTGGCTGAGAGTCATAATTAGGATTTATTCAGCGAACATTCCTATATGTGACAGGTGGGACGACGACTTAGCAAATATAAAGACGAGGATAGGGTCATCAAGCGACGACAGGCAGCTGACGCTTTGAGGTGACCTTGCAACGTAAACGACTGATGTTGATTACCGTTATCTGACTTTCGGTCTCGCGCTTGCAGCGATAACGCAGCAGCCATCGTTGTAATTTTCGACTCAGGCCCGTCCAGGGCAGACTCACGCAGAGGTAGAACACGGTGATTGCTACCCTCTGCTGTGAAACCTCGGGGGTCGAGGGAATCCCTGGCGGAGGTTTGCGACCTCACGTCGAATTGAGGTTTCGGCAGTACTTGTCTAGTCTGTGTGTGGTGGCTGTTCTGACCAGGTAGGTCGAACAGTTGGACGAAGATTTCGTTTCACTCATAGAGTCAGCATTGAAACTACAACAAGTGAACAAAATGGCACTTGCTACTTTGCCATGCCCAGCACCGATACTCTTGCTGAAGGACTTTTGACATGTGTACCTACCTACTTTCGCTGCTTATTGGACGCACGTTCTAACTAATTGTATGCTTCCAGAGTGTCTCGATAATATCTGCCTCTTTAATTATGATATGATACTAAGGAGAATTATCGTTTTTCCTGTGCACTATGGACTCTATATCAGTGTATCAGCCACTGTTGCTTGGTATACCATTACTACCAGCTACGCCTCGTCTGTTACTCATTTTTCCTTACTGCTTCCGGTATCAACACACTACTTTGGGCACAGCCAGCGGCTTCAAGCAGTTTGCGACTCCATTCGTGTTCGTGCTACAACTCGTCACACACCCCGCGGCTTCTTTCTTCTAAAGCCAAACTTCGCTAACTCTTCTCTGTTGATGGACTTATGTTTGTGGCTAAAAGGCGCCCCGTTCTTCTCCTATCAGACAATTTTAGGTTTTGATCCGTATGACACTACTAAGAGAAATGTCGACAGACCCTTCATCAAAAGTGATGGACTTTCGTTTGCGGCTGGAGAACCCTCAACCGTTCTCCCATCAGACGACTCTCTATGCTTATCCCTATGATGGCATTACAAAGAGAAAATTCTCGAGAGGAAAATCTACACTCCATATTATATGCTGGCCTCCATCAGTCCTTAGCGGCTACCAAATTCTGTAACGAAGACGAAAAACCAATGCATTCAAAGTGAGTAGGAGACAGATCTCGACGAATGAGGCCACTTTTAAAGTCATACTTTTCCAATGCGACTCATTTCATTTGGGAGGAATACCGCAATTTGCCGCTACTTGTAAATACCGCGCTAAATACTAACAAGTTCACGAACTAAACACTATAGTAAGTAAGTACATGTGAAAATTCCAGACGTTTATCAACGTTGCTTGAACATTGCACCACTCAGTTATATATTAGGTTAATTCAAGCAGACCCGAAGAACAACAATGTTTCATCATTACGAGGCCATCCAGGGGAAAAATATTCACGCTCCGGGCTCACGCACAGCCAACATTTAACGTCTACGATAGTGCTTTCGGCCTTACTTAACATTACCCATCGTACGACGCTCGGTACTAATACATACAACGGAGCGTTCATAACCACTACTACAATTTGTATCACTGCAGTAATAATGTATCATTATCACATCGAATTACACCACCTTTCAGATGAATCACCTTGTCTGTCTTGAGGGGCGCCACAACGATTTGCCCTTCCCTTATAAACACGTCCACTTCCAGAAGAGCCAGTAACGAACCTATAACTTACGATCGCCATGATTGCAGGCTAGTAAGAATGGGGGCGGAACTATGGGGAATGATGCCAGACATCGCTATTTGCGATTCTATTCTTCTTAGGTGGTATGGCGGAAGCTGGCTTGCTCGAAAAGTCTACTTATGCTGTCCATAGGCTTGTCAGCATAGTCGACTCCTTTTATCCCATTATTTGTAAGCGACTGGAGTTGATGAGGAAAGTCCCGAGGGAGCAACCAGCTCTTTCTTGTATCGGGCACCGATTCACAATATGGTGTACGTGATGCGGCTGATCCTAGAAGGTGACTGAACTGGCGTGGACGAGTTGAGGGCAGCTTGGACCTTTAGGACGACTGTAATCGAACAGGCTGGAATTTGAATCTGGATACTGTTTCGAAACAGATTCAAAGGCAGCCAAGTTTAGCTTGGTAGTACCACTGCTACTACAACGAACCGTTAATGCAATATCGATTTCATTGGTTTGGACATAGCCTCGAAACTCACGATGGGTTCTCGGCATCGACCGCAAAACCTAGAATTAGAGGTGAGACACGTAGAGATGCTGCTGGTCGAAAGCTGTAGCATCCCGGACTGGAATACTGGCCTACTGTATTCGGAGTTGATACAGCTAGTCAAGGGGCTTGCTCGATGTGTAATAGTAATTTTCGACCATTTTCATTCTGAATATATTGCAATAGGCGAAGTCGATCTGCCGATTAAAAGGAGAGTTTGTGCATCCACACAGAGGATGATCACAATGGAAAAAACTTTTAGTCTAATAAGGCTATAAGTTATCTTGTCAAAGATTCAATGGGGCCATGTGCCGTGATTGCATTAGGTCGCTTATCCACAAACGCAAGTGCCGCCAGCAAGCGTATAGACTACAGTGTATGGTAGTGCACTCTTTGAAATCGATGATTACTATCCGTCATAAATAAATAAATAAATAAATAAATAAGGGCACGATAATAATAATACTAAATATAGATAGTATGTATTCGGAATATTCGTTAAACATCTGACAAATTGACTCTTTAAAACGTCGTTAATTCTGAAGCCATTACACTTTCATTATAAAAAGCGTCTGACATTATATAACACTAACATGCTTTGTATCCGCTTTTGGTCTGAGCACAATTCCTATGCACAATTACGATGATGAATAATCCTACTTAACTGCAAAATGAATAACCCTACTATCGAACGAGGAGAATCAACCAAGCGTTGTTCCTGTTGGCGATGGAATTTTAAGTATACAAAAATATTCAAAATAAAAAAAATAAAACTATAAAATACTGCTATATAAATGTATATGTTCAGTATACAAAAATATTCAAATATACGCACCCGCAAAAAATCTAAAACGTCAATAGAAATCGAAGTTTTACCTGTGACAGCGTCGGTAGCTACCTTCAACGCTTGTTGCGCTTGTTTAGCAGAACCGTTATTTAGTTCAATGTTAACCCGGATTGCACATAATACATATATCCCCCGTGGGGCTTCGTCCCAGTTTGCGATTGAGAAGCGTGTGCGGGTCATGTATCCGGTTCATGTACATTAAAAGCAAAGGTGGATGAACACGCTAATCGCAGGGGAGGACTCATCGAGGATGACATGATGAGCCTAAAAACGGCCACTCTCAATTAGTATCCACGAAGAACTCATTCTTCCGAACGGCGTTTGGTCCTTGCCGGTTTTGTCACTTAATTGCCCCAAAAATATAACGGTAATGATACTACAACGGTTAAACCGCTTGGGCCACAGCGTCCACATTAAGATTAAAGCCGACCACAGCGAATTGTGCATCTACATGCGAGGCTGGAACAAGTAAATACTCAGATGTTCAGGTGCTGTCGACTGTGTGTTTCACGATGATACCGAAACTGTTCATGATTGCTCTGGATGTATCAATACCGCCACGTTGATATTCTACACAAATTTCCATATTACACTCGCGCGCAACCTTTGCGAGTGTAAAGAAATCATATACCAATTACCGAAATTCGTTAGACTAAAAGTGCACGTTACCGGCCAGCGAAGGTTATTTGGTTAAGGTGCCTTCGTGAAGAGTGAATCACCCTTCATCTTTACTACCATTGGGGCGTTTCCGCTATTCGCCCTTGAGGAAGCTGACTTCAAAATGCTTCGTTTAGTTTTCACCCAGCCCCACAACGTTTCTACAAAATCTTTAACAATGAAAGTTCTTACCCCTTAAAATATTTTATATAGAATATATATATATATATATATATATACGCCGCGACAAGAAATGTCCCACGCCCATTTTTCTGACTTTTTTCCTCAACCGCAAGTAGTAATGCAGCTTTCAGTCATTCAAAGTCATTAGATTTCAAGAACATTCCACGAATATTCTGTTATCTAACTCAGATATAGACATTTGATATCGGACATTGTCGTTTTGAGGGTGCGACAAAATGATAGCCCAGTTAGGGTTTTTCTAGTGGGACGGCAGTTGAATCGCAACTGAGATCGTTCTCCAACAAATTTTCTGGATCCTTAGTCGGCGAAAACTACGATGTACAGAAATCACCAACTTAGTGAAAATGAGAGAAAAATGATTTCCAAACTAAATGAAGAAAAAAGTCAAAATCGGAAATCGCGCGGATTTTGCAAAGGAGCAGAAAGGTGATTTCGAATTTTCTTAAAGATTGTGAACAATACGGGACAAAGAAGACTCCAGGTCGACCCGAAGCAGTAAGTGCTCGTGAAACATGCTTCGTCCTCTGAAGAGCCTCTAACAGATTTTTGACTTGTCGCGAAATTGCAGCCGAGAGTGGAGTCGAAACGAACGTACGAAACGTCCAAAGATATCTTCAGGCATCAGAATATCTTGTTCATAGAAAACTCAAATGTAAACCTCCTTTAAAATTGAGTTTCGCCTGTGAGCACATTTCGTAGACAGAATGGTAACGTATGCTGTTTTTCAATGAAAAGAGGTCCAATCTCGAGGGTCCTGATGAACATTCTTATTATTTCCACGACATTAGGAAAGAAGAGAAAGTCCTAAGTCGACGACAGGCGGGAGGTGGTGGTGTGATGATTTGGGCCGGCATTGGCTACAACGGGAAGACTGATTTGGTCTTCGCAAAAGGGCGAATGAATACGGGCGAATGAATCTATTTTTCCATGTTGGAGGATCAACTTAGGAATCAAGTCAAGATGATCTGAGCTGGAATTTCATCTTCCAGCAGGATAATGCAGCAGTTCATATGACGAGATCGTCAAGAAGTTCTTCGGAACTAAAAACATACAGTTACTGAACAGGCTCTCCTGACTTGAATATTATAGAAAACCTGTGGAGGGTCTTAGCTAGAGCTGTTTTTAAAGGTGGCAAGCAGTATCAAACGCTACGAGTGCTAAAAAAAAAGCTTTGGTAGCCGAATGGAATGGTCTTGATCAAAACCCCATGCGTAAACTGTATGAATCTATGCCCACTCAATTAATTTCTGTTCTGGAGAACGGCGGCATGATACTAAATTTGTAGAAGAACGATCTTAGAATCCAGTTGTGTTCGACATACACTAACTGGGCTATCATTTTGTCGCACCCTCAAAACGACAATTTCCAATATCACCGATATGTCTAGATCTGAGTTAGATCGGCGAATATTCGTGGAGTGTTCTTGAATTGTGATATATTTGAATGACTGAAAGCGAAACTGCATTGCTACTTACGGTTGAGAAAAAAACCACAACAATGAGGGTGGGCTATAATTTTGTCGCTGCGTGTATGTATATATATGACTATAGTTTGTCAGTTAAAGTAATATATTAGTTGGTTACTGTGGAAAGCGTGCAAACAGGCTTGCAAAAACGTTGGGAAAAAACGATCGAGAATAATGAATACATACGACTCTGGATAAAGGTTGGGAACGTTATGTTTTTACCATAACCGCATCAGGTTCAGCTGTGGCTAATATCGTACAAATGTTTTAACAATCGAATAACCCATCGAAGCTTTATGGTATCTTACATTATAAAAAATGATGATAATACTACTAAAACCATCTTCCTTATGGCCCCGAACGACGACTCTACATGAAGACTTCCCCCTCCCAACCAATCTAGCCTGTTATCATATTTTCGGCACAACCAAAAGCAATGTTGTTGTAAATACTGCTGCTGCTGTGGTGGTTGTTGTTGTTGTTTTTTTTTCTTCTAAATCTACTCGGTGCGTATGTACCTCTCTCTATCTATGTGTGTGTATGTGTGTACACATATGAGCATTTTTTGGCGCGTGTATTCATACAAAATCCATTCGGCTCCATATAGACATTAGATCGTCGTTTGGGAGTTGGCTGAGAAGCTACTGTGGACCCCGACGGCGTTACTAAAAATGAGATGATGAAAAGACTCACCCGGTTTCCCGCAGTGCGAACCGCATTCATTCGTACTGCACGATTCGTAGAAGCAACAGGGACTTGCCGCAAGTGACGTATTATGATATGACGAAACTCATAGTCATGCGACGGCGACTTCTCCGTCTAGATCTATGAGATGCGTGACCCTCAGCCCCCCCCGTCCTTCTGCGCGCTACCTCCAGGGTGTTTTCTGCAGCCCTAAGCCGTCGCTGGACGATTCCCAGCTGGTAAATTTGCTTTGAGGGGACCCTTCAGATGTTCGAGGTCAACGCCTTGACTCTCACTTGGCACTAAACCATACCGAAATGTATTATATAAGAGACAGTATGCATCAAGGCCAGTGAGCAGGCATCACGACGCAAGGAATAAGGATGACTCTTGGTAAGGACATCCATTCGTTCTATGGCAGGATTCGAATGTCTGTTTAGGGTGCCTTCAGTCTATTATATGAGATTACGTAGTAACTCAAGCAGATGATATTGAGAACGAGCGCGTCCAAGTTTAGCCACAATACCCGCGATGGAAGGCCATCTAAGGGCGAGATGGAGAGCCAGACATCGTTTGGCCACAGTGTCCAGCAAATACACGATGGCGCGAGTAACGCACTTCATCATAACTTTAGGGAATTGAACACGCGTGTCACCCCTTAAAATTTTGTGAAGTAAGACCCGCTAGTTATTACACATGAATATGGTTTCGGCTGAATGGACGTGGGTTATCCGATACAAAATAGAGTTTGAACTACCCGTGTTATAAATAAGTATTCATTTAGAATAGAAGAATTTGGTTGATGACGCATAGGTCGTTCAGAGCTATTTTGTACATAGAAGAAACATTGATAACCTTCAAACTAAGCGCCCTTTTCAGTTGAAATTTGACATCTTGTACCTGAATCTGTTGCTTACGTGTATTATACCTTAGTGGTTCATCTTCTTAGAACGAACATGAATCTAGAAGCTGACACATCGTTTAGCGCTGACAGTCAACGTTCTGTGGTCAATTTTTTGTTTATTGAAGTAACAAACCCGAGTTGCGACAATTACCCTAGCGATGAACCATACTAGAGGCTGTACTATAGCCTCCGTTGAAAAAGGGGACTAAAAAAACGATTTAGTCGAAAACGAACATCCGCGCACAGGGCGGAGCGAACGAGAATAATTGTAATCGTATGGATATTAAGTTTGTTTCACGACACGAAGGGCCACTGCAACGGGATAGAGAAGCTTATGAAACAGCTACATATGGAGGGACGACACTGCGGTGCTTCTTGTCACACGGATGAGTGGGTGGTGTGTCATTTATGTTTTATTCTCTCTTGCTCTCTTAAATTCGTCATATCACCCGGCATATTCAGGCAGTCGACAACTCGGCGACCGAGTGGCACAATATCGACAATCTATCGCACAGTCCATTTTATCACACAATGTTTTGTTCGTATCACATTTTATCACACTCACAATGTGTGTTGATTGCCACCCTTTATGGGGCGTTGAGATTATTACATAAATTCTACCTGCAACATAACATAATACTTCATTGTATTACTATTAGTCCGCTAATTCTGACTTTGTGTCCTTCTCTCGCCGCCAGGCGGCATCAATCGATGAATTTTCACTAACGCTCAAGATTTCATATTGTTCCTGAGTGGAAAAACAATATTTCAATAAATGTTACGAAAAAGTTCATAGCCTCCTTATCGGCCTACTCTAGAAGCCCGAAGTTGTAACAAAAACATTGCAAATGACAAAAATAATAATATATAGTTCGTGCCTCACGAACCAACTCCGGCGAAAATCACCATTGCGATCGACGAGTCTCGAGCGACTTCGTGCCGGAAATTGTCCCTATTGAAAACGTTTTGGCGCTAGTTTCATAATGAATTTATTGAGGCCTTTCTGTTCCGGTGGTCTCTGCTTACAATCACTACTTCATTGACCTACCGGCCTTAACTATATTGAATCTCACTAAAGGGTAGACCTTTGGAGGGAATATAGGACTCGTTGTTTTGTGACATTGTTCTTCTCATATTCCCCTCTGTATTGTAGCTATAACGACAGACCTCGAATGTTCATTTTTTGCTTCGTGCTTTAACCACTAACGACTTTCGCTTCTTTGACGGCTCGCAACAGGGGACAATGGTGTAGTGGCTTCAAGGGCGAGGCCGACATTCATAGATGGACGCAGCTCGTCAGACGGAAGTATAAGAAAAAACAGAGTGACCAGTGTGAGTGGCTGTGGGTAGTTCTGTTGATCACGGTGAGGCTTTGTGTCCTACCCATGTTGCGCAGTGAACGGATGAGTAACTTTACTGTAAGTCTTGTTTCGTTGACGACATCTCGAACGCCCGTGTGACTCACTCACACACACACACACACACACACCCGTACATACCCAAACACACCCCCATACATGACTTCGAAGTTACCTGGTTATTTTGCTCCTGTTACGATATCTTACGTCGTTAGTGTTTCGGCACACTGATACTCGTTGTAACACCGTGTTCCGCAGTAGATCGATGTTCACTGGGAGTCGAAATATCGATATCGATTTGTTCTCTTGCCGGCGGCGCCATCCACTTGCAAGAACCTCTATCCAAGTGATTTGATTTGCGATGAGATGAAGCTCGATGGTCAGCAATCGCTTCTAGCTGACCAGACCGAGTGGCGTCTACTGGCCTAAGCGTTTTGCCTTTGTACATTTTCTCTTCAGGGTAGTGGACATTTATTGTAGCACTTGGAAGGGAGACATTTATTGTGGTTCTGCGATATTTATATTGGCTACGTACGCCCACACATAGACACACCAGCTAATATGAACTCAACGCTCTGTGGGCGCTTTTGAAGCGTAGAATCTTCGAAAGTCAAGCTTGGCCTTTCAACGTTGCGATCGCCTGTAGGTTTAACTGAAATATATATTCAACTATTATACGTGGTGGTGGTGGTGGGCTGGAACGACCTGCGAACAAATCCCTGCATATTTCTGCCTATCTTCATGAGCTCGTTTTGGACGATCAAAGTAAATGATTATTCTTCTTGTAAAGACGGCCGTGGAAATTGGTCTGCATGAAAATTTAGGGTAGGACAGGTCCTCCGTTATGGAATTAAATCGAGTAGCTGGCGCTGTGAATTTAGATGTGTGTGTATATCACCCGAGCAAGTTCAAGTTGTAAGTAGTGCAGCTATGTAAAGGATAAACAAAGTGCGTTCAAGTACCAACACTTTTCTTTTTGTAGTAAACCAACGAATATATGGCGAGCTTTACCTTGCCGCGTACGCTCCACTATAGTATCGGCCATGCCAACGGTGACTATGGTCAATGCAGTAACTCGAGTTCTGGTAGCCGTGGTGGTTTTACGGTTGCCAAAAAGATGCCTTGGTTGTCTCGTTCAGATGAAACTGCGACACACCGCATTTTCCAGACATTGCGTGCATGGTTTTAGAAACCTTTGTGAAATGTGTGGAAAGGCAAAGGTGTATTCGTTAATTAAAGGAACTGCAATTTTTACAATGATCCAGTTTCCTTATTTGTTCTCACCAGGTCGAGGGACTCGAACTTGCGACCTCTGGCTTTTACAACCAGAGACTTCCCCTACGGTGTTTCCGTCAACATCTCGGACATCCTACCATGCGACTCTCCGGCGAATAACAACAAATTAGCTAAACACGTAAAAAGATTACCGAGTTTTAAAATGACACGCTCACTGGCATGGTTCTTTTTCGTCGAACTAAGATGCCTGCCTGTGTCATGAACGCTGTCGCTTCCACTGAACACCGCTCTGATGACACGGATCTGCCAACAATCGGTAAACAACTACAGCCATCGATAAATATTACACCAGTAAAATAATTAAGAAAACATCTCTACATGGTTCTGAAAGTTTTGTGTTCGCAGAATAAATCGATTGATTGTTGCAGCTCGAAGAATTTTTCAGCAAGCGTTGTTATAGTAAACTCTCGCAAACCGTTTTGATCTTGAACCCGATGGGGGGAGAGGTGTATTCCTAGGCCCACTTACCCAAGCTGGGGATGACAGTGGGCTACGTAATTTATGTAGAACTATTCTCCCTTAGAGAATAATGATTATCACACTCAAGTATCTCTCTCTCTCTCTCTCTCTCTCAGGTAAAAAGAAAGTCATACTTGAGTATGACAATCGAGTTAACCTCGTTCTGTTACTTTGGTTGACAACTTTCTAAAGAATATCATTGATGTTTTAGCCATGTCATGTCCACCTAAGTAAAACCTAACATAAAAAATAACATAGGAAAAAATACTGAATCTTGTTCTGACACCCGAATTGTCAGGTCTGCTTTGAAGCCCACTTTTTACTACATCCTTACACTGGTGAACAGTTACAATGTCGAGCTTCGAATAATACACCCCCAAATATGTCACACCAATGCTTTCCTAACTATAGATTTTATTAAAAATGAGTTATCCCAAACTCTGGCTGATAGTGAAAGGGACTGCCGGCTTTCTGTTCTGTTCGCTTCCCGCCGGCAGGCCATTGTCTCACGTTGCGCTGAAACACTGGTGTGCCTAACTGACGGTCTTTAGGGCACCACCTTGAATACGGCGAATTTAAAAGAGAGTTTTGAAGGATTGCTTTCAACCCACGCGCATACGTTCCAACGGCGATCTCCCACAGCAAACTTTGCTTTTCCAAAACGTTTGACAGCGGTTTCTTGCCGGCCACTGCTATAACGGCACTGCTCCATAACGTCAAAAAGATCCCTCAAAGAAGATGGTTAACTCGGCGGGAGGTATTTGAATATTGTGTAATATCATGCATGACCGAGAAGTGTCATCCGATGGCAGAAGGACTGGGGACCTTTCAGTCAAAGGATCCATTGTGACTGACGCCACAAGAGGGAGTTTCCATGTAATAGGAGAGAAAAGAAAAATAGCTTTCGTTCGTTATCAAAGTAGTTTATTCCAGGTAGATCAATGTCTATAACGATGGGAGTCACCTTAAATAAGGCTACAAAATAGGAGGCACTATAGTAAGGGGTGATGATATAGATACCACTTGCTTTCATAGCCGTTTTTATCATACCACATGTTTAGTGTAATATATTATAATAAATTGATCTTCAATGTGCATATTCAACACCTACAAAGCGAACGTTGTAGCTCAGAACTAGATGGAGAATCATAAACTGGCGGTCTGACGTTAACTGGAAACGGCTCGTTTCTTGCACGTTTAATAGTCAATTTTATCTTCTCGTGGTGTCGAAACAACGGAAAAGGTTATTAACAATTAACTGAATCGAATGAATTAATTGAAATCGTCCCTCCAAATGTTTTCACCAACGTTCCTCGGTTTGTTCAAGTGCATGAATACCAGTTAAATACAATTATACTACAATGTATCACACGCTTCGACTAGCCATAGTTCGTGGTTATTCCAATTCATCTTAATTCTAGAGCTGACGTTTCATCCTATATATATATATATATATATATAAGGGAGTTGAGATGCATATTTACGTCAGACGTAAATATAAAGATGTGGATTTCGTTTCCCGCATCAGGCTTGGCTCGGTTATGCGAACATAAAGTACACACTACATTTGATTGTCAACAGTGATGGTAGTGGCGGTGATGGCTGCCGTAGTGGTAAATATACACAGAGCGTCGTTATATCGCAACTCGACTAACGCAATGTCGGGGCCTGGCAACATGAGCCATCAACATGAGCCATTCGTCACGATGGTCCTCCATCAACACCGACAGCAACGGCACAAAAGTGGGATGGACGTGGGCGTCGTCAACTGCCTTTACGAACTCTTGCTCTCAGGGCTGAGAGTTTCTCAGGGGCATGCCGTGACCATGGCGGTTAAGCAACCCCCAGCAACAAGGACGCTGTCAGAGTACCAGTCTTGGACATAATGCTGATGGGACGACTCCGTTTCGCAATTCGTTCAGGAAAAATGCTTAGTAACTTTATCACATTATGCTACACTGCACTACAGAGCATTAGCTACTATGGTAGTTCAAAGCGATCTACTACTAACTAAAGAGGGTCAATTGTAGGGTGGATTTTGGTGCAACCAAGAGCAGGTTAAAAGTGTCGATATTGAACAGCAGGAGATGACGATGTCGAGTTGGGAAAACGTAGAACAGAACAACTATAATAACTTGATAATTAAGACGTCTGAGTGCGCTAGAGGTTTGGCACTGTTTTCCTTTTTAGCTTAATGAGACTCTTACACAGTCGTACAATCGACGGCGCTGAGTCTCGTCCCGGGAGGGTGAGATTTTTGTATTCATTCAATTTCAATCAGCAGCTGGAACATAAAATAGTTATGACACTGGACACACTGACTTGTGTTGTGCTTCCAAAGGGATGACTGTTTTTTAGAGGAACTCTTTGATGCATTTAGTTACAAACTTCCTGCGGCTGCTTATATTGCGGAGGTGTTGCAATCTCACACCAAGAGCTTCCCTTGTAATTACATCGATCCATGGCCGCCATTAGTATTTCTACAGTGACATTGAGCCTGGGTACAAGGTCAAGTCAGTTAAATCAGATAATCTCTTACAAACTGATTGCAGATAAATAATAGTATTCAATTGCGTCAAGGCCTAATATTGATCGGCAGAGTCGTTTACTCCTCACACCAATGTTTGACTATTTTGTCCTTCGCTCTGCCTCTCGCGAATGGCGAATGCGTATCAAAGACGCTATTTAATTATAGTTCGAGACTCTATTGTCCAAAAGTGCGTTTCAAGGGTTGAATAATTCAGATCATCATTCACCCATACAGTCCCGTTCCATTGGCGGTCACAGGCAAAGCTGAGTGCAGCTAAACTTGAAAACAAATGCCACAGAAATAATATTACAATAGAACGATATTGAAGCATCATCACAAAGGGATCTAGTTCAGATGTTTCAGCTCACTCTGAAGTAGGTTGAAAGAGAGTTTACTCTGATCAAATTTGTCATTAAATATGATAATCTGTTTCTTGTGATAATTATTTTTTCTTTTGGGAATAGAGTATCCGTATTGCAAGTATTTCTTGAGAGTTTTGCATAAAATATTGATTCAATGAATTCTAGAATTTCTTTGACGATTTCCAAGGGAAGTTCGCTATACGAAAGTAGGTTTGGTAAGCTACTCTGAACAGAACAACCAGTTCTACTTGAAATATTAATATGAAATGAGACAAGATTGGAATCTAGTACGAGGCCGGTGTTAGCCTAGAAGACATGCATAATTCGACCACCTCAGCTCATATGATGTACTAAGTCCATACGTAAAACTAAGGGATAATAATAAGCTGCTTTTAACCTCTCATATCCTTAGTGACGCATCATTCATATGACGACAATTTCAGGGCTTTGCCAACTGACAACTAATATTTAGAGATAACAATTTTGAACCACTGGTATGTATGATTTGATAACCCACTTATAGAAAAAAATAATCGCAAATAAACTGACAATGTCGCATTTTTCTGGAAAAAAAATTGAGTTGAGAATTGCTAAGCAAACGATATACATATTCTTAAAATTTGCATCGTAGAAAGTATGTTTAATGACAGAATTTAATATTCTGCGTTCGGAGAAAAATACCCTCTCAGGTATTTTGCGAACGAATTTGGTCAGAAAAAATGACGCCCCCGTTGGAAACGCGTGGGATAAACTGAGGATGACTATTTTTCGACGAAGCACAACTCAGCTAATTCTGACATCTGTTTAGATGTTGACGATCAAGTTGAGCTGGGCTACAGATGTATTAGAACAGGGGGGTCTTTAATGGCTCTAGTCTTGGGAACGTCTGTGGTAGATAGAGTGAGTCAGTAGCGGTGCCCCGCTTTGCAGGCACCATCCAACATGAACTGGACTAAGCACCCAGATAGAAATACAACGTAGCTCGCTCGTCGTGCCACACCGGAAACAAGGACAGATGGAAGTATTTGTATGGGACAACGTTGTCGTCCCCTGAGCTAACAGTGCCCACTCGTTCGTCGATTGCGATGGTCGCGACAGCTTCACTTTGGTCTTACCCTAAGGTGGTGGCTCTCACAAGCTTAGTTAAAAACAACGGCAAAAAAAGCCGAACCGTTCGGGCGGCAGAGGCGCGACGATCCGTTCGGACACAAGGAGACGATTTGTGTCGGACTCAATATGCGTCTGTCTCTGACGTTTGACAGCCAGAGTAGATGAAGGGGCATTCTACTTCGATGTCAGTGTAAGGCGCTCGCATGAAGTTATCTGCCATAGCGAAAGTTAAACTTGTAGAAGTTCGATGCTGGTAGTTACTTTTTAGTTATCTTCGTAGCTAACTCAACCTGTCCACCTGGTTCCTAAGTAACCTGTTATGACGAAACGTGAACTCGAGCGTACCTTGGCCTCAGTAGACCTGGTTCAACTATGCCACTTCAAAGGCTTGCGCTGTAAAATCGCAGTTTTGTTGTAGCGGTGAACAACGGTGCCATCCAGCGGCTATTCGTTAACCACGAGGCTCCATGTTTAATCCCTCTAGCCGACTTTCAATGAATGCTTCGTAATTAAATCCTTTTGTGCATTTCATGCGTTTGCAACGTTCAGTAATGCTTGTTATTCAATTACGTCGCCATCGTCACATATATCGCGTGATTGTCTTATCTTGAAGTCGTCATCTTCGGTCAACTTAGTTATTCTCAGAGCTATAGCGGTGATAGGTTCAATCCAATGTGATGTTTGTTTATAGAACTTGCAATGTACATACGCTCCTTTTCCCGTTTTAAAAAATATGTTAAAATAATATAAATAGAGTACGTAGCCACGAGAAAAATACAATCACAAGAGTCAACAAAACAAAAAAATAGTAGACACATTCGTGGGGAAATAGTATCGTTTCACAGTGACAACAGTTGATGTGTGTATATGCCTAATTATTCACTGTCTTTGTTTTGTTATATATAAGACGTATAGCAGAATTGCCACATCTAACAGACGCCCTTCGCGAAGTATGAACAATAAATCATGGCGATATTATCGTATATGCCAGACACATTTTTATATTTTGCAGTAGCATCTGAGTATGGTCACCTGAACGGTGGCCAAACTGTGAAATCGTTTTCCGAGAATCAAATGAGGCTTGTGGTTGACAGCTCATATTTTTTGTACTACTTCGGGAGCCTGTGGAAGCTAGTTCTCCGTGTGTGTGTGTTTCCTTAGCCTGAACGATGTTTAAGACGTTTTAGAAACGGCAGATGTTTTGCCTTTAACTAATGCATTTCACGCCAATCTTAACGATGGTTACTAAGGAGTAATGGTTAAAGATGAAATGGGCACCTTATATATAATATAATATAAACGATTATCAGGAAGACTAATATCTACCATAATGGCGTTAGTATATTTCTCTATATAGTTAAGGTCTTTGCTTGTCGGGTCAACAGACTTCATAGATGTGAATTTGTCACCCCTTTTGAATTTCATATAGCCCTCTCAGGTCACCAACGGCAGACCTACACCTCACGTCGGAACAAATCTATGCTTAATGTTATAATAGGCTTCTTATTCAATCTATGCTTCTCTCTAATGTGACATATAAGAGAGCTTAAGCATTGCGAAATTGCGGCTCCGTTAATAAACCAATAAACCTTTACCTTTACCTTACCTCTCTCTGACACATGCACATACACACAGAACGATGGTTTTAGAAATGGTACTCGAACCAAGTGGCTCGCGCGACTTAACCTGCATACCACCAAACCACATCGTGCATGGTTGATAAAGGACCACTTTAGCGGTTATGCCCGAACATTTCTTCATGCCTTTCTACGCATTATTCAGGCGCACTAGACTCTACACAACACTAACTAGAGACTTTTCGAATAGCTTAACTGTGAGTCGTATTTAAACTGTGAGTAGTATGAAAGGTTCGAAGGAACTAAGCGGCGTCACTGATGGACAATGGCTAATGTGACACAGCGAGTATTTTATATATGAATCTAAGCTTACCTGCCAAATAGTAATCAGAATTGTTAGAGCATACAAAAAATCATCAACACTATTTGAGCCGCTTTTGAGATTGTCGCCACAAACGTACATACATAAATACAATGGACAAATTCAACTCGCTTTAAATTATAGCATCTATATGATTCTACTAGATACCTTTCCTTCAATTCCTACTTTAAGGGAAGTCACTGGACTGGAATTCTTGGATCTGTTTTTTGAGCTGACCCTCAGCTGTTCACCTATCTGACAGGCATCATCTCTTAACCTTTAGGTAATCTTGGATCTGGCACTCACCAACCACACGTCTATCTATGAGTATATATTTTCAAGCATATCCGCAGTTTGAACTACTTATTAAAATACACGTGGTTGTATTTGCTGGGCTTGCATTTATATTTTTCGCGTGTATTATGGACCAAAATTTGTAGGTCACAAATAGGTCATTCATTAACAGCAGCCCCTTCCATGACCTTCACACTCTACAGACCCCCGAGCATCGCCGTTCATTTACCTATCACGTTAGTCCTCTGTCATTGAGTGATCTGATTAGAACGAACTTCCCCTTTTGGTAAATGTAAACGAGTTCCTCCCAGTGCCATAAAGTCCACTGGAATTCCAATTTATTCAAACATACAGTAGGGCGGGATTTCTAGGGATTATGGGGGTGAGGACGACAATGTTCCGAGGAAGGCGATGGCATTGCCTCTCTGCACGGCGAGGGACAGCCGCTGCAGGAGGAAAGAGCCAGCGCGCTTGTCCCCGGTGGCGCGGATCAGCCTATGGTAGACCCCCTCGAGGAAGTTCGCAGTGAGAGGGCCGTGCCCGCCCAAGGTCTCAAAGGCAAGGGGGGAAAACAGGTGGGTTGCTTGGAGAGCGGCGTACTTCCTTAGCTTTGCCCGTTCCGCACGCGCTACTGCGTAACCGGGGATGGTTGCACAGTGGTTGACATAAGAGGGTGCTAGAGTGTCAACCACAGTGCCGTCCCAAACCAGGTGCTGCCCTCGATGGAAGGGGACAAGGGTGAGGCCGTCAGGGCGGCGGCCGTCAGAGGTGTCGAGGCCCTGTGGCTCCCTTGTGCAAGGAATACCGGCGGAGTGGAGGGCCCTCACGAGCGTGTCATTAAGCATCGTGTGTCGCGGATGGCGACCGGCGCTGCGTTCGCACGAAAGACCGTGATGGCCATTCGTTGCGACGGGGTCCCCGCAACGCTCGCAGCTGTGGGCCGCAACTACAGGGGCCCCGAGGCGAAGGCCCACACAGAAGCGGAGGGAGCGATCGTCTAGAGCAGTACCAAGGGACGAGGAGGGCAGCGCGTGGAGCCACGCCCCCGCACCAGGCCTGTCGACAGCCCGGAGGCGAGCTTGGTCAGCAGCGTGTGGCGCAGAGGCCAGGAGGGAGTCCCGCAGCTCCTGGTGCAGGGCATCGGACCATGCCCGCTGCTCCCATGATCTTGGCGGCTCGGCTTCTCTGGTCAAGATTTCAAATGGTCGACCAATGCCGTCCGTGTAACGAAGCTGATCGATTAATGACTTTCCCTTGTCCCATTCAGCCTCGCGATCCTCTTCCATGAAACGGCGATGAACTCGGTGATTAAACCTACTTTCAAAATCAATTTGGGACCTTTGGCGACACAAACTGAACGTCGTCCACTCGATGGAAACGCTGAGGTGTCCGTCGACCATCTGCTTTCTGCTTGATCTAGTTTAGCCATTGATTAGACGACTGTACCGTACAGCGTTGGATGAAGCCTGTATGGGGCATAGAGGCTTAAGTTGTTCGCAATAGTTCTCCCCAACAACCGATCGTTCCTATATTCATTAGCTGTACCTAGCTAGACTGGACAAAAGCACCCCCAAACCTAGGATGATAACATCATGTGCCTCTCTCGTACGCGTCGAACCAGCCCACCCTATTCATGTTGATTGATTGTGTCGAGGGTGTTAAGCATCTACCTAACGGGCGGCGGACCGTTGTACGGTTAAATCAATCTCGTGAGTCAAAACCTATCCTGTCCGATAACAAATGGAGTATGCTTTTATTATATTACCTTCACGTTAGACTAATGTGCGTGATACCCTCATTTATGCTGACAGTGTAATAAGATTTGTGTGTACATAATTCCAGCGATATCTGAACGCATGACATAAGAGACTCAATATGAACAGTATTATGTATCAACACGATAATTGATAGCCGGACAAATTGCCAAAATGTTCTCGTGAAGGCTCCAATCCAGATAGCGGATAATAGTCGGACGGACTAAATTGTATTTATAATAATAATGTTAAAAATAACAATATCATACCTTTTCACGGCTTATTGCCGGAATTCAATTATGCTATATTGTACGAACCCTCTTGATAAATGAGGGAGTATTTAGATAGAAATTAAATTGTAATGCTAATAACGTTTTTCGTGTTTCTAACTAAGGAAAACTTGTATGGACTACTTGCGCTGGTCATGTCCGCTTCGAAACAGTATCTGTAATGGTGCCAACATACATAATTCGGGTTAACTAACTGTTTGGTGCTTGGTTCGAAATTATCTCGTGACTGTATGTGATAGGATGATTTCGATGACAAATGCAAAATCTGCATGTTCAGTATTGAGTGCCACCGTAAAAGTTACTAGTTAAAACGTCAAAAAAACCCTAAAAAAGTGTAATTCCGAAAAGCTTGTGTATAATCATGCAAATTAGATATAGCGTGAAGCGAGACGGCCCCCCCTAGACCAATTCTATAGAACAGATTATTTTTTTGTTTAGTTGTGACCTAAAAACTATCATTGCCAACACTTCTTCCACACTGTCCTCGCGTGTTTCAAGCCCTTTCTGCGGATTTGCAGGTACGTCAAACATCAGCGAGCGCGGATCATGTATTCCTAATCGAGTTGTCAACAAATGGCTGGTTTGATCTGATTCCGGGTATTCCAGCAGCAGATCGCCGCCTTCGTGTGAACACACGCTGTCTGTGTAAACCAACAAAATAAAAAAAACTGTGGCAAGTGTGATCCGCACTGGTAAGTTATATAATAGAAGCCAACCGCAAAAGGTCAAGGTTAACAATATATAATAATAATAATAATAGCACGAACTTCATAGCACTGCCAGCTGCTATTAACGGGAAGCTGGTGAAAGGTAAACAATAATATTTATATGCCTTTTATTATATATTGACGTTTCCGGAAGCCACCATATCAGTCGTATTAGGTCCTTCATCTTGACTCTTCAGAGAAATGTGGTCAGTTGCCAATATAAAGAGAGTCAGGGGACAATAAGTGCCCTTCTTGGTCGGCTTTCGTTGGCGACCGCTAGAAGGATCTGGGAACGCTATTAGCCTCGTAGAGAAAACCGCTGAGACAAAAAAGGTCTTTCAACTCGAAAGATTTAGTTATTTTGTGACAGCTAAAGGAAGCCATCCGTTTGATTTGTCTATAGTAATTTATCGTGCGACGATTATAACGTCGGCTCGTCGATTATGTTACATCTACTGATCTATTTTTAATATTGCAGTTTTATAACCAAGATATGTTTTATAGTCAAAATGTGTCCGCTCTGCGCCTTTACTCCGTATCGTCAATCGTTTATTATCTCAAGATGACAAAGACAATCCCTTCATAAAATTTGAAATACGTAGATTGATGGAAGGGATTCTTTTGCCGGCAAAACGTTGAGTCTCCTTTATAGGATTTACATATGAGCGGTTTCCGTTTGAAGTGCCCTAAACCAAATCGACATCCATGTAGTTTAAATTGGATTCAAGGATGTGCTTGTAACGTTCGAAGAAGTTCGAGACCAGTTCCAATAGAGAAGAACTTATGTCCAGAAGGCAGGTACTACTCTCTAAAGTTGGTAACTCGCGACACGTTGGCAAATTGTAAAGGGCACTGAGAGGATCGCAAGACGCGAATAACCTGAAGTCGATGATACAGAATTTAAATCTTCTTTACGAAAGCGCTCAAGGAAATACTCATGCAAACAAAATAAACAATACATGTTCTCCGAGGACATAGAGACAAGTTTACCGCTTTCGAGCCAACAGAGGCCGAGTCCATTTAAATACAATATTTACATGGTACACGTCGATTGCATAAACGACAACATCGAAATTTCCCATGTTCGAACTGAAACGTCTTTTAGGTCCTCCAATATACAATAATAATAGTTCGATCTAAAGAAAATGATTCTCGTCAACATTTCTTTATGAAAGGGATAATAGTAGAATAAACACTTATGTATCGATCTTCTTCATGTTAGGAAAAGTGGACTTGGTACGCTCTGGAAGGATATTCATTTAGAGTTCTCTTTCCTCTACATCCTCCTACGCCTATGTATGATACAATATAACCACCCTGCCCTGCCCTGTCCTGCAGTTCCGTTATTCGATTGCCAGAAGGATGCGAACCTTTGATCGCATCCTGACGCTTCGGCACACCCCCGTTCGGCTATGCGTTGTGCATACACATAATAAGCACAGTCGTCGTTGTCTCACCGCTGTATGACCAAAGGAAATGTCGGGAAAGAGCTTCGTTTAGCAGCTCTTACCCGATACCTACTACGGAATGGTAACAGCAGGACTGTTGATGCAACGATGACAAATGCACCACAGGCTGCTACGTGGCTGACTGGGCACTAACTACATGGAGACCGGGACGTTTCAGGAAGGGGTGAATCGCTCATAAATAATTAGATCTTTGGCGGAAGGTGGAAATAGATTGACTAATGTATGCTAATTATTATTATTATTATTATTATACATTTCGTCTAGCCACCGTATGAGTCGCCAGGACCTTGATGACGCTGCGGATATTGTGATGCGATTTTACATCGTATATAATATGAAGGAGAACCTTCTGAGTACCGTTTGAGAATTGTGCAGAGATAGTAAACATCTTGTAAACGAGCTACAAAACTCTAAAGTTTATCACGAAGTTCCAAATTTAATAATAATAATAATAAACTTTATTCAAAGGTTGAGGGTAATACAATACAATGTTTGATGATAATACACTAATAATAGCTTCGATAGTTTCCACGATGCTAATAGATTCAGAAAGTACCTTGCCGAACAATGTACAAACGAATTAATCAGCGAGAAATTAATCCAAGCAATACCATTTTCGCAAAACTATCTCCTTAACTTCCATGAACCGCTTTCCATCCTCCAATAAGTAGTAATCCGAAAGAGCCTGACATATGGATCGTGGGTGGGAGATCTTCCCAACGTAACTATTTTTCACCCTGAGATTTCTTCGCGGAGGGTCGTTATCACATAGTAGAATCCGTCTACAACTTCACTCACCGTTAACAATTTTTTTTTCAATTAAACTAGACCGTTAATTATTTCACGTTCTCCGCATTCTGCATCAACTGACAAGCGCAGGGCTCGGTCAGTTGTCCAGGATCAATCCATATCGTTTCAAGCTGGGGATTAGAATATGTAGAAGGCCCACGTCGTATCATCAATAAAATTTTCATATAGTTTATAAAACAATATTTTATTTACGAGCCACTTAATATGGCGAGTGGGATGACGTATCATGGAATGCCCCTTGTTACTCAGTCAATTTATGGGGAACCCACTTGAGGACCCGCTGTGTCTTTCTTATACCGCGGAGACGGTGCGAAACCGCTTCGCTCCTGGGCCATTGTCGACTAATCAGCAACAAACTGCAGAGGTTGAGTGCGATTATCACAGCGCTCAGTTATTGCCGTCGTTTTTCGCTGAACGTCTCTATGTCCTAGACATTTCCTTCTCGAAATCCGGGAAACCGCTTTTGAAACCTCACTCGAACTCCGAGTTAAATGTATACATAATGTTGTTTGGGCAGTATTAATTTGCATTTAAAATTGTGAATATCATTAGTTGGTTCTTTTCGGACTCCGTGTGAATGTTTATCTTGTTGCCAGAAGATACGAGCAGCAAACAAATCCCAATTAAATCTCTCTAATGGTGTGGTCTCGGGATGGGTAAACAGTGGGTTAAATTTTCGCGTGATAATTTATCCCAGTGTGAGTATCGTAGTGTAGGCCGACAACTAATTATATTTGTGTACCTGGTACCTACAGCGAAGTTTTGTTAGTAGCATCGCCTTCCAGGAGCCGTCAATGGCATACCTAGACATTACGCGCCGCCACAGTGAGTGAAGCACTTAGCACTCACTACGCTACTACTAAATTAAACAGACAGGACTCATATGCATATATATATATATAGTATATATATATATATAGGATGTACTCTCCATTTATTCATTGAATATACAATTAGCACTCTCAAACTTTTATCTACATATGTATGTACACACTGCATGTTGTATTGTGTTGTATATGACTGATTGTACACAACTGAGCGCAACGTTCTGGTGTGAGGTTATAATTAATTTAATAATGTATTTCCAAATTTACTCAGTTAGTCGTCGACGTTTATTTAATGTGATACATTCGAATTGTGTGCTTATTCACACCCGCGAAGAGTTCATTTAGAATATATATATCTAGTTAGTTCTTTTTGTGGTGACAGACAAGGATATTTGTTCTTCTTTTATTGATAAACATACCGCGCTATCTACCGCAATTAGTTGAATTACAAAGGCCGTTCCTCATCGGAAGATTACAAAGCAGTTTCAAAGCCTAATAACGCAGTTGATGCCAAAAATACGCAAGCAACAATAGATTCTAAGCTATTGTTCCTATTGGCGCCCGTTCGCGATGACTGGCGGATCGGCGTGAAGTTGATGATGGCTGCTTCGCGCTGCTGAAAGTTGAGTGCTGAAAGGAAAACAAAGGTCACAAAGAATAAAATCCGTTAGTTCTTTAGAATCTAGATAGGATAGGGTAGATTAGAAAACACTCGGTGGATGTTCCAGATAACAGCGATTGCAACTGTAGTAAACGATGTCCAAAGTTATATCAGCGCAGTTCGTGTTTGATACGAGCTGCCATGACTGATCCCACGTGTAAATGCTGTATCTATAGGCATATATAGTATTATAGTAAGGTGTTCATTTGCCTGGACAGACAAGCTTTTCATCGTCTAACACGAATCCTAGCTTATCTCTCGAAACCAGGTTATGTGCAGTTACTCTCCTTGGAACTCAGCAAATATTTGTAGTAAGTATAGTAGCTCCGAATTGTATTGTATGCTGGCTACGAATTCATAACTATACTGTTGAACATCTTTCCTGTAATTTTGATAGATTTGCAAATCTTCAACATAACGTTACGCGCAAGGCTCTGAGAAGATTTCGTATAGTCATGCATACGTATTCCGTCCAAATGAAGCCTCAAGTTATAAAAAATATATTCATTAAAAACCCTTTATAAGCGGCGCATAACGAGTAACGACCGATAATCGTAAAATAAACCACAATGGGGCCGCATGACTGAGGGAGATGATGCCATTGGAAGGCAATTGAACACGTATTAAGGCCACTTTGGAAAGTGAAAGAAACAAACGACCTGTACCAGGCGCCAACTCTAGCTATTAAGTAATAGCTCATGTAATACCCACAGACAAAGTGATCTGACCTATTTTACATAATATATAATAATTATTCCTATTTCTTCCAAAAACCTCTCAGCTGGATATAAAGTCACGCCCAATGGTATATCCTCCTTCAAGGCCAAGATTGTTCTTGGCTTCTGTTGATGCTATGTAGAGCTCTTTAGACCAGTAGGCACGAAATTTGCATGTGTTTTGTATAGAATATTTAGTACAACAGTCGAAGATAACTCGCAACGAGCCGTGGCGCCCATAAGCAAACAGTAGAAATCACCTTGCACGCATAGTGGAGGTCTTCCCGATTATACTCGTGTAACGTGGTCATGTGCCAGCATTTGGTAGGAGCTCTCAGTCCGCTATGCCGCTCATTACCACATTTTGTGAGAAGCCGCAGTAGCCACGCGATGTGGCATGTGCTATTTCTCTTAGCACCCGACTTTCATTAAATAGCGTAATATATACCATGTTCTTATTCGAGAGTTGACTATCCGATATCAAATACTCTGATTTCGGAAGGAATTGGCCTCTGAAAACATTTGCTTTTTCTAGGCTGATAGAATTGAAGTTACTTTCTTATCGTTTGAACTCCGCTTATGCCCAGGACAGTGTGCATTTGTATCTTCGACGCAGTTGGAAGTCCAGTTCGATCAACCTGCACATGTGCGTATGTTTGAACTATACACTGAATGTATGTATCTGCATTGGCGACACAATTGGATGAATGTGTCCGAAGCAGAGTCGGAACACTCGCGGGCTCGAAGGGGAGTGTGTTGACAATGACAACGCACCACCATTCTGCTTACGCAAATCTGTTTACCAGTTCCCCCTTAATCCTCAGGACAGGCAAAGCCAGCCGATCCCCCGGAGAATGAGATACTCATTACAAAACGCAGGAACATGCTGACGTACAACGAATTTGAAGTTACCAGAGGAGCGGCACATATACTGTGACATTCAGAACATTTTGCGAACGACATACCGAATTATGGCGAAGCTTCCAGCGGTATATATATATGTATATGTATATATTGTAATATTTAGATCGTTTCTCTGCACTCTTGAAATTGAGAGGGGGGCGTGCACGGTTGAAGTTTCGTTTATGGTTTATGACAACAGTGGGAAGTATCATGGAATGAGCACAATGAGACGCTATACATACATAGATATATAAATAAGATTCGGCCGTAGTTGTGAAGAGACCTTGCCAACTTGAAGATCCCGATTCGGTTACCCCCTTATTTATGAATAAATGCCGTCTCATTAACATTGTGACAGGTTTTGTTCCGGAGAATGATTAGTCCTTGATATATTAATTGTAATTGTGTGGTTTCTGTTAGATAGGCAAAAATTGTGCTCGGTATAGTTAACGGGTACAAGGTTGATCGAGGCTTTAACAAAGAGGCGTAGACAGAATACGGTAGATATGACGGAAGATGGTACATGGTACTTCGTGAGGAAGTATGCATAACTCGTTGGAGCCATGCATCCTTACGATCTGTGGCTACAACCCTGGCGAACAATCAGACTCGACGTGCTGTTTTTTGTAGTGGAAATCCATGCGACTTTGGTACCGATGAAAAGTTTGCGCTGTGATATCATATATATATATATATATTTTTTTTTTGTGGAAGTCTAATGAACGCATTTTTGTGGAAGTCAAACGATTTTTACCAAACTTCAAAAATTGCCAAAGTTAGCGTAGTGCCTTATACTGTAGAATCGCTAACCGAAACAGCTGCAAATCGCTAGTTCAGGTTTCGAGTGAAATAAGGAATTCTGGAAGGGGAAGGGATTCCCTGTCCCAATGTATAGCGAGGCTTGGACCCTGTGCATAAGAACGGCAAAAGGGATGCTACTGGAAACAAGCGTCCGTTCTGACGACTACTATCCTGTAAGATAATGGAGCTAATTAGTAGCATAGCCATCAGCAAAAAATCGCGGAGGACCAAAACCTGTTATCAACACGACTAAGAATAACGAGGTTAAGAAGATTAGTTCCGAATAGTACAGGAGGCCAAGCAATAATGTGTGAGAAGTGTAAATAATAGCAAAACTTAGTGAGAAAATACCAAGATTTGCCTGGTAACAACCTACAAAGATTTGTGATGGGCTGGTGTAGATATTTCGCGAACAACGCAAATATTATAGCGTTACAATAATGCAGACATTAAATGACTAAAGCATGATTGAAGCTGAACAATTGTGGAGACGAGAAATACAGAAATGAAATAAGCTAATGATGTGACCAATAAGACACTATTATGTTATAATACAAAAATAACTTACCACCACGAATATCCGTCGTAACTCTGAACGCGCTAATCCCGGATAGCGTTTTTTGCTATGAAAAATTCACAATACATATTTTTAAGCTCGCTCAAATGGTTGTGCAAACATGATATAATCTGGAGCTAGGTAAATTAGTATATATATATATACGTAGAAATAAACATTTATTGAAACATACAATAATTAGGAATTATTTCTAGGGATTGGGGGGGGGGGAATAGCAGGGACCGACCCTAGGCCGACATTGTCCCGAGGAAGGCGATGGCATTGCCTCTCTGCACAGCGAGGGACAGGCGTTGCAGAAGGAAAGATCCTGCGCGCTTGTCTCCGGTGGCTCGGATCAGCCTATGGTAGACCCCTTCGAGGAAGTCCGCAGTGAGGGGGCCGTGCTCGCCTGAGGTCTCAAAAGCAAGGGGGAAAAAAGGTGGGTTGCTTGGAGTGCGGCGTACTTCCTTAACTTGGCCCGCTCCGCGCGCGCTACCGCGTAACCGGGGGTGGTTGCACAGTGGTTGACATAAGAGGGTGCTAGAGTGTCAACCACCACATGGATTATATATATATTCCATGGCGGTTCGCCAACGCAACCTGGCTGAGCTATGGTCAACGCTTAGCTCAATCAGTCATGCCACTAAGGACAGTTATGTGTCTGCCAGCAATAGGTTCAAGTAAACTCTTGTAACAATCAAGATGTATCCGGAAAAAGACGCTCCCAAAGCAACCAGGAAGACAGCACTTCTTAAGTATTTTGGGAAGCGCATAAGTGAGTGAGTGCACAAAAATTTTACATGAGGGAAGAGAAGTCGGTTCAAAACAGACCGAACTTTACGACGCGGTTGAAATAGGGTCACCTTTTAGCCTACGAATGATCTGTTTCCAGATCCTGTCGGAGTTCCTAATGGGTAACCTTAGCCTATATCCTTTGGGACGCCACATTGAGCAACTTGTTGCTGGGTGCTTTGAGGACACATCATCCAGTCAAGTTAGCGTCACAGAACAGACTGCCCTGGTCTGTGATCGCCAGGATTATCACCTGATTTATGACAATTGCAGCTAAACCGCCTCAGAGCGTCGATGTATGTTTAGTACACCTTGTCGATACCTTCGCTGGAGTCTTTTTCTGTCGGAAACGTCTCTCAATTTTATAATTTCCAACGTATTTCGCAGACCAATTGGAAACTTTTCATATGGACCCTTATCATTCAGATACCAGAGTTTATTCCGTTCATCTTTCAATTATAAAGGTTAATTAGTCAACCATTCATTTTTCAAGCTTATCTCAGTCACCTATAAACACTCTGTTAATACATTATATACACACAGGCATTTGAACAGAGCTATTTTCAGCATTCTTATTGATCTCGAACATCTTCCTTATGCCTGAATTAACAGTGGGGTAATATTGTGTAGTAATACACTCCCACGCTGTGTATTACTTCTCAGCTTTTTTGTCGATCACCAGCATACTGTGAAAGTAGAACAACGAAAAAGTTCTCTCAGATCTGAAATGCAGACAGTCAACTATATACCTAGGTATTTCGTTGGTGGCTGAAGGGCCCTCAGCCACTCTCCCATCAGAGATTTCTCGGCTTTTTTTATTCCTAAAGACTAGCTTCCGGAAAAAGTTTAGTGGCTTCGTTTTTATTAAACAAATATAGTACGGTTGCAGTGCGTTTGAAATGAGAATATCATGCACCAGTTGTAACTGTGATGCTAGTATAGTTAAGATGCTATGGTTCCTCGTAACTTCCACATGTCCGTTGTATTCGTAATATCCCTTAATTAGATATCTTACCGACTGAGCGCCAATTTGGATTTATATATAAAACAATATGGATCTTTATATAAAACAAGTGAACGACATATTGTCTTGATTATCAACGAACGCGATCCTCAGCTAGTCTTTTCGGCCTATATGGAACTTTTTCCCCTACTTCGTTTGCTCATGGAACTCGGAAACAGTCACAGTCCATTAATCACTTAGAGCGAACCTTTCGCGGCGCTTTGAAGTGGATGGGAACCGGTTCCTCTTGGATGAAATCATCTTGTAAGTTCGTAAAAGTGAAACAGTGCCTGGGACCCCTCTTATTTGAAGGAGTGAAGAAGTCCTTATTTACAGCCTTGAGTTTGGAGATATTTGAAGGTCGCTGTAAATCAATCATAGTTGTCCACGAGGGCGAATTGCCGTCTTCTTGACGAAACGAAAAAAGGCGACTTCATGGCAGATGAACATTAGCCCACGAAAGCTCATCAGGAAGTCCAAAACTTGTTAGGACTGTACTCCACAAAATGAAGATCATATACCTTTTTTGCGGCAGGCTTTCAGCCCTTATCCCAACTGACACTTCTCGGTACTTATCCGTACAATGGCAGGATTATTGCCAGAATTGTCGAGAGGAAAAAATCATGTACCTACTAACAGTCATTGTGTCTTTAATGCTGCGACGGCATTTCACTACTTGAACGTTGAGCTAGTGTTCTTATATTACATTTGCTGCAGTACTTTATATATTCAACCTCATTTGAGTCGGTAGCAGTCTGTATAAAGTTTCAAGTATCTATTTAGTGTTACGAGTTTTGTAGTTGTTGTTTTTATCTTGTTCATCCAGCATCAGCCTTAACCTAGGTTTTCGGACTGACTTTCAGCCAACATTTAATGTCCACGGTACAACTGCTTTTAGCATTGCTTCGTAGGACGGATCCTAGCCTTAACCAGAGTCCAACAAAGAATCAGTAAGCTAAACGGTGTGTATTCCTATTTTCTTATTCATTCGCAAATATATAATTCAAATATTTATAAAATTATATACTATATAGGAAAAACAATAATTCTGCATCCTTACTGGGTTAACTTCTCTATCTGCGACATTCGCTCGGTTGGTTCCTAGAAGATGTCGTTCGTAGCGGAGTGTATTGCAACACTTTTGGCTGCGCATGATGTTAAAATATAACACGCTTCCTGTCAACGCGTTTGGGTTTCCAGCCCAGTGAATTCACAGAGTTCAAACTCTTCTGTGTAGCTTTTAAACTTTCGTGGCTTCTTCGTTCAAGCTTTGAATGTGAGTCACCTCTATATAAACAGAAACATATTTTCGAAGTGCATAAACGGCCATCGAAGATAAAATTGGGTGTATGGATCAGAGTATTGTAGGCACTATATATATATGTCCATGCAAAATGGTATTTCAGATTGAAAAGTTTCGGCCATTTTGACCCCTATGTAGGCAATATGAATTATAAATCTGTTGTGTGCCTTGAAACTTATAATAGTATCAAGAATAATGACAATAAAATGCAGCACAGTTTAGAGGCGCGCCCTTGAAAGACCTAAAGACTCTAAACTCCTTCATGTCCTTTCCTAAACCCTAGTGTAGATACTGAGGCGGGGTATAATCTACATATTCTTCTGAAGCTATTTAGCTGTTCTATCAATCATCATTCTCAGCACGCTTATAACCGTAATCTGAACTCGTGCCAGACATACAGGCGCTTACAGAAACAGGCTTTCTGCTTGCGAGGTCTCTCAAAAGAAGTTTTTTTTTGAGAGAGGTTTAAGGCTAAAAATCTATTATGGACACCGGTCCTCTGTGTTAGGGGGTATTATTGGCCACAGTGGTGTGGAACTCTTACTCACTAAAACCCTTGGACCATGAAGATTTGGCCCGTGGCTTGGAAATTATTTAATTATTAGTTCAAAATAAGCCTTACAGGGGCAACTTGCGGGTTTGTTCGCGTTAGTAGTCCTGATCCATCCTCTCTTCGATTTCTCCCCTGCTCTAGGTCCCTACCAAGGTATCATTTCTTGCTGTTCCCCTGTAGTTGACGGAGTAGCAGCGCCTGCTGTACGTTCGTCTACTTATCCGACGAGTCTTGAGATTTGTCTGGTCGATTTAACTCCTGTTAACCACTGTTTCCTACCTTCATTATGTTACGAACGAAAACAGCCATGCCATCGTTGATCGCTCGTCCGTTCTCGGCGTCGGAGGTGACTGACCTCTTCCAGTGCCCACCAGATCGCTAACGTGTGTTGCAGAGCCTTTGACGGAGCCCTTCAAATGGAAATTAAGTCGAACTGAAAATGACCGTGTTCTGTGATGAACTGCGTGAGGAGGTGAGAAGGCTCTCCGTATGAAAGACTACGAAAGCTAACCGACCTCTAGGTAGGTCAATCCGGTCACGGGTTCCTACTGGTATTTAATCTCATACTCTGGCACCTGGTTTATCATTTGGTAATTTACCATTGTCAATCGTTTTATTCGAAGCGCCGTTGTGGGCCAGCCCCGCGGCCCCTAAGGCTTATACTTTTATTTTTCTGAGAGGAGGAAATTTTCTTCAAACGCTCTGACACCACCAGAGACGTTCCGATCTCCATGAAAGTGGGCTGATCCAGTGCAGGGTAGACGTGCATGACAAAACGCCTCTGCCTGCAAAGACCATCCTCTGCTGAAAGCGTATCTCTCCCCCAGAGTCGGCCTGCTTGGCATTATTTCGATCTCTAGGGAAGGTGTGTACTGCTCCGGCTAGTGTTCTATAGCCGGGTGCCATAATCTCCTATGACTACTGCGGCTTTCGGGTTGGGGTCCTGCCCGGGAACGCTCGGTCACCTAATCCCCGGCCCGTAGCGGGAATGCGCGGAGAGAGACTGCTAAAGGAGGAGGCCCCCGTAACAGGCCAGCCAATCTACTCCAAGGCTTATACTAAAAATCTGTTGCGTAAAACAGAGGACTCTGACTAAAGAATCAGTCAGCAGATCGGGCAGTTAGCACACCTGCTTCCTTAGTCTAGTATGTTTCATACCCTTTCTCTTGGTTGGGTCGATCCAATTCTTTCTTCTTTAACTTACCCTCAGGAACCTGCTAGACTAAGGAACCAGATGTGCTAACTGCACTATTGCCTGATTGACGGGTTCTTTAGCCAGAGTCCTCTGAGTTTTACGTAACAGATTTTTAGCATAGGCTTTGCGGGCCGCGGGACTGGCCCACACTGGCGCTCCGAGTAAAACGATTGACCCCGCCACTCGTATCAGAAGTTTTCTTCCTTCTTTTGGTCCAAATATGTCAGGCATAATTTTGGTAAACCCATTCGAAACGCTCGTGGCTTTACTTGCTTGCCAGCTTCAAGTGGTAAAAATAGATGACCGATTAAATCGCCCGCGAAAAAAAACCACTTGTATCCACAGGGTTGCTGCAATGTGAAACGAAAATTTCCTATTCGAAATGCTCTGCCCCTGCTCATGGTGCAGACCAATAACAGTGCTAGCTGTCAGAATAACGCTGCGACTTTCGCAGATAATCCAAGACTAGAATTTTAGAATTGCGCCAAAGTTAGGTTTTGCCACTATGCTAATTTGTTCGATTCAATTAAAGGCACGCATCCTTAAACGGATGCTTATGACACATTGCATAGGCAGAAACACTAGGATTGACCTGGTCTGAGAGACAAGTGGCTATGCAGGAAAGGAATCAACCTCTTAAAGTAGGCTCGCTAAATCCGCTGGCTAGGTTAGAGATATGGGATGAGGCCACACCCCAGTTTATGACCAAACGCGCTTTTTCCTCTGCGTTATGCGTTCAACACAAAGGTAAGTATGGTCTTTCACAATCCCACCCTATCGCTGTACGTGCCCTGAATGCAGGGGTTTCCGGCTTATTTATGGCTTTGACTTGACAATCCGATAGGGGCCTTCTATCTAATCAAGGAACAAAGGTCCCTTCAGTTTCACAAGAAAAATAATAAGTACTCCTTTGAGTAGGAAGCTTCTTCCTCATTTATCTCAACGATAACTATTTGGCCTGGATGCGAAACGACTCGTTTGGTTTTTCTGTTCTTCTCGAGCAGTCTCTTTTATGCGGTGCGCTGGCGTAATCGACATATATGTAACCGTACTTTCCATGAAGGAACATTTGCATAAAAATATTTTTAACTACTCCTTCAGGAAATGATTTTGTCTTTCGATACCGGCATCTCAATCAGTCATATTTTGGGCGATCTGTAAATATAGAATATATGTATGCATATATCTTCATTTGCGTAATCATTATTGTGTGTAAAAACGGTTTCCATTGTGCCACGGGCTGGAACATGGCGGCAGACGTTCTTCTTCACTGTGAATCGCCATTACGACCCTGATCGCCCCAGGGATCGGTTGACGCTGCATTAGTTACCAATGCAATGCTTTCATTTCTTCATGACTTCGCCTCGTTTGGTTTTTACCATGTCTCACCAACGTGTTATATGACCACATCCACAATGTAATAGGTCAGTCATAAACAATCTCACTAACAACAAAGGCCAACAAGAGAGATGGATGTAAACCTCAGTGGAGGGAAATCTACCACATGTCTCGGGGCAGTAATTTTTCAATTCCTGCTCAAATGTTGATGATATGTACAATCTTATGTCGAATACATTCATCGCTTCTTCTCCACGTTTCTACCCCGGCGAAAAGGAAATATAAAGTACCAGAGCCGCAAAGAGCATATTAGTAATCTAACAGAACTAACTGAGAATGATTCATGTCCCGAAAAAAAGATTGAAAATTCTTGTGGCATCAGCTCTCACACTTCACAACCTGAAAAATTTCTTCAGATATGCCAATATAAGAATACGCACTACTGAGGAAATGGATCCAATTAGACAAGATCGTCACAGATGGCATCAACAAGTCTGAGATCTCGAAGAATTTCTTTGGTAGCGTCTTTTTTATCTGACGACCTTGACGGAGATGATGCGTTACAAAGCTATGGATTCGACTGCATCTCCATTCATGTTACCCGGAGAATATAAAAAGCAAACAAAAAGCTTATTTTAATAAACCCTTCGTCTTAGATGTGGTCTCAGCCCCTGACGGTATTCCTTCGATTAAATAATTGTTTTTCAAGCTGACCCTCAGCTGTTCCCCTACCTGACAGACCTCAGCTCTTAACCTTTAGGTATTACTATGAGGGCCTGTCGGGGCCACCTTTGCTTATTCTCTTCCTTCCTCGTACCTGGCGAGAATCTTCAGATAAAGAAAGATGATAAAGAACACCAAAGATTCTACGCGTCTGACAGGATTTGAACCCGCGTCCCTCCGGTCTAGCAGTCCAAGACGCTCACCACTAGACGACCATCCAGGGGACAATTCCTTCGTTTGTCTATCGAAAGCTTGCGAATTCCTGACCGAGCCTCTAAGATTAATACGATGCCGTAACTACGAAGATGATGTTGTTCCTCAGCTTTTTCGCCACTCATTGGTTGCATCAGTGGCCTCGAGTGGTATGTGAGTGGTATGGACCCAGTGATAGTCCAGCTGACAAACTTCTCTTGCTATACTGACGCTGTATCAAATTGGTTTGAGGACAATGAAGTATTAACCTCTTTGCCCAAATGTACTGTCCTATCATCAGTATAATTTTGTGTATACACTAAATGGCTCCACAATGTCTGGAGCAGAGACTTTTCTCGACCTGGCAATCGGACCTCCTTAGACTTTGTCAAGCACATAACTGGAGTCTAACGGACGTGTAAATATATCAGTAACACAATGTTCCGTTGTGCTAATGTTAAGGAGCTCGAGTTTTATCTCACGCTGTATAGAAGTTTAGTTGTGCCTTTTATACTGTTCTGAGATATGGTGCCTATACATAACCAGAGCAACAAAAATTCATAGAGTTCGAGCAGGGTTCAATGTTCCAAAAAAAAGCTGTCATAATAGGTAAACTTCACGGCGGCGCCGATCTGATAATGTATCAAAAACTCGAAGAGCTTAACATGCATAGTTAGTTTCAAATAACTTGGGAAAATAACCTACATAGCGGCAAAACGACAAGCGCTATTAAAGTTGAACGAACCGAACGTGAAAACAACAATTTCGAGTGGAGATTACCTCGTACTCTCAGATAAACATTCTCCTAAATTAATTATCGCATAATAATCACAACAGTAATAATGTCAGCAGACAACTTACTCTCCTGTAGATTGTTCAAAAAAGCTGGCTTCGATAATAAAGCTGCATTTGTATTGTATAGCCATTTGAGTAGGTAAAACGGACTGTAATGCATTCTGCTCAAAAATGCTACATTTGCAAAGAGTTCGCTTGGTTTCAAAACTAGAAGGGCATATATTAATAGTTGTAAGATCACAGGGCTGCATCGTGTTTATCAGTGAATCTTCAATTACAACGTTCGTATAACTTACCATAACATCTATTTAGATAATTTTCCTAATAATCGATCTTTAGTATTTTGTAATTCCCTCTACAGAGGGTTCAAGCTTTTACTGAGACTGTCAATTTCCCCCTTAACGTACATCAAACTTCAAGTGCACCTATATTGGGACATGTTGGTTTTTGTTACCTAAACCTGCAGTCCCCACAGTCCTTCTACGGCCAAAGGCCCTGCCGACCAGCGCGTTGCTTTAATACATTTTTAAGGACAAAGATGACCCCATCTACTATTGTATAGATAGTTGTTTAACATACGCAATTGAACATACCCAACGAAAGTATCCCTAATATATCTACCGAGCTCATTGTGGATAATTAACTTACTACCCCTTTTCTTGTAGCTGTATTTCTACACAACAGGGGTCCAGTGCATCACATTTTTTTAATAGCTGATCCTCATCTCTCTCGATGGCACCAAAGCCTCGGTACCACTGTGTAGCATTGTTTCAAGGACCGGTCATGCTGGACTTGTCTGGGCTTTTTGTTCAACAGACCTATTTATATGAGGGCGAGGCAATGTTAACGCGTCCCAGCCAAACCTGGGGATCAAACCGGCGATCACAAACCATGGTGCTGTTCGTCGTTGTTTCCATGGCAAATGCGCCCAAAGAGACCTTACCTAGCCACCCAGGCTATGAAGCATAAGCAACCCGTCCTCAAATATTGTTATCCTGTGGCAATACTCGGTTTTAAACCCGGTCCTCTAGAGAGCTAGAGAACCAACATATCCCTCATATTTCGGCCATTAAAGGCCGCCTTTTTCCAGGGCATTTAGTGGCCAAAATGTCAGGGGTCATTTCGAAGCCACTGTTCAGTTAAGAGAAAAAGTCGATTGTCAGTTACGAATTCAGTAGAAGTGGGTTATACATTTTATCCCTTCATCAGTTGCTCAACGAGTTCTTGAATCACCTTAAACCTATCCAGCTTAGCGTCAGTCCTGTGAATGAATCTGTTGTCGTTTCCGTCACAATCATTATGAATTCCGCATGATACACAGGTGCCTACCCAGACACATACACTCATTCGCACACATTCAGCAATGTACAGCACATGTTATTAATTATATAGCCATAACCATACCTTGGATTAACCAGACTGCTAGGTATCTTTCGCCTCGAACGTTTGAACAGATGATTTGCGTAGAAGGCCGCGTATATCCAGGGGTTAACAGCTGAGTTGAGCGCGGCAAGAAGTAGCAACACCATGAACGGTGGGCTTACATGCGCGTTTTCCACAGGCAGCGTATACGCTCGCAATAGAACGGCCACACAGAACGGACTCCAGCACACGATGAAGCACAGCACTACAGAGAAGGTCATTTTTACGAGATGAACTTTGGCAGCGGTCAGTCGTTCATTCGAGGCGGCAAAGCCCCCGCCGCCACTGACACCGGTGATCATTGGCGTTCCGGCATGCGTCGTCGTGAACATCTGCGATTGGTCCCATTCGTGTCCTCGCTGAATGCGCAGAATAATGACGCACATGTAGCCGTAGCAGAAGAGCATCAACAGTGTCGGCACACCGAGAATAATGACGACAAAACTCGTCACGTATATGGCCATGGCGTTAGGATGCCACGAGAAATCCGTCAAACAGTCATAGCGGACCATCTCGGCAATCGGCTGCTGATCGTCGACGGAGCCAGTTTGCTGACCGCTGGTGTGCTCGTCAACGTTGCCGCTGAAACTCGCGTTTCGTGCGACGTAGGAAAAGATGAAAAACTGTGGTAGAGCAAACACCGCTGAAAGAATCCACGCAAGCACGATGAGTAGCTTGGCGACTTTACGATATCCTATCCGCGATTGGTGATTGTTTAGGCGCGACAAATGCTTGCTGCCAGCTCCCAGAGTTCCACTTCCATTTGAAGGCTGTGGTGACACCCCACCAGGTGAACATGACGACCGCATGCCCGATTGCCATTGCGCGTAGATGGCACGCATAGAGATGAGCCGGTCGAGTGACATTCCGGTTAGAATATACGTGCTGAGATAGAGGACAAGGACCTGAGCGAACTTCACGAGCTTGCAAAGCATGAAGCCGCCCTCGAATTTCACCGTGATATCCCATGCGAGCTGGGGCAGTATGTTAAGTAGCGCTACGAGAATGTCCGCAATCGATAGATGAACCATGAAGAGCTGGACCCGAGACAAGGTGCCTTTGCGTCCGGCGCCAACGCTGCGACGCCGAGAGCCCCGCCTTACCAGTATGGCCCACAACACGAACAGATTTGACGACAGAGTCATCACAAAGATCACTAACAGAGTAGAACACTTCACAGATGTTACCCATTCTTCAGGCGAAGGCTCTCGCGTACTATTGCTGTTGTTATTATTGTCGTTACTGCTGCCGCTGCTGCTGCTGCTGTTCGCCATGTACGATAGTTCTGAGCTTTCATTCATTATCGGTGGAAGCATGAAGTAGAGGATGAAACCGTGGACAACTTAGTCCAAACTTATGTAGGATTGTTTGAGAAGGGTGAGGGGTATGTCCAGGCAAAATAGTACTATGGACAATATAGTATACAGAAATAATCGTCTGCGTTCAGTGTAACGCTAATAAAAGTACAGGTAGTCGATAGGGTGTTAGTTAGGTCGACATTTTCCGCGGCATCCAAAATGCGCCGGGTGTTCTAGTTTCGTGTGCGATGCCCGCCGGGAACAGAATGACAGCCACGCGCTCTCTGACCTCCACCATATCTATTTTGAACGGCCTTAGGAAAGGAAAGCCCAGACAGCGCCATCCGTGGCGCCCCCGCAAACTAACGGCTTAGGGCATGTGCATTGTTCACTAGGACACGTTACCCCGAACCTCGAGCGGAAGTTCCGCACGTGTCTGCCAAGTCAACAGCAGCAACTTGTACATTTTCAGAATAGTAAACAGGAAGCAGATATTATACTTTTGCGAAAGGAAACCTCCGCATGGTATACACCATTACATTGACAGCATACGGCGCCGTGTGGAGGGAGGCGATCTCGGCTAATCTCTACACGAATACAAGAAAGGGTAAACAACTCGCAAAAGAAGTCTCTCGCTTGCGTTAGTGGAAAGTTTTTTCACCATTGAGTCGAGACCCTCTCGTCATAGTGGGATGCTATGATATGTTAGGCAAAAGCACCGTTGCTCTGTTCCACTGTAGGCTGGACTGGGAGCAAGCAAGTGACTAAGTAAGCCTGACTAGGGCGGATAGACCAGGACAAAATGAAATATTCGATGCGAGCTGGTTCCGCCATCGACCAACCGCTGACAAATGATAATCTATTATTATTATTATTATAAGGAAAATTGGCATCAGAGTAGATAGATGTTGAGGGATGTTTAAGCTATCCGCGCTCTAAACAATACCCCAAACTCTGCGGTCTAAGGGTAAAGGGTAAAGCTTTATTGATTTATTAAAGGAACTGCATAGAATGCTTAAGTTCTCTTTTATGTCATGCAACGGGATTCGAACCTGCGTTCTCTGGCTTTTTACAGCCAGAGACTTAAAAGTACAAAAGCATACAAAAGGAAATGTATGCTTTTGCAAGTTCATATGTATATGCGTGAAAAAGCAAAAACGATACCATATCATCATACATGTGTCAAAATAGCTAAGAATTACACTTCAACGATACCGAAGAGTCGCTTGATTCTGTTTTTTTTTACCACACCAGATATGTCGATATAGAGAATTTTTGAAAAAATTGTATTTCGCAAACATTTAAACAGTTTCAGAGAACGAACTAATTCTGCCACATTACCATGATTATTACACCAGTGTTCCATATCCACATTCACAAGACGAGGAGACTACGAATAACAAACCGTACGTTTTCATGGAGAATGTAATAGCGAATCATAATAAAACTGTTTGTGTCTATATATGCGTGTGTGTGTGTGTGTGAATTAACAATATGTTATACATCAATACGGTGGTAATTACACTATATAGAAATTATTGAACCTATTCAAACATACAATAATTAGGAATTATTTGATGGGGGGGGACCTGGGCCGAGGCCGAGGCCGATATTGTCCGTGGAAGGCGATGGGATTGCCTCTCTGCACATCGAGGGAGAGGCGTTGCAGAAGGAAAGATCCTGCGCGCTTGTCCCCGGTGGCGCGAATCAGCCTATGGCAGACCCCTTCGAGTAAGTTCCCAGTGAGGGGGCCGTGTACGCCTAAGGTTTCAAAGGCAAGAGGGGAAAAGAGGTGGGTTGGCTGGAGTACGGCGTGCTCCTGTATGTTTCAACAGGAGAAATGTCCAGCTGAAATCCATCAAGAGTTAGTTAGTGTGCACTGTCATAATGCCCTAGGTCGACGACAGGTGTACCGATGGTGTGCGCAGTTCAGGCAAGACGACTGTGACATTAATGGACATCGAGAGCGCCCAGCCCTTCCCGAATCTCGATTTGACGAACCGATCGAAATGATCGGAAAAGTTTTTTAGCCAACTAGAGCTTGGTGATTGAGGGCTCTGTCGGCTAAGGTTGGCGTGCCTCGTGAAATATGTCGTAGAATAATAAAAAATAATTTGAGGATGCAGAAAAAAATGGGTGCAAAATGGGTCCCTCATTAACTCGGTCCTGGTCAACTGAAAATGCGTGAGGAGTGTTCGCGAGACAATTTGAAGATATATAGGCAGCAAAAGAGTCGCTTAGAGCATGCCATTGCAGTGGACTAGACATGGATCTGCCTGTATAGGGGACCGGAAAAGGATCAAGTGAGACATTGGCTACGACCAGGCGAACAGGCAATGCGGTAGTAGTACCAAATAGATTCGAGCCTAAAAAAATGGTAGCACTTTCCATGGATTTCAACGAAATTTGCTACTACGAGATTTTGGGCTCAAAAGAAAAAAATTTAGCCCGTGTGACTATGATTGCTTCCATCAATTAAAGAGGGCTATAGGTGGCCAGAGGTATGCAAACATCGATTTGCTCCGAGAGGCTTTAAATAACGAAGTTATAAATGGGAATGGAAATAGTGCATACCTGGCCGTCAGAACTCTGGGACCAATGTGTAAATAAAAGAGGTACATACGTCTAACTGATACTAAAAAAATCTTCGTTTCAACTCACTTAGTTTAGCCGATATCGAAATGTATATGTGTGCCGTGTTTTTGGGTCAGCCTAACAATTATGACTGATTTGTTAATCGATGCTGGCGACGATGTTGTAATTCTCCCCGAGTTCTAGGGATGTTCCTGAGTCACGTTCCATATTATCTTCACTGGTCCTCTGGATGGTCTTCTAGTGGTGAGCGTCTTGGATTCCTAGCCCGGAGGGACGCGGGTTCGATTCCTGTCCGACGCTTTGAAGAATCTTTGGAGTTCTTTATCATCTTTTCTTATCTGAAGATTCTCGCCAGGTACGAGGAAGGAAGAGAATTAGCAAAGGTGGCCCCTACAGGTCCTCATAGTAATACCTAAGGTTAAGAGCTGAGGCCTGTCGGATAGGGGAACAGCTGAGGGTCAGCTCGACAAACAATTATTATTATTATTATATTATCTTCACTGACTCACAAGCATTGATCGAGCGACGTTGGTCATCAGAAAAATCCTTCTACAATTTCCGAGGTGAATAAATGTTACTAATTCTTGCTTGTTAGTTCATGATTCGCTAAGTGAGTATACAAAATATTGACAGTTATATACTATGAAATCAACTAAAAAGGAATAATCAGTTGAGCTGGGTATCACCATAGCGCACGTATCAATATGAGCAAACACATTAGAGAAGAATATGCAATATAGTCTGACAAGTATTACTGCTCTATATCTACGCGCGAACAATCTATTTTAGACCTACTACTCACCACCGAAGCCACCCTTATCGATGATCTTGAAATATGTGCTGCTCCAATCAACACAGATCGCTCGGCTGTTGGTTTTACAGTACTGTGTGGATCCAGAGATCTTAAACGCGGACACATAGGTTACAATTTCTGGAGTAGTATGTACGACGACCACCAAAGCAGGCTCCTCAACGTTTCCTGGCATGATGTCTTTCATCGGTGTCTCTCAGTAAATGATATGTACCAATCATTTCTAAAGATTATGCATGCTCTCACAGCAGAGTTCATACCAAAAGGGCATCCTCACTCAGCGCAAAATCGAATACGGCTTTATGTTCAACAACTGGAGGCTCTCGTGAAATCGGATCCAAGTCCGCATCTTGCCTCTCGCCTTAAGAAAGCTTCGACTCGGCTGCGTATCCTACAACACTCAGCGCTAAATTTCAGAAACAGCAAAGAGTTCTTCAGATATGCAAACAAACCTGGATAAAAGGCGTAGATGGGGTTGGTGCCATACAAATTAATGGTGCCCTGGAGTCAGACGATTTGTTGAAAGCAGAAGCTTTTAAGTCCTATTCTCGGGTCAGTGTTGGCATCCCAAAGCACAGCTGCTAACTGCACGGCTAGTGCAAACGTGAGAGCACACTGTCCAAGGCTGGATAATACGGATCATCTTCTCCTACGAAAGATCAAGGAGTTACCTTTAAAATGCAGTCAAACCCCTGATGGCTTGCCGCCGATCCTACGCAAGAATTTGGGCCTGGCTATTGTTGAACCGTTAAAATTAATCTTCTGCCGCTCCTACGAGGACGTAACAGTCCCCGACTGCTTTAAGCTCTCAATTGTTACGCCTATCCGTAAAGCGAAAGACAAGAGTTATGTAGGTAACTATAGACCTGTAGCCCAGGGCTCTATAGCGTGCCTCATTTTTGAAAAGATACTCGTAGATCTCATTTACTCATACCTCTCCATAAATGATCTCCTCGACTGCGAACAACGTGGTTTTACCAAAGAGAAGTCGATCGAAGCCCAGCTGATTGGAATGGTCTATGACTGGGCTCTATTTCAAAATGAGAGAGTCGACTATGATTGCATTTACTTTGATTTTTCCAAAGCATTCGACCGTGTCAATCATAGCCTTTTAATTTCCAAACTTTTATCTCTCAAACTAGATCCACATAGTGTTGAGTGGATCCGAAGCTATTTCACGGATAGAAAGTTCTGCGTAAAAATAAACAATACTCTTAGCACGTATGATCGCAGCCCATCTGGGGTACCTCAGGGTTCGTGCGTGGGCCCACTTTTGTTCTGTATCTTTGTGTTAGATCTCAAAAATTGTGTCCAAGCTGCGTAAAGCACAAGTTCTATGTTGATGATTTGAAATGTATGCACCAGTGTGATGTGCTGATGACAGGCTCCTCCTTCAATCAGCCATTCCACTGTTGAACAGTGGTGTTGTAAAAATAACATGTTGATTTCCATTCCGAAATGTGCAGTCCTGTTTGTTGCTTGAGAGGGTGCAACCAAGGTTTATCCGAAGAGTCAGTCTGCGTTGCGATGTTCCCAGGGAACTATTGAAGTTTTCCCCCCTAATGACCATATTAGATACTGCGGACCTCCGACTGTTTCAGCGACTAAGACCAAATAGCTCTGTCAAACATTTCATCGAACTTCATCGTCCAAACCCTCTGCGCAGTGGACGCACAGTGCGCACTGTGTCAGTAGTGTCCACCGAAAAGCTAAATAATTTGTTCTCTTGGAGAGTCGCACGTCTCATATGAAGTGGCTCAGGAAGTGGCCATTTGCCATTACCATAATTGTAAAAATTGCCTTCGCTTCTGCCAATTTAGGTAATTTCGTTAATAATCTCTGTGCCACCCCTTTTGGTTAATAAAGGTGTGTTTGTATTGCATATGTCTCCGGCTGTCATGATGTCATCGTACGTATGTATGTACTACCAGGTCGTAGGGGTTTCCTGGTACAATTGGAACCACACAGATCCCTAAAAAAATTCATCGATGAGAGAGAAATGCAATGAGAGATGCAATTTCAGCTTGCAATCTCATTGGGCTGACATTGTTTTAATTTCTTGTTGGTGATGAACAGAGCAATGTTCGGCTCTGCTGTAAGTGACAACACTATTCGAACCATGCACAGTGACATTACTATGTAAAAGTCAAGTCAAAACTACTTTTTTTTTCATTCAAAGACCGTGTTACAAAACGATAGGTACATAGATTAAGTTTCTACTTGTCCGCAGCTCATGCGACACAGTTGCAAACAAATGCCAAACAAACCTATATATTATTAAATCGTTTCGTTCATACGATTGGCACCCTAATTATCACTCTGGCCCAAATATTATTCTAATTTGTGTTATATACATAAATACGGAAAAAATAACCTTGGCGCCGATCCTTCTCGGTCATTCCAGGTAGACGATCGAAAGGAAGAAAGGCTGGACAAATCTCGAAAATTGTAGTGGAGGGGGCAATTTTGAGGATCCTCGAAGCAAAAATTTAGAGCCATTTTTTTGGTTCAGGTAACGTATAGTCCTATCTGGACTATTTGGATTATGTCGTTTTCAGACTATTTTGTACCCTTGAATATCTGAGCTCAACTTTGAGTCCATTGAATTTATTTGTGTGGATGATCTTTAACTAGCGAGACTCTAATCAGTCTCGAGATCCCAATATCGCGTCACTCTCGGCCGCATGAAAATCATTCGTTGGCAAAATTTAGAGAAGAACTCCTGAAAATAAATGTGCGCTCGAGCGATTTCGGCAAACAAATGAAAGCGAATGTAAACAGCAATAGGTGTGGATGGTGATGAAATATAACCTGCAGAAATATAACCGAAAATGGGCATACGCTTTTATTAAAATAAAATACATCTTTGTTTCACTTTCCGGTGAAACATATATCTATAAGAAAAAAACGATACGGATCCTTTTCCCTGTAGATCATAGAGCGGATCATAGATATTTCGAACTGCCGTGCCTTAGAGTCGAGATTGTAAGCGGAAATGTAGTCGCAACGCCTTGTCAAGGTATATTAAAATGTCTGTAAAGCTGTAGATAAATGTCACCAACTACAAATGTCAAACAATATTCTAAGCGTAAAATTATCAACGAATATTAAGCATTTTAAACTTCAATCGGTGGATCGCTTCGGATCACACATATACCCTGAAGGATTCACTGTTCATCTCCCAGAATCGAACATGTTTTCGCATGCCGTGAAGCATTTTGCTTATATAGTTTCTTAAATGAACTGTCGTCCAAGAATATTACCCTACGTGTATATTTGTGGATAATATACAATATCTGCAAGGGTGACTCCATCAAAATCCGGACGGACAGGTATTAGTCTAAACCTATACTGTCGTTAGCACCGTGTCACAACTAGGTCGCAGCGTCCATGCCGAAATTTCTTATGTTGTCATATATATACATATCGGGTTGCACACGATTGAAGACTTTAACAACTTGCCACTCCTTATTATTCATATCTGTTTTGATAAATTTGTATATCATTATGTCGATATAATATTTTTTATTCCTTTGTTGTCTGATTTTATAGAATTCTGAAATAGGCTTAGTATAATAAAAGTGAAAAATGCGTTCACTGAAGTCAGCAACGTGTCTAGAAGTTCAAGTTGCATTCGGTCCTTATAATACCCTTTTATAAGCGATTTATTACTTTTCGACAATGTGAATAATTATAGGCCAATGCTTAGGATGCGATCGAAATGAGATATTCTATTAGCGTCTGTCATTCTCTTTGTAAGAACAAGATAAGGGCGCAATTTATCTGACCTAATCCTTACCTCTATATCTATTATATATAACCCAGAAAAAATACCCAAGTGTTCCCAGACCACGTCAAAGCGAGCAATTAACGACCTATCGATTCGACCCCTGTTCCGCCAGGTTAGGTTACAGCAAATTGGCGACGAAGATAGGATAACTAGCCCTAAATAATATGATTGTTCTCTAGATGGTCTAATTGGTGAGTCTCGTGGGTCCAAATCGTGCCAGACGTGAAGAATCTTTAGATTCTTGCCCAGTAGTAGGAGGTTAAAATGTAAAAAAAGAAAAGGATGTGGGGTCCTCAGCCGACTTCACAAGTTTTTCAAGCAGAAAATCTGTAAGACTGAAAGAATGATTGAACCGAACTCGAAAGCGGCAGCGCAACAGGTGAAGGATAAGAAAACCAACCAATTAGTTAGGAGAATACGTAAGGTGGTGATCTCCTCTGAAGGCGATGCAACGCTAGAGGGTTGCCTTAACTGGCATGAAACCTTACTCAAGACGAATCCTACACTAACACCATAGCATCAAATCACAATCATCCTCGAGATACTCGACACAAATACCTACAGACACAGAATACAGACAGAAAGAATTTTCCAAAGAGAACAATATCGAACAGAAGAATTCTAATGAGTGACCACCAGACGAAACTACGCAGTTTCTGAGAGGGTTGTTCTAGAAAAAGGTAAGTGCCTTCGTACGCCGACACTGGTCTTTTTCCACAGGTTGTTTACCATATTCAAAACGAGGGGCCGCGTATGGTGGGCCCCCTTTCCTTCGCCATACGAACACGTGTTCGTATTTCTCGTTAAACGTTGTCTAAAAGACGCGCAGAATCACGGCGAGACTCTTAGAATCACCACTTTTTCTTACATACGTGAAGTATATAGATTATCTTTGCTGTCCGGTACACGCGTGCCGGAATTATCTTAATCCGGAAACTGATATTTCTTTGCAGGTAATTCTTGCAAACTGAAAATACAGATGAAAAGCTTGAAGCAGCTGCTTCATCAAATTGAACATATGAACACAATGTTTAACATAACATAACATTTAACCTAACATTTGCGGTTTATTGCCGAAACTGCAATTTTACAATGCTTAAGTTCTCGATTAAAAAATAGCGTAAACGTTGGAGTGTATTATCACCAAATTGTTCATGCAATTACGATTTCACAATTATAATAGATTATTCCGTCAACATATATATAGAATAATCTATTATAATTGTGAAATCGTAATTGCATGAACAATTTGGTGATAATACACTTTCCCTGTTTAAGACTCTACGCAGGTGATCAAATGAAATGTATAGTTTGGCGCTGAGATCTTCAGCCGGAGGAAAATTAGAAGAAAAAGAAAAGCCTACTCTACATTAGCTCTATCATTCTATCAAACAAATCAACCATAACTATGAGCCATTGGCAGGTTTTATCCCGCCCCATTTCAAGCAATCAAAGTGATCAATGAGAGGCCAAACCAACTTTAACATAAGATTTAACAGGTTACCCTTTGAATTTACCAGGTGACATTAAGTAGTTTTGGCCATCTTTCAACTGCTGTAGTTTCATTAACACAAAAGCTATGGGATTTAAATTTGATGGGCTATTTTTCGAATCAACTTCGCATCGGGGCGACTGTTTACAGATTTGTTGGATGAAGTTGTTTTTTTAGAGTTAAATGCTGGCCGTGCGTCAGCCCGAAAAAAATACTTTTTTTTTAGCAGCTGTTGGGTAAGCGATAGAATATGGAGGTCAGAAATGTGGATATCCGTGACATTGTCCTTTTTCCTATTTTCGTGCTGGGAAAAATTCAGCTTACATTGGGAAGATTCTGCGTGAAAGGGAATTCGCATTATTGGAAGGGTGCGTTGTCGAAAATCGTGGTCCCAGTGCAACGAACTATCCTGTCGGCTACAAGAGACAGACGATGACGAATTGCTAGATCCTGTGAATGAAAATGCACCCCAGTAAATCGAGAGCTTACTGCTCGGCTGGAAGTTGCCCAGTCAACCACAGTGCGTCGTATATATATAAGCCAAGAACGGTGCAAACGGAGAAAACTGGTTGCCAAGTTTACTATAGAAAATTCCGACAGCAACCGTGTGGTAATGTCATATGCTTACCGCCATAAGGTAATGCTGTGTATTTGGTGAGGTCAGAAGAGAGTATTCTCTTCTACTGTTTTCTTGCTGGGAGAAATCCGCGCCGTCAGCGCGGTGGATTGGACGGTGGCTAACTGGTCTCTGGCTGTGAAGACCCGGAGACCGCAGGTTCGAATCCCGTGACGTGACATGTAAGAAAACTTATGCATTTTAAAACTGCAGTTCATTTAATAAACCAATAATGGTATTACCTTTACCTTTATTATGAACTGTTAAAACTCAATGAAACGATCATCACAGACAGGAAACGGCTGTGGACCGGCAAAGGACGGAACAGACATTGCTTCATCAGATTAGATCATATTTAGGTTCATGGATGGTGCCTGATCGATGGGCGAGAGTCACAGAGCACGAGGAACATTATATTGATTAAGAGCCGTTCATTTTGTCAAAAGATACACGGATTTAAAATGAGTAAAACAGCCGAGCAAGCAAAACAGCCTCGGCGCTATTTTAGCGCAAATGGACACGCTACTAGCAGACCTTGCTGGGACTTGCGCGTGCCTTCGTAACATAATCGTCACAGGTGCGACCTTAGATGAACACACCCGAGAAAAGACACGATTTGTGACAAGTGGACAAGTTTTACTTTCCCAGGGCTGAAGTAAAGTACCTAGGATTTATAGTAGAAAAAATGGGAAATCGACCGGACACAACCAAGTCACAAACAGTCAGAGTTCTGACTGCGTTCGTTCCTTAGAATGGTCAGTTTCTCAAGTCCATTGGTCTCATCTATGCATGTGCATATGTTACTCGATCGCCCGTTTACGAAAGACTGAATCAAAGAAATCCTCTGCTCAGATTTGCTACTAACGCACTATGATCCGCAACGACCGATCGTAGTAGAAGTCAAGGCGTGTGCTTATTTCAGTACTACTTCGCGAAAAGTGAAGCCGGCTCGGAACTTCCGTCAGGGATCGGACAACCACAGTGTATGCCGAAGTGATTCACCCCGGTGGTAGTGGCTGTGTGAACCAGCCACTACTACTGAGGTTTCAACCAAAAAAACCCCGAGTGCGGCTAACCGGGAAATATTGCGTCCGATTTCGAGAGAAAACCCAACGGCCTTGAGAGCTTCCGCCCTTTAATATATTATACAGTTTCTCAGCTCAACGGGGAGGTCCTGTATAGAATACTATTCAATCCTTACCACAAGTAATAATGACTAATTGTTATTAACCCATAAGTAAAGGTGAAGCTTTATTGGTTTATTAAAGGAGCTGCAATTTCACAATGCTTAAGTTTTCTTATATGTCACGTAGCTGGGCATAAATCCGCCGCCTTTGGCTTTCGACTAGTATAATATTGTTTTAGATAAATTCTTAGCGGGCGCTGAATTCAGGTCGAGGCGGTCATGATCCGGAGGGAGACGATGACATTGACTCCGTGCCTCCCCACCCAGCTAGGGAAAGGCGCTGCAGAAGAAAGGACCCTGCGCGTTTGTCACCCGTGCCACAGATATACCTCCTCTAAGAGAGTGATAATGAGTTGGTCGGGGCTGCCTAACAGCTTAGGAGTGGGCCGGGCTGGTCCTGTGCAAATTCTGCTTGAGACCGCCGATAAGGGGGACCGGAGGAGGAAGAGGCCCTGGTGAACCGATCGACTGAAGCTGGTGCAGACGATCGAGCATCACCGATTTCCTCTGGATATAGCGGTCCAGAAGGGGCCGGATAGCCTCGTCGGTAAGAGGGGTGGCAATAAGCTCAAGCGAGGACCTCAGGGTGAGGCGACACCCAAGGAGCAAGCACCGGAAGTCAGGGTGGGAGTCTAAGGAGAAAGCTTCGCACCACCCAGCTCTTTATATATATATATATATATATATATATATATATAAATTTATTCAAACATACAATAATTAGGAATTATTTCTAGAGATAATTGGGGGGCATTAGCTGGGGACCGGGGCTGAGGCCGACATTGTCCCGAGGAAGGCGATGGCATTGCCTCTCTGCACAGCGAGGGACAGGCGTTCCAGAAGGAAATTGCGCTTGTCCCCGGTGGCGCGGATCAGCCTATGGTAGACCCCTTCGAGGAAGTTCGCAGTGAGGGGGCCGTGCCCGCCTAAGGTCGCAAAAACAAGGTGGGTTGCCTGGAGTGCGGCGTACTTCCGTAGCTTGGTCCGCTCCGCAACCGGGGGTGGTTGACATAAAAAGGTGCTAGAGTGTCAACCACCCAGTGTCAACTGAGAGTTAACTGTCAACCACCGTACCGTCCCAAACGAGCTGCTGGCCTCGGTGGAAGAGGATGAGAGTGAGGCCGTCAGGGCGGCGTCCGTCAGAAGTGCCGAGGCCCTGTGGCTCTCTTGTGCAAAGGATACCGGCGGAGCGGAGGGCCCTCACGAGCGTGTCATTGAGCATCGTATGTCGCGGATGGCGACCGGCGCTGCGTTCGCACGAGTGTCCGCGGTGGCGATTAGTTGCAACAGCGTCCCCGCAACGCTCGCAGCTGAGGGTCGCAACCACAGGGGCCCCGAGGCGGAGGCCCACACAGAAGCAAAGGGAGAGATCGTCGATAGCAGTGCCAATTGACGAGGAGGGCAGCCCGTGGAGCCATGCGCCCGCACCAGGCTTGTCGACAGCCCAGAGGCGAGCTTGGTCAGCAACGTGTGGCGTTGGCGCCTAGAAGGGAGTCCCGCAGCTCCTTGTGGAGGACATCAGACCATAGCCGCTGCTTGCTTTGCTTGTCCTGAGGGACGCGGACGCCTGTCTGGTCAAGGGCAGCGTCACGGGAAGCGGACTAGTGGGCGAGAGCGGGGGGGGGACGGGACTGCAGCAACCATGTCGGCGACCGCCGTAAGCGAGGCTGCGTAGCAAACGTCAGCCAAGCGGTGTACACAAAAAAATCGGATGCCGAGGCCACCGAAGCGGACCGGAAGGGTAGCCTGCGACGCCGCTGCCGGAGGAAGCTGGAAGTTCAGGATCGTCGTCCAGCACCATGTCGTCATAGGCTTGAAGGTCTGAAGCCTCAGTGCCGGCCGGGCTTGTCCCAAGCAAGTGCTGCATGCGCGCCGCCGAGAAACAGAACCGAAGGCGGAAGAGCCCCTGGTGAGCCGCCAACAGGAGCAGTCGGTTGAGCATATATATATATATATATATATATATATAGCGCTCTCACGCCTCGTCAAGGCGAGCAAATAACGACTTGTGTCGGACCCCGGTTTAACCAAATTAGGATAGAACAGACACGAAAAAGGAATACGTTTAGGACACGTAAGGAAACCCGCAATTGTCTGGAGATTCACAACAAAGTAAAGTTCAAGGTTAGAATGTACTTCCATATTACACTGTAGCTCTATAAGCAAACGAATAATTAATAGCAGAGAAATACCAAGGCGGTAAAAGAAAAATACACACTAAAGCTGATCAGTGGCTGTATCACGATACTTTTTGTGCAAAAGGTTCAACGCCCTATGGACGCCGGACTGCATTACGATGTTGATAAATATAACTATCCATATCTTCCTATTATTATTATAGAACCTATCAGCTTACCTATTCTCATCTGCGCACTGTTCAGTTACACGGGGCTATGATAAGGTGGCATTAGGACGAGAAATGCTCAAGGCTTCATCATCAGTCGCTAACGCTCGTAGTCGATTTTGCTTCAGATGCAAATTATATTAGCAGTTACTTGGTTTGCAGGTTTCACGTAAGTGAGCTGGAAATCTTGCGAGTTCCGCCTCGCTCAACAGCTTTCTCCCGATCCGACTTGGCTTGAAATAATAAATTTAAGAATATACATTTGCAGCTCTTGCCTTCCGCTGATAACTCTTGACAATTGAGAATTGAGAATACGTCAACTCGTAAAAGGCGAAGCTGACTCAGCATCCCATTGCCGTTCCCATCGGTGGTCCGACTAAATAGTCAAGTTCGAAGAGTCGTAGTTGACTACTTGCTTTCGGTTCGGACACGGAATCGCCACGACGAAAATATCTAACCATCGAATTTATTGCACTTTCTGGGTCATTGAGTTATGCCCCAACTACAACTGCCAGAGTGAGGACTTCCGTTCAGTCACATCGGAATTCTATCGCAATCAAATGGCAAACACAAATGGACGACTTATTATGACATATATCTTTCATCATTTGCGTAGGCTCATGTTTTTTCGTGTATGCGCACACTAGATTTATCACTAATGTATCGTATATGTTTGCTGTCTATAGTAGATTTGTAATTTACTACTATCGTGCTTATGGCAGCTGCCACGTCTCAGCTTGATAACTGGTCGAGTCTGAGGCAAATGATGGAAAGTGCACTTTTTCGGCACGTAATCAAGTAGGAACGTCTCAATGTGTTTGCACGAAGTGGATTAAATCACACACAAGCTGTATGTTGCTTGTCGGCAGAACTCCCTGACGAGCACACATGGCAATATTCATTTAACATTCACCATAAGGTTTGCTTTTTATTTTCCATAGAATCATATGAATAGTCAAGTTTAGCCGCTGATTGGTCTTTTATATTATCCATTGAGCTGGAACTTGATCTTTATACTAGCTTAGTCTCTTCAAATATTACGATTGTGTTTTATACATGACCAACATTTAGCAGATTGATCGAACTGCCCGACCTTGACAAGAGAGGCGACGGTAATGTTTCGTTTCATCAAGGCAAATCGAGTCAGGAATTGATTCTTCGTTTGTATATCTGCATTTGAAAGGGTGCGAAGCCCGTCCAATGGTGGGCAATATCGAATTGGACTTACCAGACATTGTCTCTGCAGCCTTGACATTTTCCACGTCGTTGTTGTAAGGTGTATGCTTGAGAACAGTGTTTTTTCTTTCGTGGGCTGCTTGGCTATCAGCACGTAGTCGAGTTTCTCCTTGACATTAACTGATACTTTAGCGCATGACCTGAGCACTTTACTGAGACGATATATGAAGTACGAATGTGTGAAATGATTTACCACGTACCACTATGACATTATCTATCCATGGCATAATCGTAGCGCTAGGCAAAAATATGAAAAGGGTCGAAGCAGTCGCCCCGGACTCAACATCGTCCGCGTTCGAACATATAGTCCTCGAATTGTTTCGCTTTTTGACCACTGCAAACGCACACTTATATAATATATTGATCTTGAGTATTTGTAACCCTTCGGCATTTAATATTTTAATTACTTTAATTAGTTAATTGACACGGTAGACCATAAGTTTTAGGATGCGGCCACTCTCCTCACATCTGTCATCTAGCTCCCCAGCATTAGGCTGATACTGTTAAAGCAATATACATATGCCAAACATCGTCTCTCTGGGTTGTCATAACAAAAACAGTTTATTGAGATATTTTCAGTCAAATTTTTATGTGTGCTAATATAGTCTCATTCAAAACTCTGAGCACATTTGGGAATTAAGCAATTCTTCAGAATATAAATTTCCGAAAGGATAAAGTTGCTTTATTTCAAGCTTCAACCAATTAAACTGTATTAAATACTTGTTGTGTATTTATTAATATTTATTAAATGATATATTTAGTAATATGATTAGAATCAATTCGTTAATGAAAACGATATTTGCAAATATTCACGGGGGGAGCATACTGCTTGGTTCAAATACTGCCAGACGTATGGAACCTTTGGATTTTTTTATCCATGGAAGAATTAGCTCCTCGTTATTGCTAATTAATAATAATAACAGCTCGTTTAATAAACCAATAAAACCTTTACCTTACCTGTTCCTTACCTCGCAGGAACGTCATGTTTTATAAAAAACCTAAGCAAAACGCTCCGTCTTTCAGAGAGCGATGCACAATGAACAACTTTGGAGTTGAAAGGACAGAAACTAACCACCGTATGTAGATCCGGGATCACTCCCAGCCACACCGATACCAAATGCTAGAAGATAAGGCAAAGCACTACATTGTCAAAAGATTTGAGTGAGATCATTGAATTATCTATCTATCTGTATATATGAACTTTTAAGTACCCTGTATGTTACCGCATAACCGGGCACCTAATGAGTGGACTAATCCAAGCCAGGTTAGTACACCTATCGTCTACTAACACCCGTCTCCCCGGTTACAAGATTTATTTAGCTCGTAGACCTCGAAGCTATCAGCTACAAAGAATCCGGCTAAAAGAAGCGCGTCTCATCTAGACACATTAGTTGGATTTTTTTATTCCATCGTATTTTCGTACAGATTGTGTAAATACGATACCTAGGTCTATAACCCCTGTCGCATTCAGTTGAGTTATATACGATGTACTATCGTACGTCATATGTTATTATAGTACGAAAATACGATAGAATAAAAAAATACGATATGAAAATACAATGGAAAAAAAAAAAATCCAACTAATGTGTCTAGATGAGACGCGCTTCTTTTAGCCGGATTCTTTGTAGCTGATGGCTTCGAGGTCTACGAACTGAATAAGTCTTGTAACCGGGGAGACGGGTGTTAGTAGACAATAGGTGTAACTAACATGGCTTGGATCAGTGCACTCATTAGGTGCCCGGTTATGCGGTAACCAAGAGGGTGCTTAAAAGTTTTGAACGCCGACTATGGTTCGTCTACCCGTCAGCGACCGCTCTCCTATGTGTACACTCCCTACAGTCATTCTATTCCATGCGCTGCCTACCGTGGCTTGAAATCACTATGGCCTGCCGCGTGCGGTGGCTTTTATTTGTTCGGCGTTGCCGGGCGCTTTTCGCCCTCTAACTACATCGACCAATCACACAGCAATGCGATGTCCATAATTCCGCTGGCCAATCGCACATTACGCCTTCAACGCCAGCAGCCGACAGCTACTCTCATCATCATCACCATTATTATCAACATGAACATTGTATTTGTTGCTAAATTTTCGCCGTGGGTAGTCTCTGCTATATTCACGACAGTAATTTCATTTCGGTATCATTATTGGTCAAATATCGCCTATTAATTCCCCGACGCCTCAGTGCAGCTGCTGGACCACATTTCACTAACGATTAACAGTACCCTTCAGAAATTGAACAATTCTTCCGAGTGGTTGCGCAACATGTTGCACCGCTAGTATCAGCTGTTGCCCGGTGGCGGTGTCGACAGCCACGCCGAAGGTGGCAGCATCATGACCAATCACAGTGTGGTCGGTGGAGATTGGTGCACTCCAGCTGATACCCAGCCATATATATAATAGGCAACAGACTCCCTGACATTCAGCCAGGGAGGGCCAACATTTAACGTCCACGGTCCTGCTTTTAGCATTGCTTCGTAAGACCCCTAAATGCAAATGTGCAACGGTGAGGCAACAGACTCCCGTCGGCAGAAATTGCGATTGAATTGCACTGTGGTATGTTACGTGTATGGTGATTGTTGCTTGCGTTATGTTTGTCTTAACCGACCTCGTTACAATATGTCTAAATAAACAAATTGTAGTACATAACGCGAGCTCGTTATCAAAATATATCACTTAGTCGAACAACACAATCAAGGTGTGTGTGTGTGTGTTTATCTTTGTTTGCGAAGCTTTAAAATGCATAGCAAGGTATTGTTTACCTACGGGGCTGTAGCACGTAAAATAATTACCGAACTCTAATAACAAGTACAACTCTGAGATACTTCACGAGCTTTCAGATAGGTGAAAGGTGCTGACGCTATGAACGTTTAACTAAGCGGGTACACGAACAAACGAACAAGCAAACAAGGGCAGACTAAACGCCACTGTACGGTAATATGGTGCTAATACGTGGCTGCCGCATGAAAACAACAACTACAACAACAACATCTGTATGAAGAACGTTGTACACCCCTGTTTACCTTCTCACTTATGAGAAGGTAAAGTGGGGGTGTACCTAATTGTTTTGTACTGTTTTGTACTGTTTCATTACATTCATTTGCGAACTAGCACAAATTCGTGTTCACAGTTTGGCTGTAGTAACCCCATGGCAGTTGTACTTTGATGTAACAACTATGCGTTGACTATATCTCATCTTTCTAAGGTATTTATATTTACTAAAAATATTTGGCAAATTTGACAGAATGAACAATCAAGGCTATATTGTAATGTGTTATACTATTAGTAATCTATGTTGAAAAGCCTGCGTTCATTCATGTTCATTTTCAATTTATTGGTAAGACACCTTCAGAAATATTATATTATTGGGCCAAATATCACACATATATATATATATATATGGGCCAAGCGCGAGATTCTAAAAGAAACGTCTAATCGGACGGAGATTAGTTTCTTAATAATATTTGTGAACTGCTTCTTGCGAATTACTTAACAAGTACCAGGGAACTCGTTGTCCTGTCAATCAGATTATTTGCTCACTATAATTACTCTTCTCGCATAACACTGTAAGCAAGTTTCATCTGATGAAACTTGAAAGCTGAAACAACTTGTTGAAGGGAAAAATAATATTCCACAACCCAGACACATCTGTTTGCCCTGCCTCTATAGTGTCTGTCTGTGTAGGAGTTGTTGTTTCGTCCATCGTGGCATCTCTTGTCTACATAACAAAAAACACTATTCTTTATTTATAGTCAGCGCTAGTCATCATGTATGCATGTGACGCTCGAGTGGAAATCGCCGATAACAACTGTGCGATTCGAGTGGCTCGTATCCAGTCCACAGGAACACTTATGCGAAGAATCGACGGGGTATGGCTCAACGCCACCCAGTGATAAATTGATAGGTTCCTCACTGGGGATTGTGGCCACGGCAGCCTGGGTTTGTCTATGCGCAAGAATATGCAATATGCTCGTATTCACTTGTGTACTCATTCACTCATGGATCTGGTCGCCGACAATGGTGTGTAGGTGGTGGGCGAAGTAGCTCCGCCGAACTTGTCCAGAGTCTTCTACCTGCTAAGGAGGTGAGAAACTTAAACAATATGATATACTTGCGACAGGATCGTCTAGCCTGTCAACCGATATTGAGAAACGCACACAGCATCAGACTCGCATCACTGGGTCAGCTAGAGTTGAGGGTCAGGCTTGAAGGGAGAGCTATCATAGATTGAGGTGGCTACAGAAATACTTTTTCATTGAGGCCAAACAAGCACAAGCTTGGTTGTCTGTTTGATGTCTCTTTCTGAGGAAATCAAATGATCGACATGTTCCGGAATAATGCATAATAATTCATCCTTTTTCTTGATTATTTACATTGTATTTACGTTGAGCTTCACAAGGCGACCCTGAGCTCATATCGATGCCTAAGCCAGGCCCGGACAGTGTCTAAGACAACAACTCATATTAAGTTATGAACAAACTGTGATTCGGTATCAAAACATAAATTATGTTGGTAATGCTTGTACATTTGTATCTTATACCCGCAATAAAAAATGTGTGTGAAGATAGTTCCATGTTTCCGTGCATACCATTTCAGCTTAGTAGCTGCGACTTGACTTAGCAATACGTTCATCAAATGGACTAAGTTAGCTATATTTAGAAATTCCGTTCTACTTCTATAGTGGTGTGCATAAACTTAGCGCACCCCTATATTTCAACAAATCGTTACAAAGAATACACATTTGAGGCATTTATTCTGTATCAGATTAATGTACGTGTCAAATAACATTAACATTACAAAAAGCAGCGCATATGACGTTGCATGCAGCCTGCCACAATAAAATGTGTCATATTCCGGTTGTGCAAAGTGATAACGCACCCTCAGTTACTGAGGGTTCTTGCTGAATTAATTCTCGTTTTCTTGTGCTAATCAGTACCGTGTGGCCCCGCCCTTGCTAATTATAACGTCAAAGACACGGTTTGGCATTTATCAACGAGATTTCGCAGGATCTGGTCGCTGACACCCCCCAGGCCTCCAACAACGCCTCTTTTAGTGCTTCCACGGAGGTATACTGTCGATTCGACGCATATACTCGTCGGACAAAAATGCCCCAGAGGTTCTCCATCGGGTTGAGGTCAGGAGAACATTCTGGCCACTCTAGGGTTTCAATGTCATGCTGTCCGAACCACGCACGTGTACTAGCGCTGACGTGGATTGAAGCGTTATCTTGTTGGAAAACAATTGGCAGTCGATGTAATCTGCTCCTAAACGGTAGTAGGTTGTTGGTCAACATCTGTTGATAGTCCTCGCTATTCATTCGAGATGAGATGACAGCGAGTGGGAGTCTGCTAATAGAGGTGAAAGCACCCCAAACCATAACGGTCCCGCCGCCGAAGTTGCATTCAGAAGTACCGCGGTTTTTTACGTACATCATACCCACAAGATACTCTTTACAAAACGTTGTCCCAATACTCACCAATTTCCATCTCTGGCCATATTGTTGCAGGTGAAGTTTAGTCGGGCCGGCTATGAACCTGAAGGTTTAACTCATGCCTGATTGCTTCACAACTTATGCTCGAATTCGAGGCCAATCGACAGATGTGCATGGCAGTACCATATGTCGACTGACTACGTAAATAATTTCGCACTACGCAGCGACTTCTGCGAATTTTTCTGGTTCCTGCAACCTGGGTCTTTTCTGCTCGGTATAAAGCAGTAATAACTAGCGGTCTAGCGGTTCTACTGACCAGAGACCAGAGATTTTTCATAGAATTCCTTTTCAAACTAGAAGACCCCTAATCTTCATAGGTCCATAATCTTCGTATTTCCCACAATAGCTGTATATAAATGCTACCAATATTAATGTTGCGAATGTTGTTGTATAATAATAATGATATAATAATTATACTTTCTTTATTTAATCATTCATGTTGAATAAGTATGTGTCACTGCTAGGCTTTGAACCTGCAACCTTTCCTGTCGTTATTATTATAACAATCTATCAATCAGTCCACTCTGGGATGGTTCATTGTTGAATTAATTATTGATCAATTTAATCCAATGACCGACCATTAAAAAGCTATAAAAAGCCAGAGGCTGCACGTTCGAGTCCCGCTGCGTGACATATAAGAGAGCTTAAGTATCGTAAAATTGCAGTTCCTTTAATAAACCAAGAAAGTTTTACGGTTACCTTACCAGTTTCTAATCGTTCTTCTATCTCAGGGTAATGCCCTATACGTCGTCTTTTACATCATCAAGAGAGCCACAAGCCGTATACCATAAGCCGGTGAATAGCTTCGTTACTCTCCTTGCAACTGTCGTAAATGTCGTAACGCGAAGAAAGCGCTTCTTGCACAACGACGTCCCTTCCGCCTAAATGTGGTTAGTTGCCTAATGGGCGTGGTGTTTATGGAGTGGCATCGATCTCATAATTCTTTTATCTCTACTCGAATTGCCTTGCCCACATGAACGCGCACACCGCTGGCCAAGCCAATTGGTCAGAGGCTTCTGGTAAAACAGCGATTGGATCCCTTCCAACGTTATCCTCTTTTGGCTGCTGCCACTTTTAGTTAACGCTGAAATGGATATCATACAGAACTGAGCATTACTGCGTTTGAACAAAACGAAGGAATAATAACTAGCTTTAAGCTAAATAATCTCAAAGGGTTCCATGCGAAGGCTCAAATTGTTCCAGGATACAGTACATTCTAGCCAAGCTTGTCAGATCGATATTTGTCTTATTTGTTCTGACTGTAATTTCGAGAGACGCCGAGGCGTTCCTGGGCAATAAGACAAGATATGGAAATATTGTACAGAGAAATCGATTATTTTGCACATTATCCGAATGGTGAAATCGTTAACTGGGCTGCAAATGTGACAAGGGGTGGAGCATTAGAAGGTCGTTTGTTGGTCGAGACATCTACAAATTAGCTCCTGCCAGGATCGAAAATCTCGATCGAATATATTTTGTTCATCTAGAACAAGCGTACATATGTGACCAAGTGACATTGCCTGTTTTAGTTCTGAGAAAGGGCAGCGAACCTCTACACCAAAATGGCACTATCCATATATATAGATGTTGTTACAATTTATCGTAGTATTTAGTATTGGTCATTTGGTGTATCTGTTGGATTGGCAGACGCTTCTCTAATACCATTGTACTGCATTAATAGAGGACCTATCCGTCTGCTATTGTGGCTTCGTGTTCGATGTCTATAGGACGGCATAACTGACTGGTATTTTGTCATCAATGTTGTGGAGGCTGTGGTGTTACGGCGTTCAGTGTCATTAGCTCGGATCGGAAGGACAATGGACAGAGCAGCAATCTGAGCTGACTCAGTGTCTACAATACGGATGAGGTTGATGAGTCGTTTAATGCTTTCAGAGAATATGAGAGTTATTTCACTGTCGTAGAGGCAGAGTACACAGCAGAGGAGATTTCAGTTCTCCAGAACTCTCGGAAGATTACGGCATTCTGTTAACAGGCTGGATCGACGATAATACTTGAAGACTAGGTCCCCCGAAATCCAAATCGACCTATTATGCCAGTTCTCGCACCATCATTTTGCTACGGTGGGTAGAAAAACAATGGCCTCCCTTCACAGTGACTATAACATAAAGCAGAGTTTGAATCTATCTGGTTATCTCAGGTTGCGTCATTTACCTTCCCAGAAATCAGCGTGTCGGAGGTTCAAACAGCACTCAGTTTCACGAAAGCTAGCTGGAGCTGTGGAGCCCAACAAGTTGGTAAAGAGGTCGTCCGAAGTATGGCTCTACCGCTTACCCAGATTGTTAACTTATCATTGAGAAGCAGTAGATTCTCAAGGAGGTTGAAGGATGCTATCATATCCCCGCTGTTCAAAAGTAAAGTGAACGCGAAGAATGTTGCAAACTATCGGCCTATCTGTCCGGTAGTCTATCTGTCAAAGGTGAAACAAATGATTATAATAATGGCCAAATTGGGGAAACATCTGGACTTCTTGAGACTTTCCTCAGCAGGTCAATTTGACCTAGGGTTTTTCACCGTAGGCATCGCTCAACAGAGGAAATTGCGGATACTGAAATAACAGTTGTGCGTAGGTGTTTATGCACACCACTATATATATATATACACCAACCGTGATACAGGGATATTTACAGAGAGATGCGATATGGGAGAAAATGTGTATTTAGTATTTATATATTATTGCGTGGCGAATAAAGCAATTTCGCGTACAATTTTCAATATCATGTCATTCATTTCCGAGAACTTCTTAGCAAGGGCGTTTACCGAAACGATCGTGCTCCCGTGCTAACTGTGAGTGAGTGCCGGTTGCAATTAAAATAGAGGTCGCCTAAGGCAAACCTACCTAAACGAATCTCAGACGACCTCTGTCGCTAATGAACGTCGCAGCTGACCGAATGGGTAAAGGGTAGACGGGGGGGGGGTGGCAGTGACGGGGTGATCGCCCGGAGTTCAATCACCGACGATGTTTGTCTGTTTTTCGAATCCATTAAGATTTGTTTGTCTATCAGATGTAATTACGGAGCGGTTAAATATTTTAAATCTTATGTTTTTCGAATAGCTTAAAGATAGCTCAGGACGAGAGATAGATACTTCACGGGTAGAATGGGAGATGAATTGAGTAAGCAATTTAGTCAGTCATTTAAGGTTAGAGATGCTCATGAACAAGGCCAATGCTGTATTTAGGTATTGTCTAGTTACTTAATTAAAAATATCTGAAGCCGGAAAGCTATTACGGATGCTCACGATATCGAGCCCTTCCAGCAGAACACGGAACTCAGGGAGATAATCTCAGCCCACTTCTCTCCAGTGCCCGCATTAGTGTGACCTGCCGGACGAGATCAAGAAACACCACTCTCAAGTGAAGCTCCTTCTATGCGCAGACGCCCTGGTTCTCTACAGCACTAGACAGTAGGTGATTCACTATGTTAACTCCTTTACTTATTCAGAGATAACACTGACTCCCACCATTCGATGCTTCGATGGGCACATTGATCAAAGCTTTAGTGGCAGCTACGACGATAGAGAACCCGTGCAAACTTTCCATGGGGACGGCGTTTCACTTGTCAACGATAAGCAGGCTCGTCTACTGGTTCTGTAATATACCACTCTTTGTCTAAGAGCTAAGGCGATGCTTTTAGTTACCAGAGAGAGAAAGAGGAGTCTATAAACAGCTCATTCAAGGTTATGAGATAAAAATGAGTGACATAGATCCTTTGGTCCTTGGAGTCGGAGCTATGATCAGGTACGCATAGAGAGCGGCTAGCAGGACTCATCGACCCGTAGTCACTCGTTGCGCAGTTCACGGACTTCACCACGTGAGTTCGCGGACACCGCGATTCCATGAACTTGGGAGCGACTGGAGCTGTGGACAATGTTCGCTACCATGCTCAACATTGCCTGAAGCGACAGTGGGCTCTCTGGACTACCTTGTAGCACTATGTCTTTAACTGAACTGGAACTTCATACCCTTATGCACTGTATTTACATGTTGAGAGTTCTACCCTCACTACAATTAGTATTTAGGCTATGGTTGTACAACATATTAACTGTGACATAATAAAGGATTCTATATCCAATATCACATATCCAGAGACTCATTTACAAGTCAGACGTCGCTAAGCATTGTTCCATGATACGAACCGCATCGCCTGAAAACCCTGTTCTACGCTCACTGCATCCCTTGTCAAGCTAAATGCTAATTAATTAACTTCATTTATCCAGGATCAGCATGCAAAGCTAGATAAACGCCCTTTTGATATGTCCTGTACGATATTTCATCTCGATACCGCGACTACTTAGTCTTCCATCTATTTTTCTGCAAGTTGTGCAGCCTCTGTGTCAATACAGGGCACATAGTGTTATAGATCAAGTGTGCAAACAGAGACCAGATCTATTAATACTGTCCGAAAGAATTAGCACAGTAGAGCACGGAAACCAATTCTTCAACTTTAGACAATTCGGTAATCACTCTGACAATTCGGTAATAACTTCTGATTTCCGAGCAGCGCTATTTTGTACGTCTTAGAAAACAAACCTTCCCTCACTGTCTATGTAATGCCTGAAAATGTCAATGCTGTGAATATGATCCGAAGCCATATGATTTCTGCATGATGCTTGGCGGGATTTGCCCGGCTGTTCAGAATACACTCCTTCCTGCTTACTTACACTCTCGTTTCATCAAATATCACTCGTAAAAAGAAAACATTGCTTATGCCACCTATCTCCTATTTACAATACCCAAGGGATATTTAAAATTTGATTCAATGTGATAGAAGAAGTGGATCCAAAAGGCTCCCGAGACTGAAAATTACGAGTATTCCTACATGTGCCTGCCAAAAACAAATATATTTAAACGAGTTTATTGAGTGCTTGTTTTTTTTTCACTTAACACTCATGATGATTGATGTTGTAATTAAGGTCGTACCCATTAGTCGCCTGAAAATCGGTGGACTTTGTGTAATGCGTGTTTGTCCACCCTAATTTTCATCGCTGGGTACATCAGTCAGAGTTAAAAATGTCTAATTTCAATAGGAGAAACCTCGAATTCTAAGAATTTGAATAACCGTTGATTTTACTCAAGTCAATAACGCGTGTAGTCCCACTGAACTCCCATTCATTAATGAGTTTAATTAGCATTTACCTTTTTTCTGATTCGCCGGTCAAAATACACAACATATCCGATGGACAAACTGATAGTATCAGAAGGTTGTGCAATTATTGTACTATGTCAGCTTGACGAGAAGTTTACTGCGATGGATACTAAAAATATTCTACTCACTATTAATATTATTATAGATACTATTTTTATCACTACTATGCGCGCAAATTTAACACGTATTAACATATACGTTACTCAATTGTCCCTCGTCGCGACCATTGTCCCAGCGTGACGAATCATTGTTCACTCACCATCGCTTCGAAACACCTCCTCTGATCTAAACGGGGAACGTACGCTTAAGCGCGCTTTCGTTTTTGTCTGAAACACTTGGAAGGTGTTACGACTCAATTGATCGGAATCGACGACCGGGGATTCCCTTGTTCGCTTAACGGTCTCCGACCAACTCAGTGTTTCGGGGGCTAGCGCTCATGACTGAACATCTGAGATACCCGTGGCAAGTGTGAACATTGTTACTGTTGTTGTTGTACGCAAACATCAGAGCAGCCCATAGCGGAACGAGCCGCAACTCGAGTAACATCTTCGAGGAAAGAGAGAGAGAGAGAGCTGAGTAACAGCAGTAGTAGCAGCAGCAGCAAGCGAAGCATCGAGCGATCGCATCCGCGGAAACGAGAGACGATTACTGATGACAGATGAATGGAAGGATGGACATGTAGACGATGAGAAACGATCACCACTGCGCCGATTTTATCCGATATTCTGAACGACCCTTCCGGCATCTTGTTGTCTCGTTGTTCAACCTGAAAAAGCTTCGTATTGTATATACATATAATATATATATATATATATATATATATATATATATTATATAGTAATAAAAGGATTGTTTTAAAAATTCAGTATACATTAAATCTATTAATATATATACTCAACAAATAATAGAAGTTTCTCTATTATTTGTTGAGCATATGAGGATCTAATCACTACGACGTCTCTGTTCAGACCACATACGTATCCACACGTTCCTGTACACAAACCAATGTTTGGCGGTACCTTCACAGCTTAAGGGGGGCCAACCGGTAAATATTTAGTTACGGAGAGAATTCAAAAATGCTTTGTAATTATGACAAGTTTAAAAAAAGGTTCACAATGTCTATCGCTTTGTATTGTACTATGATTCTTAATTTCCGTGTCTGTTTGTCCGCACTGAATTCTGCAATATATTTTAGTTATTGCAATCTAACTACTCCCTGGTAGATGTTCGTATATCGTTCTTATCACCATGGCGGGTCGCCCTTCGCCGTCCTCGGGAAGTTATACCCGAAATCCTCGTCCCGCATCGTTGCAATGGTGGTTGCTGATTGCGACCAAAAGAACAAGTCAGCCGATTTCCATTGTTTATGCTATCGAAATGGTCCAGTCTGAGGCAAACTACTAAACTGATCTAGCGGAATCATCTAGTGTGATTCCCACACGACTGATCCTTTAACCGAATTAAGCCCAGCACACATTCAGTGGAAATTCAGACGCCAAGGCGCACAGGCGGCCCCAGCAACAGCACCAGCACTAACAGCAGCAACAGCTGGCCATGTCCGTTCCGACAATCGAGGCGTTTCACTCGTCTTTGCATCCAGATTTATCAGGAACCCCTGGCAGGAACCCCTTCTTAAAATATGTCGGATAGCAGGTATGTGATCCATGATAATTTGACACAAAACTTAAGGGCATGACTAGAATAGATTATAGTAAGGAGAATAAACGAAATTTGATTGCGTAACTTCAAACAAAGAAGGGTCCCTTCGGCATATTTATTTGTATCTTTATCCGTCTATGACTTAGGCATATGATTCAGGCATACTATGCTAATGAAATTGCCTATTCGGTATGTTGTCTGGAAATCTTTCTCGAGTTCTTGTTGAAAGGCGGAGGTCTTGCGCTTCACGGCGACGGCTCGTTCACAATTCGTATGGTAGACATCTGTCAAAAGGTAAAGGTAAAGCTTTATTGGTTTATTAAAGGAGCTGAAATTTCATAATGCTTAAGCTCTCTTATATGTCACGCAGCGGGGCTCGAACCCGCCGCCTCCGGCTTTCGACAGCCAGAGACTTAGCCATTTCTGAGAGACCAGCAAAACTACCGAATTCGAGAGAAATCGAGGACCAAAATACCCCCGTGCTCAGTCAATTTAACGAGGATTGTCCACATATCTATGATCCGATTGGCTGCGTGGCTTATTCGATGCGTTCACACCTTCGGTAGGATTTGGTTAAGATTTAAGCGTGCCACACGGGAGCTCTCTGAAGCTGGATGTTCCAGAAGAACAAAATGTGGTGTTTAGAAAGCTGCTTTACAATTCTTCCGGAGAGGTCGAATGGGTCCGGAGCGGCCCTGTGTACGGAAAAGGGGGGTGGCTAAGCGGAATGTTCGAGAGTGGATTTGGAAGCTCATTGATGGGGAGGATGCTCCTCGCTCCGATCGGTCGTTCCCCTTCGGCGACGCGTGTCTTAGGGCCACTCTTAGGACACTGAGGTTCTTATTTCGGCACACAACGATAATTATTATATTGCCCATTCCTGGCGACCTACCATAACGTGTGCGGCTTCCCTAGAGAAACGAGGAGCAAACAAAATATAATTTCAAGTTAATCAATGAATCATTAGAAGAAGTTAATTAGAGCCCACTCCTACGCATGTCAAATGCTTCAGTAGGGTTGTTCTTCCTATCGTTCATACATTGAGACAGAGTCTCGGATACTCGTTATAATGTGCCTAATTCAGACTGGGCTGCCCCCCCAAAGCTATCAGCACAATCGTAGAGATCGCTTCTAAGCTTAAGGACGACGAGCTCTCTGGGCACATTGCCTACGAATACAACCCTACGAATAAATCTTTCGTAAAAAACCTATTTAAACAAGTTTCAGGAAAGATTCAATGTACTTTTTTATATAAAGGCACCAGATAACAAGTATAATAATTTAAGCACAATCAGATTATTTTATAAGGATCACATAGGAGTTAATGTGAACAAAATTGTCTGGAGAAGCCGATACAACTGCACATTTGGATACGGATATTAACATGTCGTTACGCTCGTACCACTCTTCTACGGCGTTAATTGATGACTAGAATGACCCCCTTCCCACAAGATTATCTGAAGGGCTATACAGTTTCAGATCATTTGCACGGAGTTTTTGACCAACGCCTTTTGGTAAATTTTTTGTAGGATCCAATATATAATAGATACGCAAAATTTTAGAAGACCCGCACAGGACCCTTGGGGAACTCCTGACGGACAATGTCCAAATGAACTAAGTTTCCCGCTTACTTTGACGTTGAGCAGAGCTTAAATATTGGTCGTGGATGAGAAACTCTGGCAAACACTTTGGGCAGTGGCGAGCTTTTTATAGACAATAGGATGAACACTTTCAGGAGTGAGGTTGCACTTAAGAGGATGAGATCTAATTGTCACGTGGTCGAGCGTGGGTCAATCGCACACAACGTTACTACTGTTCACCATACCGACAGAATGAGAAGCGATAAAGCCACGAGCGAAGTTGGTCCTTAAAGATCTCTATAATTTCTGTATTATCCGCCACCAGCTGCTAATTTTTTCACAGCGAGCCAATCGTTTCCAAGACTCGTAGTCTCTTCTTTGCATATCTAAAACCACTGTTTAGAGTGACGAAATGAAAGTGCCGATTGTTCTATAATCAATCTCAATCATATGGACGCTTTCCGCAGTCGAGTCTCGGGAGATGGACCTTTTTGTATAAATTGAGTGTGTGTCTCAATTGATCTTTGAGCCTCTTGTGCTTTTCAGTACGCTTACGCTTAGGTATGGAGATAGAGAAAAAATGTGGCATATATTGTACATATCGCAGGAAAATGTGAAGCCATTAGGTCAATTAGTCATCTCTTAAATATAAATGCCTAATCTAGTCGTAGAATTAAATATACATTGATCAATGCAATCAGATGGAACTATGTTTAAAAAAAAAAATGCTTCTAGAATTTTTACTTGAAACCTTACACATCGGAAACTGATTTGTATTTTGTACACACCGTTGTAATTACTCGAACAGAGTGAAAATAAAACAAATAATATTGTACATATCGACTTTAAATATCCTCAACATTGTATAATAACCAGACCCGACGACTGTGGGCCAACAACAGATTTGCCTAAATGGCAACATAATAGCCCTGACGGAAATTGTAGCCAGAGGAGTTGTCGTCAATTCTATCGATTGCATCTAGAAACTCGAAATGTATAGCTTTTAATATAACACGCTTGGTACTACCAGTAAAGATGCTCTCTAGGAGCTCGAATGAGAGATTCTTGAGTACCCTCCCTACCCTCCCTCTTGATTACCCAGCACTTGTCTTCATATAATTTCGATACTGCGTCAATATAAGATTGTAAGACAGGTTTGCCATCTGGACTATATACTTTGTGTAGTGCCTTGGTAATTGTGCGTATTCCGAGAGTTAAGTGTAATGCGCAGAAACGGAACACTTGTGTGCACACTCTTGTACAATATACAATGAAACAATAAATCATTCCCGGAACAGACATCTGACAGAAAGATTAGATCAGGTCTATTTACTATAGCGTACGGGAACACATACTATGTCATTTGGGTGAATGTCTAGAGTGCCAGAAAATACCTAAAAACAAGGGACCGACACAAGATCCCTGCCTCCACTTATGAATAAGATGAGGAACAATATGATCGACAATAATCTTCTCGACAACATTAGAGCTTTTCTTATGTGCTAGGGTGACCAGTGAGTGGCGAATGGAAAAAGGAACAACACAACCCTCGTAGGTACGGCACAGTACCAATCTCGAAGAGACTCGGTCAAAGAAGTTGCAAATATAATAATACCTTTCGTTTTAATAGGATATGTCTAATCTACATTCTACACATTGGCTAATCAATGAGTCAGAACGCCTCAGTCAAGTAAACCTACGTGTGAGATTTCGGGACACGCTGTATATGAACCCGTCTTGGTCCCGACTGCCCCTCCCCAACAATGATAACAACAATAACAAAATGCACGTTACGTGCTGTCACGTGTCTCTGTTATTCCTGTGACGCTGTCATCATCGACGTAATCTGTGGCTTCAAAGACGACATTCCCCAATGGTCCTTAGGCTTTTCCGTGTGTCGAATTGTACACCCGCCGTGCACTACACTATCTCCGAAGCTTTCCGGCAGCAGGTTTCTCCCTCCTGCCCTCAGTCAGTCAGAGTGGCTTTGACCCCACGGTGCGTCGCAAGCCCACGCCAAACAACAACGACGCACGAGACCCCCTGGATTTCCATGTCGCTTCCAAGCAACGACTTCGATTCAACTGACATGGCCCACCGGGCACCCAAATGTCCCCCATGCCTGACCGAACTCCGATACGATTGTAGCTGTTTGTGTACGGTGTACCTGCTTGCCCGTTGGGTGGACAGTCTCTCTGGTTGGGAGGTACGCTTGTTCAGTGCGCTACTGGCAATAATACTGCACGCAAGATATGGCCAATGACGCTGGTTGCAGGAAAATGCCGAAATGCTCCGCATCGTTTTGGTCAATGTGTAGCACAGCGTACCACCGCGCTGGCGAGATCCTTCCGTCTTTTTCGTCTATCGCCGGCGAGCACGATGAGTTACGGTGCTCGTGCGCCCTCCTGGGGCAGATTGCGTAGCATTGGGGGTAATAGTGAATAGCTGTGCGCAGGATGCAAGAGGCAGGGCAAGGCTAGAACTAACGGTGCTCATTTCTTGTTCCTCTTGTGCCTGCGTAAGCCGTTTTCGGCGTCAACCCCTGCTGGTACGAGCCCAAGGGGGAGGGGTCCAATTTGATTTGCAAATCACTGTGGATGCAGACGGCCGACGATCTACCCTCCCGTCGGAGTCGATTGCGTTGGCAGTATGGGGTGTAGCACACTCATACGTACTCTCAGTGATGGCGTACTCCCGTCTCTCGTCCCCGCAACTTTTTCAGTAACACCCGAAGAACGCATAGATGCGTCCGTAGTATGTACCGGGACTAGCATACTCACGTGGTATCTGCGGTACTTGGCAACCTCGAGACTTCTCAAGGTTTAGCTTGTCTATGGACAGCGTTTACCAGATCTACAGACAACGTCGAGTGCCACGAACGCTGACCGTTTGGCCGAGTGCCAACCGGGGAAACAGGCTAGCTTCGTTTGTCGGCCAGGGACGACCGGATGACTCCCGACGGTAATAATAGAGTAGCCTGATGAAGTAGTGCACGGTGATGTTTTCAGCGCTGCGCGAGATGCCCCCGACCTCCCCACACGGCGGAGCAAAGTGAGTGCTCCCCTGTGTGGCGGATGCTTCCCAGTGTGCGTGTCTGTGTTTTTCGCCCGTTCATCTGTGTGCAAACACTGAAGTAGCGACAACATTCGGGAGGAAATTGGCCGCTTACGGAAAATGAGTGGGTAATGCGAGCGTATGGATGGCTACAATGTATCTCAACGGATCGCGCTTTCGCCTCATTTGTACGCCTCGCAGCGAGCAAACGCCCTACGAGCGTGTAACGTCAAAGGTCAACAAGGCCATGCCGGCCATTTGATGTTGTGGAAATTCCTTTCGAACGAAAGAAAAAAAAATACAAAAAAAGGACCAATAGAAAATGAGACAATAAAGACGAGGCTATGTCGGGGTGGGTATTGTACACAGGACCTTGAAGTGTTCCATGGTTATCACAATATAGGGACGGGTCATTTATTTTTCCGCCCTTCAGGCATGTATTATGTACACGGATTATATAACATAACATACTGGGGTTAAGGTCATTGCCCTATGATCTAAGGTTACTAGACAGTTGTTCATAGACGATGTGCTAGTAGGTCATAAAATTGCATTTCTCAGAGGAGAAGGTCATCTTCTTCTCAAGGTTGATAGTATTTGCCTAGTACGGCATGCCTGCTACTTGTTCTGCCACTTTGTATATATAGAAATGTGAGTGTTATATCTAAATTGTTATGTATGTGAGCACTACATCTAAATGGTGATGATAGATAAGTTAATTAATTCCTGATGGTTTTCACTGATGTGTAATTTATCGTCAACTTTGTATAGCACAAGCGAAAAGCCCTTCAGAGTCTAATGGAAATCAAATAAATTTTTACATGACTGATCTCACTCCTTCTACAGCTTTGTTCGACAGCACTACGCGGTTCGGTTTCACCAGCAGGTGATTATAGTTCAGTTCAATGTATGGTTAATTGCAATATTCGACAGTGTCGCTATTTACGATGCTAGTGGGACGTCAATGATATGGTATAGAACGCATGAAAGAAAGATGATTCAAGTACAGTATTTATCTGAGGCGTTCGAGTATGACAAGCTTAGCCCTCTATATATTTCTTATTAAATCCGAGGCCGGGGACGACTAATGTCGATCTACTGGTCTCCAGGTACACGAGCCATTCTTATTAGAAACTCGAAGGGGCACAACCAAACGCTTGGAGCACCCGTACAACTTTGCGAAACGTGACTGAAACGAAGAATCAATCCGTCGCTTTCGAGTTGCTTATTCTAATCGAATCAAGGGGAAGGTAAATCAACAAACTATTCCTCCTCCTCCTCCTCTAAGTTCTCTCTGTTCTTGGGCAACTCTTTAAGCCGAGACGCGAATTCGTGACAGCGAAGTTTAAAACTCGACCTTTCCTTCAGTTAGATATGCTTACTGGCAAAGTTCGCTATGAATGAAACCGAAGGTGTGGTATACAACGTGGCCTGCATGTCAAATAGGAAGGGGTCAACTATATCCTTGTTAAACACAAACTCACGACGAAGCTACGGAAGGTCCTGAAACTCGTCTGCTTTGTGGATCTCATTTACAAGTGATGTGCATATGTCTGCATGCATAGAGCGCACAGGATAGGTGATTTCTTAAATCCTAGCACGCTCCCCTATAGAATCCCGCTGCACTCAACTGCGATGTAATGTGTTTATGGCTAACCTATCTGCTAGAATGTTCAAGATACAATTTAAATTCTGCAAATTAATGTGGTCTTAGGTAGCTTTTTTATTGCGAGACGGCAGGTTATTGGGTTATTCCTAAGCGATAGGTTATTCCCCCAAAACACGCTTTTGTTCCGAAGCAAAAGGAGGCAGAACATTCTGTGAATTGTTTGCGTACATGACTGATGATACCACAGAGATCGTCCACCATTAAGGTAAACTTTTTCGGGCTGACTCTCGGCCAACATTTAATGTCTACGAAACCGCTTTCGCATTGCTCCACAAGACGGACCCCTTAAATGTAAATGTGCGGTTTAAGTGCACCGGCGTGTCACAACCTTCGATGAATGGGAGTTAAATGTTTGTCCCTATGGGCGTCGTCCAGTAACAAAATAATACCAAGGTCATATTATAAATGGTTCTGCTACACGGATCCTGGTCTTTTTGATGGGGGGTTTCGGGAACGCGTAATGCACATGCATGACAGAACAGCCTCTTGCCACCACCTAGTGTGAGACTTAGCCGGCGTCGATACCTGCTCTTGTGGCGCTAAGTCGGATTCCACCATTGGATCAGATAACACCGGATAACACTCTGCCGCTTAGCATATGGCACAGAGGCAGCGAATAGGGAAGGACTTGGGAAAATCAACGGCTGGGAAATACTGCGGAAGACGTAATCGATCGCCAAAGTCGAAGAAGAGAGAAGAGAAAGAGAGACTAGAATCCGAGAACGGAACTGCTTTCCTGAACGAAGTCTTCTACTTCTGCTGCCGCTGCTGGCCTCAGTGGCACGAATGTGTAACAAACAATTGGCAAACAAACGACAGCTGGCCGTCGATATTTGCTATACTCTCAGATGATTGGCCCACTTCACCGGATTCACCTGATGTTGTTGGCAGCTGCCAGATTAATGACGATCTATTTAACGTCTCGTAGCTGTTCATCATATTAGCAGAAGGCTGGCAAGCACAAACAAAAATAGAGACTGAACCGCGCATGAACTATATATATATATATATATATATATATATATATATATATATATGTGTGTATTGTATTGACACCTTCAACGGAGATAGGAACGTTTTGATTTCGCTGTCTATTCTCTGTTGATTGGTGATACAAAGTAGTTCGCAGCTTTAACTTAATAACGCGTTTGATGAATAGTATATTTTTAAATCAAGCTCAATTCAATGCATTCCCCTTTCAAGGGAATAACCCAACCATAGGGTGCGCTAAATCGGACCACAAATCTGTTCGAATTTAGTAACGCTTTTGCCGATAGATTATTATAATAAAACGGTGCTTGACTTCCTGTCAGATCTATCGTGTGGATGTACCCCAAGGGCAAAAAAATTCAAATAGGACCACAAGCGTAGAGCGAAAAAATTCTCAATTTGTAATAAATTTGATAGAGAACATACTCTGAGGGGATTGTCTTGTTCCTGGAAGACGCTGTGGCTGAAACGTCCTTTCTCTGGATGAACACAAAGGAAACAAACTCGAGCTATGCATGCGACGCTCCTAAGACATTCGTGAAAATGTAGGAAATAATAACGATATTTACTAATTAAAAGGGTTTCATGAGTTACAACTTGTCAGCAACGGCCTGTCTTGCTCCTCGTCATCAGAGCGATTTATTTTTGGTTTGATTGCTATTAGCAATTAGCTTACTAACATATACTCATGTAAATTATCAACATATATTCGACATTTAAATATATATTTATATCCGATGTAGATGAAATACATCAAGATAGAGACAACAATCACACACGTTGCTCAGATGTATTCGAGACACGATTTCCTTAGCTTTCTACATCATCGGCTGGTTACCCAGCAACGTGATTACGTTCAGTGGGAAGTGCGGATTCTACACATACTGAATAAAATGTGCGTGCAGCGAAACGTGCAGTGTGTCTTGACTCGCACGACCGCAAGTTCGCTTAAAAGAAGCCCTCCGAAGAAAATGAGTGCCCTCTTTCGATGCGGGGCGAGAATTGTCAATATTATAAAAGAAAACGGTCACAACACCTTTAGTGCACCTGAAACGGTGCTCGGTACCTGTGATGCCTGAGGCGGCAGTGTCGCACTACCTAGAGACACACTTTGGACAAATAGACGAGTAGTGTTACATGTGTTACACGTGTCCTACACAATGGGTGGATCTTACTTCTCGACATTTCTCATAACAATGCCATACATGTCTGATGGAAGAAGGGCTTTGAAATGCCAGCCGAACATGAAAGTCAATTTTTTTGAGGCGGCGGTCAATATGCTCGGGGTCAGTTATCATTCAGCCAGTGTTTAATTTCGTATCGCAGACGCTAGTGTGAGTTGCCATTCCTCAGGGTAGTAAAAAAAAAAGGTTTTTAGTCAGAGCCAATACAGAAAACGGAAATAAAAGGCAAAAAAGACGTCTAACCGCATGTGACAATGGTGATTAAATTGGTAGCTGGAAATTTGCATGGAACCTCTTGAAGCAGCAGGCCCCAAGATTAGCGGTAGATATATTCGTTGGTGCATCAGGTAAAGAAAATACGATATGCTCGTGTTGTTAAAAGTCAAAATCGCAGGTTGTATTTTGAGAGCTCATTATACAATTGCCATATGGGAACGCTGAGCTGATCCCTTCGACGAGTTTTTCCCTCGATATACGGGCCATTTCGCAGCAGAGCTCGATCAATTATGTTGTATCCGATTTCTTGTAGACATTTCCAAACTCTTCTTTTTCTGCGTGTGGTGTCCGTGGGTGCCATTATAAATGGTTGCCTGCCAAATATATGACCAATTAGCGATTAGATTCAATAGTGACATAAACGCACCATAAAATGCCACCATCGGCTATTACGCTCCATCGTCGATGCCCACGTATTCCATTACGTCGAAGCCACTACATCAGCAGACTATATTTACTGCTATTCTTCAGCCTTAATATGTTCCATCTTCTCTCCGTTGAGATCGAATTCGTAAGTCATATGATCATTACCTATGACTACTTCAGTGTGGTCTGTCAGAATAGGTTTAGTGTCATGATATCGACGATATTGGTCAACTCATTTGACTGCTTCAATAACAGGCTCATGACAATTGAAGACGATGATCGAATAGTATTTTGATATGGAATGTGTCACTGAGATGACGGAGACCGACCCGAATAACCAACATGACCTGGAAGCAATGATACAGAATTTGCCCAAAGGGAGAGAAAATGGTTTGCTTCTCGTCTTATGACTCACTATATTTCTATGTCGATACAACAATAGACAATAATACATAGAACCACGTTCACGCCTTAGGGAACACCTACATAAACGGTTGGGATATGTCAGTTGATTCGTTGTTTAGAATTTGAGCAAAACGGAAAGTACACCCATGACTCATTTCTATAGATCCAATAGTTATATTTGGAGAAACTGAAGCTTTTGAATGACGAATTGTGGTTGTCTATGATAAAACAAAGACATCATAGGAAAAAGTGCGGTACAGGTGCAACCTATATCACCCGCTTACTTAATCCTTAGTGTGAACACACAGGTGGGACACCAATAAGTTCTCACGGATCTTTAAACATGAGCTGAAGCATAGAAATTGATGAAAACGGTAAAGGGTAAAGATTTATTATTGATTTAATTAAGGAACTGCATACAATGCTTCAGTTCTCTTATATGTCATGCAACGGTCTGGCCATATATATGAATACATAGTTCCGTAGTATCTCCTGCTGTTTACGATATCTTCTCACTTTTCGAACAACTTTTTGAAACCGGTTACCTTTTTGTTTGCCAACGATAGCATTCATCCAGTTCTCGGGGTTAGCTTCAGTGCGAAATATTTCGCCTGTAATGTGAAAATTGTTTCATTGTATCAACCATTTTAATCCTCATTTCAATCCGCTGCTGTGTTGTGTGCATACGTGAAATATTTAGAATAAAGGTTCGTCTTCTGTGGACATGACAGTGCGTGTGTGTGTCGTCTGCCGATGAGGAAGGACGAGGAGCAACACGGCTCGTACCAGCGAAACTAATTTTTGTTTTTCGTTAGACTAAGTTAAGTTAGCGAACTGGGTTGTAACCTAGACAGTAGCGTATTTCCCTACAAATTACTATACGATCACGAATAAGCCAAAGATAAAATCCGCATGTGTTATATGGTTGGACAGTAAGTGCGAAGGACGGCAATTATTCAGTGAAATATTAGGCAGGGTGGTGAAATATTAGGTGGTGTATACAGATGGAATTGTAAAATAAATGTCATCTTCGGGACTTATGATCCCCTGCCTTAGATGATGTTGCGACAAAATTACGAACTCCACAGGCAGCACTTATCAATATTGTGAGGTTTGGCTTGGTACCGCCTGAAGTTAAACCTATTCGGTGACCGCTTCTTTGCCCCTCGCAAAAAAGATACTTCGTTACAACCTATCGCGTGTTCTTCGACGTTACGTAAGATCGCAGCTAAAGTATTCTGCAGATTCTTTAGAGATAGAATAGAATACCTACTGTCTTGGGATCTCGTCAGCTTGGCTTTAGAACCTCAGGTCCCATGGAAGCTGCAACTCATGGTACCCGTTCTTTCATCCTTGGTAGCTTACGCCCTTCTATCCTAGTTAAGCTGGACTTTCGCAACGCTTTCAACCCTTTACGCCATGACTTAATGCTCAAAACAGTGAGAGATCATGTACCCGAAATCCTTCATCTATCTGACGAAGCATATTATGAACCATCTCTGTTATTTCACAATAAAAATGTGTGATCTTCGATAGCTGGTATTCAACAGGGTCACCCGCATGCGGCTTTTGGGGAGTTAGTTGAGTCTTTATCATCTCCTTTAAACCTTTGGTACATTGGCGATTGCATCTTAGGTGGAGACATTAAGACGGTTTTAGCGGATATTGGGTAAGTTTTGGCATTTTAATCTCAATCTGACCTTTTTATAATCCCGGCCAAGAGTGAAGTCTTCAGCCTCTCTGCAGATCTCTCCACCAGATCTTCATTAGTACAAGTAGTTCGCAACATCCTTCCTGGGTGCAAAGAAGTCGGAAGAGACGACGTCGAGCTACAACGATCTCCTTTACTCCCCGACGGATTTCAACCACGTTTAAAATGTCTGTGTTTAATGAGGACTTCATTGTCTGCTGGAAGAATTATGTACGTGTTCAGAGATTGCAATATGCCAGATGAACGCGATCAACTCATTCAATGATCAAGTTATGGATTCTTTGTCCTCCTTGTTGAGCATTCAACTTTCTCCGATAGCGCAAAAACAAGCATCCCTTCCTATTGGGATGGTTGGACTTGGTGTGTCAGCAGCAGTTTCTTTTGCTGGACTTAGTGTCATCACGTTTATGTATTCGATTTCTGATCTGGTCAAGAAACTAGTACCTGAAGATACTTGGAAGCATTTTGCATCAGGATGAACTTAATGCGAAAGTCAACCTACTTAACGAAATACCGATAGAGGATCTGGGGATTTAACGCAAATGGATGCACCTTCATCATGAATCAGTTCAACAGTTTCTCCTCCTTGATGAGGCTTCGAGCAACGTAGAATGAGCCAGGTTGAAGGCCCTTGCTAGGCCTTGGGCGGGAGCTTGGCATAATTCTGCTTCCTCCTCTCATAAAGGAACTTTACCCGATGATCAATGTACCCGTCTTGCAGTAGGTTTATGCTTGGAAAGTAATCCAATTTTCCCACATTCCTGTTGCTGTGGAGAATTGCCGGCTGATCCTTTTGGCCGTTATGGACTCTCTCGTATAAATAGTGCGGATCGTGCGCCACGACATGCTCCATTAAAGGAGACTTCGGCCAGAGCTCACCGCTCCACATCTATTACTTGTATTCGTGAACCAGCAGACATTTGTCGCTCTGATAGAAAGAGTTCTGATGGTATACCGTTACTGCCTTTTACAGAGGTAAAATTCTGATTTCGGATTGCACCGTGGCTGACACGTTAGTGCCTTCTTATATCAGTCGTGGAGCACCACAGCCTGGTCATGCAGCCAGTACTGCTAAACAAGCCAAGAAAAGAAAATAGGGCTCTTTGATGAATGAGTACTACTTTAAACCTGTAGCCCTCGAAACAGGGCGAAGTGGAGTCTCTTTATTCTAGGTATTTCTATTAAGAGTATATAGTGTGTGTGTATATTAAGAGTATAGAGTAAGGGTCACGAGTATGGCAGAGAATAAGCAAAGGTGGCCCCGACAGGTCCTCATAGTAATATCTAAAGGTTAAGAGCTGAGGCCTGTCAGATAGGGGAAGAGCTGAGGGTCAGCTCGAAAAACAAGGAAAAAAGAGTATAGGGTTTTCAGATGTATTTCACGTTTAGCGGGTACAATTATCGGCCACTCTTATAATTGACTAATTAATCTAAGTGTCGAAAAGGCACCAACGGTTTTCCTGTCTAAATACAGCACATTCGAACGAGAGGTGAGATTCGTATTAGTCGCGCATTAAGAAAAGTAGCAAAAGCAACAGAAGACATAAGCATAATGAGAGACAATAATAGCGAGCGCTACATCAATTTCTATCAGTGAAACCGTTTGCCAGCCCAGAGTCAAATTGTATAAGATGCCAGGTAATCTTTGCCAACTGCAGAATTAGTTTTGGTTCATCAGAACCGATACCGCCCCATACACATTCCCGAACTGGGTTACGCACATTCTCTATTTAGGAAATCCTCGCTAAAATTAGGGCAAACAATCGCCTTCGAGAGGTTCGGCTAGTATCGTCTATCTATCTAACTTTTAAGTTTCAAAATCAAGTTTATTTTCAATTGCTTGCTTTCTAATTTAGATGAATTTTTACCTTCAACAGCCGATTGTCAGACGGGGTCAGTGCCCAAAAAGGAACCTCCCAACTGTAGAGAACCTTGGAGCGCATCCACTCATTATCGACTATAGTTCTTGATTGTGTTAGCTATATATATAATATTATTAAACGGTTCCCCTCTTAGCGAGCACATCGTCGGTGGCACCGGGATATTTTCTTGTTTGTTTTAATCCTAAAGCTGCTGCACTTGACATTGACGTGGGTGATAAACTAATCCATTTGTTGAACAACCTCTTAAATATGAACTTTTCGGCTAATTGCAAATATTTTTCTTTTATGAGGAATGGAACACCATGCTTTAACGGGCTGTGTGTTTCTCACTAGTGGGGTTAATATGTTTGTGTCTGTATGTGTCACTTTGGACCTCAGACTGCTCATTGATAGTGACTATTATTACAGCCAGAAATGGGTTACAAGGTGTGCGGTGCTCTATCTAAAAAATTGATACACCTATATTTTTAACAACAAAGCAATTCCTATCTCCGGATGATCCTGATTTTAATGGAAATATTCGAGCAATTGATCCACCCTGAAATCCATTGATCCACGCTTTTAAAACACACTTCTACTGTTTTACTGTAAAATCATAAATCTTTATAAAATCTCGATCATTCCTAAACGTATCAAGTGCTTTGAGGTTTAGAGGCCTTGTCTTAAAAATATATTGAGGTGACTGAGCGCGCAGAAATCAGATTTGTAAGTCGTGTTTCTGATAGGTGCGAGGTTGAGCTTAGTACAGTAAGCCTGATCCCGATTGTGTTTCTTCATAATCCCCCACAGATATAAGACTGCTCAATCGAATTTCGAAAACAGGGAGATGTAAGAAATGTTTTAACATTAGATCAAATAACCCCCACCCGCAGCGGCCTAACGGTTTAACAGCATTTGTTCACTTAATACTGTCAGAAGGTCAAGCATATTATGTGCACTTAACATGCTTAATCGTGGAAATATAATAAGATGTAAAACTTGTATGTGCATAATGTGAACAAGATTTTAGTTAAGGTGATAATATGCGACATTTTGTGAAAGCAACCCTTCGCTGAAAGGTAGCCTAGTATATTCCAAAAAAAAATTGAATGACACCTGAGGACTGTGACCCTTGAATCAAGAAAAACAGTTCAGTGATTCCCCCAAACCAACTCAGTCTCAGCGCCTCTAAATTACGGCTCTGACTTAATCAATCGCCTCTAACGGACCTTTAGTGTCAGTGGCACGGTTGTTTCAGCCTCCCGCCATTACCGCCTGTAAGCGACGAGACGATTAGAGTCGTCTAGTAGCCACCAAGTCAAGGACTCCTGCCGAAAGTTCGACAACCTCTTTCATGCAATTAATTGCTATGCCACTGAGGAAAGGCGGCCGCGGAAGGCCAACTTGTCGTTTTCTTCGAGCACTAAACCAGCTGCCTCTGATGAGGTTTCTTCAGGTAGAGAAACTGGTTGAAGGAAGGTGCAGCCAACTACAAGACAAGCACGACTGTCACGTAATCGCAGCGCTACGTCGTTGGGCCAGACCACCGCTTCCAAGGGGTGGCCCTATGGTAAGCGCTAGACACGTCAAGGTCTACCCATCCATCAGACCGAATAGATTGCAAATATTTTGCCCATATATATGTATATATATATATATATACAATAGTTGGATATATTTCATAACCGCTGGTCTGCAATGACATGCACAGAAGGCGAAGGCAATGACACAAGGGCCTCTTTGTTCCTTCTGTTTTTCATCCTATTGTCCTGGACAACGATCGCTCAGTATCGGCACAGTGTCAGAGCAGTGTGAACTAATCAGACCCCACTCAATAACGTCCACGACGCTATAAGAGAGGCTTAGGAGAGTATTTCCTTTATATATTATATATTGTATGTGTATACCTCACAGCACACCGCTTAGTCGAGGGGAACTAGCTAACTATATGGGGTTTCCGAGGGCCCAAAGCGCCTCCAGGCCGAACGATACGGGGATGACTGTCAGTCTATCCATACCAGTATCCCGCGAGGCTTTCCGCCAATAAGCCTCTATAATAAATGCCACATTCCGCACTCATCGTAACTGGACATAGCTGACCGGACATCCCACCAGCTTCGATGGACGGGACAGGCCTCCTCGTCGTTTCTAATGAAATGGCGGTTACAGGGATCGGAGTCAGCGCCTTATGATTGCGCGGAGTTCTCACTAACTAAGTGTCAAATGAAAAACAACGACTACTCAGATTCACCTTCTCAGAATCATAATTATTCAAGCTTGTTTTTTTTGTCGACAGTCCCGACACTTATGATGAGTATGTTGGTTCGTACCGTATTCGACGACATATGCTAATTCGGTTGGTAGTCCCTGGAGTTGGCAGTGGAATATTTGTAGTGTGAGGTGAAAACAGATCGCGATGTGGTTGGCGCAAGTGAGAAAAAATATAGTGACTCGCACATTGCTCCTACGATCGTTGAGTTGAGACGCTTTCGTTTGAAAAATGAGTCAGCTAAGTCATCATCATTGCTGTGGCATTGCCTCGCCGTCACGAGGAACTGCTCAGACAGAGCTAGACACATCTAGTGAGCTCGCGTGTATTTAATATCAGGTCTTTGGCACAGCCCATTGCGGGTGAAGTAACGCGAAACGGGGTTCCACATACTTAGTGGCAAGTTGATGTACTCGGCAGGGAGTCGGTGAGCAGCCAGAGGTGAGTTGTACACTTGGAAATAGCAAGTCAGTAAAACCTATGTGCAAACTCTGCTTGAATCTGCGAGCGGTGTTTCATATTTGTTTAGTTGGTACATACTAGCAAGAACGTGACCCTCTACTGGCTACGAATGCCACAAAGAAACAGGCGTAAAAAATAACAAAATAAGATACAGCAGCAATAAACTAAAGTGGGTAAGTCATACAAGATTAAGGAGCAACAATGAGAACATGAATGTTTTGTTTTTCATTCTGCAAGATGTCCACCTTAGAAGGATAAGCATGTTAATGTTATAATCGATATTTTTGCTTTTTTGTTTGAGGGGTACCGAAAATGCCTCCCTTTTCTTAATCCTCTCCTGTCATCTCGGATTAGTGACAACATTATTCCTATTTCACATACACGTGTGACCTTCACCATCAATGCGGGAGGTGATGTTGTCAATGAACTTTGCCAATGAAGAAGTTCCAAGCTGGGCTGAAAAAATTATCTTGCACTGGGGAAGAGACCTTATGTGACCTACTTAGCAGGACGTATTCCCAATAACCTGTCGATGTATGTTTCGCCAGCCTTCGATAGGTCGTCGACCATCGAGACGATTGTTGGGCCGCGGAACAGCCCCGATTGGTTGTACATCCGAGCCTTTAGGCATAGCCAGCCGTATGAGGCTGTGCTTGACAACTTTGTCAAGATTTTCTCAGTATTGTACACACTCCGGCCCTTAGCACTGCCAACAATCGAGTATGGCATCACAAGCAGGAAAAGTGACATCTTACTCGATACACAAGCCGCGGAAAAATTTAGAGGCCCGTTGTTGCGCCGGATGTTCTCAGAGCCCGTAGTTTCTAAGGATGAATAACTACAGTGCTGGGTCCTAATGTGTGGGGTCACAAGAAGCTTGAACTACAAAAAGGTGAAGTCCAAGCTGCACAAACGAGGCAGCTCTTGCAATCCGCCGAGCAATTTTATGTAATTTAATTGCCTAGATTTGGGTAGAGATATCTTTTACTATTTCAGAGAACTCTGTTCAGAACCAAATGAACAAGAGTCGCGTCGGTTACGTCATTCCTGCCCCATCTTTCCAGCTTCCCTAGCGGGTTTGTCACTGATTTGCAACTGATCCGAGGTACGCCAAATAGTCGTTCGATTTAATTACTGAATTAGCTGAGAAATTGACAGATAACTAACGATGTACCAACCTACTATGCTCTTCTGGTGACCGTATCACCCTCCGCGCCTCGACTAGAGAAACAAATTTAAGCCACGACCACTCGTTCTGTTCGGTTAGGTTTGATTGGCACCGGTCAATAGCGGCGTCACCTCTCGCAGGCTCGCGCCGGCAGCAAGAATCATGCTGGTGTGCTTATCAGTGGCAAAATATCCAACGTAGATGTTGGTGCAGGGTTACGCTTCTGGAAATTACTACTTTACCCTGTGCTAGCTCAGCGCTTCAGCGGCTGTTACTGCCTCGGTAGGTTCCCATAAGGGTGTAATAACTAGGTCACACGAAATCGCAAATAAGAACTTCATAAAGACGAATTCGAGTGAGAGATGTTCTACGAATCATGCATTAGGGGCATATATTAAATGTCTATAGTGACGCCCATCCTCGCTGGAAGTACCTCGTTGTCAGATATATATATTACAGTGTGCTCGGTTTCAATTTAACGAAAAAATGCGGTACGCCTTTCTTGGAGTCGTTGGTGTTTGGTTTTTTTTCGAATAAACACAGGTTAATTAACACACGTCGACGTTCGCTGTAAGTAAATTAGGAGTCTCTATATTTAAAGCCGAAACAGTAACAGAAGTTGGGTCTCATAATATACTCTAGGCAGAGACATTCTGACTTCTAGGCAGTAGGCGGTAGCCTATAATTCAATATAAATTAGACCTGAAGTGTACTGCCAGGTAAAACGGACATTATATACGCACGCAAAAGTAGCTTTACAGCTAGACAAAAAAGCCTTCTCTGATTCCACGATACGTCTATGACAGCCTTTGGTTAACTATTGAGAGATAAACGGTGTGAGCGGTACACAAACTGAGATGTCGTTTGAGTAGCAAGAACGTTTGGCCATGAGGGCCGTGTACGGTCGCCGAATATGTCTGGAGCTGATCGTATATGCTAGACCAAACGGGGGATCACTGTCTACGCTAGTGGGGCTGTCAGTAAAAACACAGTGGTAGTAGTGGCAGTAGCAAGAGGCTACTGCCGCGCAGCGGCTGTATTGCACAAACTTCGACCGTCTACGACGGCGTCTAGTGTCACTCTATTGTCGGAGGTCGTGTCTTCCCCGACATCTCCTCCGCTAGTGGCCCTCAGCGCCGCCTTCAAACAATTGGATTGGTTCAGGGCGAAGTTTCCATCACTCAATCGGGGAAGCGAAGTACTTATTCCTTGACATCGAAAGTCTGCTACCAGAGCACTAGATCTCTTTTAATAATCACATTATCAATTAACATACCACAGAAATTATTACAATCGGTGCTCCTCATTATTTCTCATTAATTGACACAATTCACGTGATAATACACACACTTTACACTACTAAAATCACGTATTAATATAGTTGTGGCCTTCGAGCCACAACACACAATTTCAATAGATAACGGCCGCTGATTGGTCGAACGGCAAATTTGCGCCCGATCAGGAGCGGCAAATGGAAGGCCGCAGGTGTAAACAGAGCCGGCACATTACCTAATTTCGAATAGGGCCGCGAGCTCGGCGCGGTTGTCAATAGCACAAGTAGTGAAGGTAAAAATCTAGATCTATCAAAATACTAGATATCTCTTGCCGGCTGCGGGCAAATTATATGACAACTATGCTTGTTGTGAATATAAGACTAGCATTTAACATTCAAGCAAGATTTATATATATATATATGAAATCCTTGTATTAGCGAAATATGATATATATGTCACATTTCTCTCACACTGTTCAAGGATTTCAATATTCTTTTCGGGAACAGTGGCTGCCTTCGAATAAAGGAACTGCTAACAGAATTGACAAAGAAAGGAACTTTAATAATTGTATTGGACATTTCAAAGGTTCCTCCTGGTTAAACTAAACCTTGAATTCTGGTCTCGAGACAACAGGTACCCTCACGCCTCGCTATCTTATGGCACTAAATCAGTTATTTTTAACGAGTGATTTTGCAAGTTTCAAGGGATAGCAACATTAGACTAGAAATGCTGGTTCGAGTTCGGGTCCCCGCAGGTGACATTTTTTCGACAGACATTTTTGGACTTTCGGTGAATGTCTCTATTTCTAACCTTGAAACTCTGGGATAGGTAAAAACCATTTGATGCTGATGGGCATAAGTAACGCAGCTCCATAATGCTGCTATCCATTACCTTTAATCAAGTCACGGTATCGCATCACCATTATACGTATTGTATTATCGACAGAGGAGGAGCGAGAGAGGGAGAGAGAGCGCCAATACTCGCGGTATTATTCTCGAGGATCACATTCGATGCGGAACCTATAGCCGCTGTGTAACTGGGTAAGGCGCTCATTATAATGTGACTGACTAAGCATTAGTGTCGGGTGTCCATTCGATTTTCTTATTCTATTGAGTTCTTTACGTATACACCGTATGACTGGCTGGTTGTGGCTATCAGATCTCTTTTATTAACGTAGTACGATTTACAATACGGTAGGATATGTGATGATGCCAACCGAAGATGCGCTTTAGCTCCGACTTTGCTATTCATGATTGAACGTAACTTGAAACAGAACCAACTACATTCTAGTCAAATGCATTATACTAATTTCCGATAGCTTAGAAGAGCTGCGATCTGCATGATCTACAATAACCTAAGAATATATCTACCTGTGTAGGCGTCTTTTTAACAAACGTTTGCATAGGTAGATATCTTTTTCCGTGCATCATTCATTCGAGATGCATGCCCAATTAGCATATTGACTGCAATTGCCCAAAGCTTAAACTTACTGAGAAACCTCCCCTAATTATTTATCGGTGGTTCGTATTAAAAACAACTCGTAAAAAGGCCACTGGACAAACTGTAGATGAAAGTGTTTTTATTGGCCTTGTCACTTGGAAGACAAATAACTGGTTAGAAAGCTTGTTTTTAAAAAAACCCTAATCTGAATCTAACCTAAGGAAATCGTGTACTTGAACTAGTGCGCAATGTACGTTGAGTTCCTGCTGGCGTATACGAGATATTCTTCTCGAAATTTATATCGAAGTGGCCGTCATCGAGAAGCCGTCAAATGCGACTGTACCTTTACAAAAAAAACAATACACGATACTTCATCATGATAACAGCTGAGACGGAGGGGTTAGGCAACGAAGGAAGACAAATGACCATACAGAAGTGCACATTGCAGAAATACAATGGTCTCATTACAGAGAGAGCACATTTACTTTATGTGTCTACAAGTCAGTCATTTCCACGATATTTATGGACAGAATGGCAGAGCCTGGCCTGATCTAACCTAGGCCAGTTTCTTCGTATTGTGTGTGAGTGAGTCAGCCATAGGGGAAGCGTTGTTCGTCCTCTAATAACGTCTCATTTCCAAGTCTCTGTGTGTCTGTGTCTGTCTACCAGCCCCAAGGCTCGAAGCAAATACAAGGCTCAGCCGTCTTAGCTGCCATCCTGAGCGGTGATTCCGAAAGTCGACCAGTCGGGACGATCAGCTGCCGTTCAGTGGCATTCACCGTATCGCCACGAAGAGCACAGTTCATCAGCAAGTCTCCGCGGATAGCAATGGTCAAGGCCGTCATCAATGCCTTTGATCAGAGGGCGGCCGATGTAGAGGAGTCGTCATTTCGCGACGATGGCATTACTACTACTACTACTATTGCTACTAGCAGTCGTCATACTAATATATATAAACACAGCGAAGTGTCACCGGGGAACGATGTCCTCCGGTCAGTGGTATGATATGAAAGACGTGATATGGCAGATAATAATTGTAAGACGACACATGCCTTTTGCCGGCTCTATATATTGCCAGCAAATATCGATACCTTTCTCGAAATTAGAAAATACGCTACCTGTACAGTCCCGAGTAAAAGCTGTTTAAAGGTATCACACTGAAACGTTCGAATTTTAGATATTCATTACAGTAAGAGGTAGAGGTTTACGATAGAATTTACAATTTCAAATTTGATATGTCTACGGCTCTCTCTCTCTCTCTCTCTGAAATTGATGAATGCACAGCGGTAGCCTATGTCAGGCCTGCTGGAGAAAAGGAGACACTTTTCGAGATAGGTCTGTTCATGTTCTGCTGGATCATGACAGGAAGATCTACAGACGCACCGTAAGTATGTGGACAATAGGAAACATTCGGAGATCGTCGGATGTAGTGGTGTAGACGCAGTGTCTAAATCAACATTTGTCACCTGTTGCGTCAGGGCGCTTCTGACGCATGCATCTTTTATTACGGGTGACGGATACGCTATACGATATCTCGAAGACGGTATGACAGACCGTCGACGCCCGCACAGCCCAATTCTTCTATTTGGCATTCGTCCAACCGGTTGAGAGTCGCAAGTTCCGCGTTGTCTGTGTACTAGTCTAGTTGTTTCATTCTGTTGCTAGTTGTTTTTACTTGCTATATCGTCTACTCACGTCGACATCGCAGACATCGTCATAAGTACGCGCAAGAAGTAGAACTGAATTCATGGGCTTCTGATGAAAGTCACTTGTCACTTATAATCGTAGCAACTGGGGAGACTCCCAAGTTCCACAATGTCCGACGTTTCTTGTGTCGATGCGACCCCAGAGCGGGAGCATGCAACGGCAAACGCGAACATCTCGCTTCAACGGGAATGTGTTTGATGGACTCCACGGACCCTGGCGCGTCTTGTAGCTCGACATACATGGCGCAGCAAGGGTCTTGAAGGCGATACGGAGTCTCTATTCTCAGAACAAAGACAAACATCTAGTTAATAATATCAAATCACAATGCATCTTGAGAACAGCTGCGTTAGTTTTTGATATACTGTGAGAATTCTATAGATTAGCCATGATAGCCGTTCTGGACGAACTGGTAAAGACAAACTACCAATGAGAGGACGGAAGACCACAGGTTCATAGATAGATGCCGATTGAACGACTTTGCCGATCAATTTATAGATGGACAAAGGAATCTTCTTAGTGGCGCCACCTCGATGCATGATCAATCGAATTGAAGACGGATTATTTTGTTCTCAATGATTACGTCGTATGTCCTTTCGCCGTGCATCGCTCATCGTGATGTACTATCTGTATTCTGGAACATATTACAACCGTGTAGTACCTTGATCCGAGCTAATATGATGTTATAGTTAAGAGGGCCAATTTCGGCTGCCGTATCATAGACCAGCGAGAGAGAACGAGATCCTCTGCTGGGTAGAGACATACATTTTCATTGAAAGTCCGAGCGACATTTATTGATTGGATGAATTGTGCGCTCTCCTGCTCCTAAGGTCATACTACCTCTACAAAAAGCAGTCATCTCTACGAGCCAAACCCTTCTCCGAATCCATCACACAAACGTATATCGGTAGCCGACCATTGTTCTGTGGCTGATCTTTGTTTGACAGTGGTAAGCTATAGCAGCTACAATGAGTCCGTCCAACGCCATCCTATGAATGAAGCCCCTTTATCAAGCTTCGCCTATGTTCGCTCTACACTAAACGACCACACATACGTAATATTGAGATTTTCTCGACTCGAAGGCTCAAACATAGCTAACTAGAGATGACAGACATACTAACCGAATTGGTGCTAAGTAGAATAGGTGCTCATCAAATATTTCCAGGTGGATGAACAACCACTCACCAATAGTCTGTTACCTCAACCATGTCATCAGAGAACCCCGTCTCGTATCACGGCCATCTGTTCTATTGATTGGACCCTTTTTTTATAACCGCTCCTGTTTGCAGGTTCGCCTGTGCACTGTCTTTCGGTGACGTTCATTTCGGTCAGTCTGCAGAATTTGATAAAATCAAGCACCGCGGACATCCGCATTGAAAACTTGCTATTCATTCTCGGCACAATCACTACAAGATTAGAATTTAATATTTTATTTTATTGGTGATGTGCAAATCCGAAGTATTCCGAAATCAGGCTGTTTTTCGCACCTGTCTCACAGCTATTTTCCTCACGGGTAGTGATCCGGTCTAGATCACATAGTAGTTCTTGAGACTGGCTCTCAGCATGAGCTGTAGAAACAATGAATACTTTACCTGGCCATCCAGTGGCTATAATTTATTCTTATGGGAATAGGTAAACTATTATAGAACAGCATGCGTATAGTTATAACAACCTTAAATATCATAAGCAAAATATCAAGCTAAAGTTTGTTTTTAAATCACACCTCGTATACACCCACACGTACAGCATGCGACCGTCGAAGTTGCTTTGGCTAAGATTGACAAGAAAATTCTGAACTAATCTAATTTCAATTCAGTTCAACACTACCTCACTAAAACTTGAAAATGTAAGCATATTCATACTTAACCTAAGCATCAAATAAAGGACTCCTGATTTACTTCCCGTTTTTCGAAGTCCACCCGCTCTAAACAGTAGACAGTAGAAAGAGTTAGAACTTTTTCAGCCCGCTGTCGTCTCAGGTTCTGGCCTGACATCAATTGACTGTGTCAATGTGATCTTTAACAATAACAATCTCTTGTATAATGCTATTATCATCTCTTTCCATGGTAGAAAGGCCTCGGGACGGTAAAAAAAGGTAGATTTTCCTTAAGTAAATAAGGAAAATCTACGTGTTAATGTTCCGAACCCATAACATATAGTAGTCGATATCCGACGGCTTGGAAGGCCAAGTATCTGGCTGTCAACCAATCTTCTTGGTCTTGATAGTATGGTAAAAATGCTAATTTCTTTTATGCGCCAGGAGTGTTGAGTGCTCCTGAAATTTCTGAATTGATATTTGTTCTTTGTTCTATTATTTCGATACATACTGTATCAGCGTCACATGACTACATCGACACCTGTGAGATGATCGTGGACTTCTACAATAAGCCACTCTACTATATTTTATAATTTTTATCCAGTGTTGTTCTGAAGTAATTCGTTTAAATGTATAATCCATTAATGATTTGTTGTTTACTATTTAGAAATAACGTGTGTACTGATAATTACTGTCACATGGTGCTCAGAATGCCAAAGGGGAATTGCCGGTAACTATAATAGCTCCTGTTTGTCGCGCAACTGATTCGCGGCCCCATTCCACCCTTGGGAACTGAGATGATAGCGACAAGAATATCACTGGGTATACCTCAGGGCTAAAGGTGTCTCACGATCTCGAAGCGATAGAAAAACGGTAGATAGATTCGTGGATGTTATGACCCATTATGTCCTCATTAATAATGAACCAATGGGATGAATTTGATAAATCTGTGTTCGTAGATCATGAGTCGGGCTCGTAGTAAGACAATATTGCCCTTCTCCGGGTTAGACATCTGAGGAAGATGCCACAGTAGACGCATGTTCCTGGCGTATGCGAATCTTAGTATTTTTTTTGGGAGGTAGCAAACGTATTATAGATTGAGCTATCAGGTTTGTACAAGAGCTGCCCTGCGACCCCATATATCTCGATGTCAAATAGGGTACAAGTGAAATAGTTTTTGTACAAGTTTGAGACACCTTTGCCTCTAATGGGTTAACCAAGTCGACAAGTTCGGACTGCGAAAGCCTGGGCATGCATTGCCGGATACACTTTTCTCGACAGAACGTCAAGAAGCATCAAGACAGCCTCACGTCTGATCTGCAGTAAGTCACGACAAGTCAAGGCTAGCGGCGGTCGACATTATGTGGCCCCCGGAAGATCTCTCGCTGCATTTGTATGGCTTCATGGTCTTCGCTTTAACTGCAGCGGAAACGGCGTTTCTCCGTGTGTGTCACGTTCACTACGAGGATGGACGCAACGTGCTCTATACGCCGACATCCAAGATTACAGCCTCCCCACAAGAAAAGCCGGTATGAGTCGTACTTCATTCAGCTATTAACCATTGTCAAGAGTCGCAGAAGATGGCATCTCAGAGACCTGCCGGTCAGACACTGCATTATATGTATGTATCCATTAACTCTCACAGGAATTAAAGGCACGTCAGTGAAATGTGAAATTATAAAAATGACAAAAGAATATATATATATATATATATATATATAAAATTATTAAATGGTGATTATAATAGAAGATGATTCATATCAACGGCAAATCAAGAGGAAAATACTGACTTTACAAATTTCATCTTCTAATGAATATATTCTCATTAAATAATACGACACGCAATCGATATGAAGATATCCTCCACAATTGTCACTTGCAAGAGATTCGTTGAAAGCGGAAAATCGAATGTGGAAATCAAGCGTCTTTCCAAGTACGAAACTGCTTAGGATAACATCCAATGACTACAAATATCGAGTGCAAAATTTACATAGCGAGTAAATTTCGAGCTCTGTGGTTTACGGAAGCCTTGCAGGACAATCTTGCCGATACTGAAATACGCTAAAGTGGAATTTAGAAGATGGAGTTAGAACGGAATCTTTACTTTATCAAGCTACCCATTCATTCTATAGTTGTTATTAAGCAACTGTGTGTGTATGCGTGTGGGCGCACTTGTGAAGCAATATTTACCCCTTGGGCTACAATACACACCGCAAGATGGGTCGTTTTCGAACTGTGGGCAGGTCACTCGTTTCGATGTGTATGTATTTAAATGAAAACACTTTGATGTAATTCGATACCTAACTATATCATTTTGAGGCCTACTCATTAAAATAAATACTGGAAGTGACATAATGGTTTCGGTATGAAGGTTGTTTTGGGACAGTTCAGTGATGACAAAACGCACATCTGGCATATTAGATTGACGTTATAATTAATTTCGTCTATGTTTGAAGCCGTTTGGTTTCACTAAAATCAACTCAATGGGTTTCAAGTTTGGTGGACTGTTTTTTACGAATCAACATGCAATAGACCAACGGCTTATATCTAGGGTGGGTGAGAACATATGCATATATATTTGTTTTTCACCCAGCCTAAATATAAACCGTTCATATTTATCGTCAGACCAACTGCCTTCACGTAAGCGTAGATACCGCTTCTAGAAGATTCGATAAAAGAAAGGCACCATAATGCTGATGACTACCTGATGTGAAAATAATATTCTAGAATACGAATCCAGCGATATATAAGGCCTATGAATATAACACTGTTCTTCACTCTGCTCTGAAGCTACTTGTGTTCATTGACCGAATCAGCGGTACACTGGTCTCCAGCCGGCTGAACTAGCGAAACTGAAACTATGAATTTACGATCTTCTCTCTACTCCACACGTTATCAGCACGATAACTCCCGTTCAAAAAATTGGTTCAAAATTACTTCAAAAGGTACCTAACCAAAAAGATAAGCTGAAAGAGACCAGTGGACCCGCTCAAGGTAAAAACACACGGGACGAGTGGTTTATATTAGAAGCACCGGACCCGCAGCACCCGGTGTCACCACCTTTCGGAATCATAACGCAAAAAACTAAGGAAGCCTTTGGAAGAAGTTGCGTGGTTAACCCGAACAGGCTAAAGGCGGATGGCAGTAACTACATAATCTGGAAATCGTATATGAAGTGGTTGTTTTAAACGGAACGATACGCTTCTAAAGTGGTCGGACGAGAACTGAGTCCATGTGAAGAAACAGATCAAAGAAATCAAACTGATGAAGAACCGAGACAACGGCCCAAGTTTGATCAAGGCAATAGGCTAGCAACAGTCATGATAATAACATTGATTTCCAATTGATACGAATATTCGATAGTCTGGAAGATGACGTTGAGGAACTAATGCGCAACTATTTTGGCAAGATTTGCCGCGCTCAAACGGCATCATGAAATCAATCACATACAGCAATTGTCTGTTAACTACAAATACAATCCTCAGAAAAGTGCATCCGAAAACATCATAATGTTCGAAGATGTGGTTTCATCTGCAAAAGCAACAGGTACCACGCTCGACAAGGAGTTTGATAATTGCCAAGCTGGTTGAATCACTACCCTCCTCGTGGGAATCGTTCCAGATGTCGTACAACGCTCAAGAAACAATGAATCTCTCGACCCGCAAAACTCTGATCTAAAATCGCAAGACGTGACAGTGTAAAAACACATTCTCAAGATTTAATATGGTTGGAAGAACGCTAAGTTCTCAAAACAGCAGTCAACAAATAAAAGTCGTAAGCTACAATTCTGGAAACCAAGGACACCTCCATCGCAACTGCCGATCTAAACTAAAGAAATACCCCGGGAAAAAAAAGGAAAGAAACCTGGACAGAAACCAAGAGAGGAACACCTGGCCGAAGCAAACAATGCTGAGGCACTCATGCCCGAAGGTGAGTGGAATGAAGTGAAAACTGTATTTTAGATACCGGGGCAACTCACCATATGGTGAATGACCTTAAGTTGTTTGATAAATACAAGGTGTTCACTAAGCGTAAAGAGGTCCACGTTCTGGGCAACCAACACTTGCGCTCACTCGGTGAAGGTGCCGTCAGCTTTCTTCACCTGCACATGGGTACAATGCTGGCCAAATTCAGTACTTCATGTTCCCAGAATGCGTCGAAATCTGATCTCGGTGGCCAAAGCAACCGACTCAGGATGGAGAGTGTGGAAACCATGAAGTAATGGTGCTCCATTGCAACGGGATTAAACAAACCGCTGATCGAGAAGGAAACATAGGTCAAAATTCCGAGCCAGGGACATAGTCAGTAGAGCTGCTGAATGCGTAGTCACAGAAATATAATAGCAACGTTGCAACCACTACATGAGCTCATGGGACACATAGACAAGCGCAAGGTAAGCAGCTTGATAGCTGATATCATGAGAGATCGACAACTCTCGAAAAAGAAACCTGCCAGACTCTAAAGGAATCGAACTTAAGCTATTTCAAGCCTACCCTCTGCATTAAAACGGAATCACAGAAAGAAATAATCGAACAATAATTTCTCCCGAACTATACCTCCTAAGCAACTCTATGCCGAAATCTCTTTGGGATGAAGCTCTATGCGCTGCCACTCTCCTGAGCATAGTCACGATAACAGCCCAATCAACAAGACAACTCCCTTTGAACTAATCTGCAAACGAGAACCCCACGTAGGGAAGCTACAATCGTTTGGTTCAGCATGTTACGTCTACAACGACGATCCAACCAGGAAGAAATGGGATTTGATTAAATAGCAGAACAGAAGTAAGCCTGAAAAAGACAGAACAACTCCAGAGGAAAGTAGTGAAAAAGACAAGAATCGGACGTCTACGAACGCGAAGATAAAGGCAGGTAGATGGAAGCAATGAAACATGAACTGGTATCAGGGAACAAGAACAATGCATGGGAACTAACAGGGTTACTAAATAGCGAAAGAAGATCGTATGTAAATTCGTGGATTTGAGGTTTCATATCCCATATTCTGGATTCGTATCCCGGAATACTCGTTCCATATCTGGAAGTCATCACTATATGGTGCCTTTCTTCTATCGAATCTTCTCGAAGCGCAATCTATCTTCTACTTCTTTAGTACAGAAGTCTATGAGCGTCGAATATTGTGGCTGCTGATGATGAAGGCTGCTTCTACTCCCTTGATACAATGTTGCTGTCTGGGCAAAATGACCTGAAACATGTGTGTCCTTTATTTCTATGTTAGACTGACAGAAGAATACGATTGTATTTATTTTCCTTTCAGTCTTGTGTTACAATATCTTCCATAGTGTCGCGATAGGTATTGCCATCTGTGAGCAGTGGTGTATGACGACGGTTTAACTGTCTCTGTTTGATAATAATTATTATTAGCAGTATTACAGTGGTTACTGACTTCTATAGTCCTGTAGATATCTTCCATTCTACCCAGTTTGAATTAACGTATGGCGTAGGTGTGCTAGTGGGTGCGGGTGTAGTACTCAGAAAATATCTTCGTTTATATTCTTGCCATATTTCTTGTCCACATATTGCGGGCATGGAATCTTTCCATGTTTCCTTGGGCATCGGTCTTTTTCTTGAAAATCCCACTCTTCATTTATGTATACAAATAAAAAAAAGTCATGAAGGGTCATGTCTTCCGCACCCGGTCGATTTGGAACCCGTGTCGGATGTGCTTTCATGCCCGGACACACAAACACATAAACGAGACGAACGATTTTTCAGTCTCAACCTATTCCAAGGTTCCCTTTGAAAAACACTCAATGTAGGTGTTTGGCATTCATCTTGAGCACAATCTTGTGTTTGCTGGTGTCGTGGGCGTTCTCACGGCCAGTTAAAACCATCCCACTCAACTAATAGAATGCTAATATATATATATATATATATTTATATTTGTCTACATATCCGGGGCGATCTCCCTTTCTTAAGGACACGATTACGACGTATGGAAATAGACCTAAATGCAAATCTCTGGAAAAGATTATTCTTAGGTACATAAAGTCCAATCGTCTAGTGTAAGATATATAATATTTTGTATCTCACCTGGATCTCTAGCATATCGTTGCACTATAATTTATTTATGAAACAATATGGTATCAAAATGATTAACCCGGACCCGTTAGGATAGGCCTCCATTCAATAGAGTGCCCGTAATCGGTGTATTATTGCTTTACTGAATATCAATTGACAGCCGTTAAAGCATAAACGTAGACTTCAAACGAAGTAATCGACTGACTTCATGCGTTATGGCGTTTATCTGGAGAAACAACGAACAAAAATACGTCATCGTAGAACTGAGCCCATTAACTATAATACAAAGTTCGAAGAACGTAAAGTTTTCTCTGCGAATAGTTAAGAAGAAAACTATGAGAGTTTCGTAAAATCTCCATAAAAACGACTGGTTTGTCGGATCCAGTTTAAAATATCCCCTCCACCGAAATCGTACGTCTCTTAAGCGATTTCTGACTACGATCGCGGAAAGACGCCAGTTTAAGGCTGGAGGTAGTGACCGTAATTTGCATAAATGCTGCATTTTTAACAGTGTCACCCCTTGAACTGTACCAGTGAAAGCGAATACTGCGTCGGTGAAACGAAGACTCCTTTTTAACATCAGGGAGACATTTGCTCTTTTATGACCCTAATTCTACCGAAATTATCGCCATCTCAGAGTGTTCTTTTACTACGACCATATTATATATCACGCATACTAGTTGTTGAGATGACCGGGATGAGTGCGATGTTCACTGATCGTATTTAATTAGTTTTGAATATGAACATATATGATAACTATATTTTGCAGGTTTATTATAGTAGTAATTTTTTTGTTAATAGTTAGTGTTGCGGCCACAACATTACATAACCTATTCCAATAAGTGCGTAGGATGTGTTTGTCCGAATCAGATTTTGCGTTGCAATAGTTAGCACATAAATGGGGGTGCGCTATCAGTCGAGGAAGTTTTGCCAGACTAGCACTGTAGTTACGGGATCGTGTAAGAAGGCATACACACCTAGGGTGAGCTATCAGCTGTTTTAGGCCTCTCAGGCAATATTTAACTTTCACGGTATTGTTTTCGGATTGCGTCGTAAGATGGACCGTCGTATCAGTAATGCCAAAAGCAGTGTCAGTGCCGCGCGGTGATTTGAGCTACTCCGTTTCGCATTTCATCAGGCCATCTTCTATCGATGTCTACCTGCAAATCTATGTATATTTGCAATTTTTGGTCGGCTTTCAGAAGCTTCATCGGTGCGTGTCATATGATCAGAAACAATTGAAATACGAGAGGATAGAAAATTCTAATAAAAAATTAACCGCCTCGTTCTTCCACATTATCGTCCACACTAGTATCAACTTTGTTATGCTTCGTTCATCGTGAATAGGCCTGCGTAGGTTCTGGGTCGTAGTGCGTAGGTTCTGGGTAGGCGTTGCTGTGTGCCTAATGCATTTTTAGTTGCACGATGTAATTAGCGCTATCTGATAAGCGCATCAACTGGTAATACGTATTGAAATATGAAGAAGAAACATAACAAAGAACACTGTTCGATTAAATAAAGATGGTTCACGGCTAATTTTTCTGCTGTTATTTATTTAGCAACATTTATTTATGTACAATGCCATTTTTTACGAGGTTCATTGTATTCTGCTGTACAGATTATTATTATTATTATATATGTGTCTGGCGATGAGCTGCTGAATGTCAAAATATTCCCACGATTATTATTATGTATAATATTATCTATTATTATAATAATTATCGGCATCTGATGATGCCTCAAGACAACAATTCAACTACCTACGCGTTTATTAGTTTATTTTTTCCATAGCATATTATACAAGTATATATATATATATCGTCGTGTGTATGTATATGTGTGTATACAGTTTGTGAACGGACGGATTTGCGGGATCGTAGTCTTCAACAATTATTCGAAATTCTTGACATAGGGACTTGTATGCTGTAAACTCGGGTTGATTGGGCGCTGAAATGAAAAGACAACATAGAAGAAAGAAAAGAAAGGCTGTTAGCCCATAGCACTTGAATACAATTCCAACTCAATAGGCTCAATAGACAAACAACTCGCTCTCGCTGTGGGTCCCTTCTTTAATTGCCCACTCCAAATAATCGTCCACACTTGTTGACCTTCATTTGGACACTGAAAACCGCGGCACTGCCATATGGCCACTCTTGAAATCAACACAAAGCGGCGAAAATTGATATTTCATTGTCCGGCTCTAAACGTGGATAGGCCATCCATAATGACACGAGAACTCAATTGTCAAGACGTTGAGTAAAGCCCGAGATAGAGAATGGTGATCTGCCACACGGGGTAATCTGTTAATAATAGCAAATCGAGGCCGGAATGTCTAGCAATCTTGTTCTAAGTAAGTTTACTCATTGAAGGAAAGGAATCATTATTGAACTCACTCGCATTATTAAAATAATATAGTCTTCGCTATGAAGTTATTGGCTTTACGACTTTGTATACTTATGGGGTGCGTTCATAAGCCCTGTGAGGTCGCGAGGATTCTTTGCATGGCTAAAATACTGCGCGGGTGTACAAGACATTTTACGAACCTCGTTATATCGGAGTTCATGCTTTTATCTTGGCGTTTTCTTGGATTCCCTCGACCGGTAGCGTTGAACGCGGCATATATCCATGGGTTAACAGCGGAATTGAGCGAGGCAAGTAGCAGACAAACGAGGAGAAGTGGACTAGCGTGGTCCCCGTTGCCTTTGTCGTGTGGCGAATAGGCGTTCACCAGTTCTGCGATGCAAAAAGGACTCCAGCACACCACGAAGCAGAGGACGACGGCGAACGTCATCTTTACGAGGCGCACTTTGGCAGCTGTCAGACGTTCGCTGGATGCAGCGAAGCCTCCATTGGCCCCGCCGGTCGTGTGGCACGCTGTCAACAACTGCGACTGGTCACTCTCATAGCCACGCTGAATACGCAGAATAATCACACACATATATCCATAGGAGAACAGCATCAGCACAACAGGCACCCCGAGAATGATGACGACGAAACTCGTCACATAGATTTGTATGCCGTACGGATGCCACGTAAAGTTTGCCAAGCAATTAAAACGTCCCTCACTACTAGCGTTGGCTGGCGACTCGCCAACGCCGTTAAGCTTGTCATCAACAGCATGGTCCTGTTGGTCATCGCGTATTTTGACGTATGAGAAGATGTACAATTGTGGCAGGGCGAGCATGGACGCCAGAAGCCACGCGACAGCTATGAGCACCTTTGCAATCTTCCGGTACCCCGCCCTCGAGTGGTGGTTATTGAAACGCGATTTCGTGCTAGTTCCTACACAGTTAGTCGCATGTGGTCCGCTACTAATCGAGGTGTCCGACGGGGATCCGGTTGAGTTCGATGATGTCCGCATACCCGACTGCCACTGTGCATAGATCGCGCGCATTGAGATAAGTCGGTCAAGGGACATGCCGGTAAGTATGTACGTGCTCAGGTATAGCACAAGAACTTGCGCGTAGGTGATCAGCTTGCAGAGGATCACACCGCCTCGAAAGTCGACCGTGATCACCCAGGCCAATTGTGGCGTGATGTTTAGGAGTGCCACAAGGATATCAGCGATGGAAAGATGCACCATGAACAGCTGTACCCGTGACAGCGATCCACTGCGAGTTAGTCCACCGGTTCCACTGTGTGATCTACGCCGTAATAGCACTGCCCATAGGACGAAGAAGTTTGATGTCAGCGTCATCACAAGAATGGTCAGTAGGGTCACGCACTTCACAGCGGCTGCCCATTCCTGGGGTCCCCCCCTGACGGCACTAAGCGAATCGCCGGTGTGGTTATCCATTAGGCCGAGAGGAAAGTGGTGACGCAAAACAATCTGCTGTCACATATGACCGCAATCGGGCACGAGCTCATCCGATTTCGACGAGTGTCTTCCACCGGGTGCTTCACCTTTGGCGGGAAAAATTCGAGTGAGCTTCACTAGGACCTTCGCAAGCCACTCACAAGTCGGGAACTCGAGTGGCGCCCTCTGTGGCGGCAGCCGTAACCCTTTGTAGGTCTGGAAAAGCGAACGCGCATAGGCTTCACATCGCTGAGTACATCAGTTACCAGAGGCATAATTCGAGAATCTGTCAAGGAACCTTCGTCGAGAAAAGGAACTAGTTTTCAGCTCAGCCCAGTTCTCTATTATTACCCTCGATTAGATGATGGATACGTCACGTGACTGGTGCGAGTGGCATAACTTGTCTACGGCGACGTTAGTAAATTACAAACATACCGAGAGGAAAATCTTGCGCTTGGAGGAGGGAAGGGGGGTTAATATTGATTAGAATCCATAAATGGATGGAAAGCAAGTATTGATTTGTTCTAATTATAGGAACGAGGTAACCTGCAGTCGTTTAATACGACAAGTGAATGATAATGATGATTTATTTAAGATATTGATCAAATATGTTTAATATTCAAAAATAATTTTCGTCATTAGCTGTACTTCTGAAGGCTTCAGTTTAACAACTTTCCCATTCCGGCTTTAAGCGTAATGAAATCGAACGAATTATCTAAACATGTACATATGTTGTTGATAAGAACACGAAGCTTTCGTCCAATTTATTGTTGAAGCAATTCAATTTGTGTTTGGTGATTTATAATATAATCCCACTTATGTTCCAGGCATTGCTCAATTCTTACAACGAACAAAAAAAATACAAAACACCAATTTGTACACGAGTATATTGTTATCGTTATCCTAACAAAGAAGCAATATACCCAAAGTGCGTTCAAAAAAGGAGATTTCAAGAGAAAAGGGAATCAATATGGTCAACCATTGAAAGTTCCGTTGCATATATCACTGGTATTGCGAAGACATTTTTTTGTATTTTTGTTTTTTCCAGCTGACCCTCAGCTGTTCCCCTATTGCGAAGACATTTAATACGTATTACAAGCTTTGATATATACAAAGTATCATATGACATTGATAGAAATGCTAAGGAAATAGCCAAAAGTGCTCGTCCTGAAGCACTTCTCTATTCAGATTGATTGTCCTCTGGATGGTCTAGTGGTGAGCGTCTTGGACTGCTAGACCGGAGGGACGTGTGTGTGTTGGGTTCAAATCCTGTCAGACGCGGAGAATCTTTGGAGTTCTTTATCATCTTTCTTTATTTGAAGACTCTTGCCAAGTACGAGTAAGGAAGAGAATAAGCAAAGGTGGCCCCGACAGGTCCTCATAGTAATACCTAAAAGGTTAACAGCTGAGGCCTGTCAGATAGGGGAACAGCTGAAAGTCAGCTGGAAAAAACAAAAAAAATTTTTTTTTTTTTTTCCAACACAGCAATTGTGTAACATATGTTAGATCCATGTCAGCACGTGGAATAACTGATGCATTTCGACTGAAATTTCCAGATCGCGATTTGACAACCTGACACTGATATATCTAGATGTAGATTGGGGTCAAATGCAGCCCTCAATACATCTTGCGTGGGGTCAGCACAAGTAAGAACGACGAGCTTGATAGTAGTAGTTTTAGTATGAATATATATATATATAGCTCAAGAATACCACCAGTGAGTGGTCTTATATCTTTCTGCTGCCGCTGCACTATATTGCGAGGAGTACGCAGCAGCAGCAGCACATTTCTTCAGGAATTTTGCTGGGGGAAGGGGACTTATGGGCAATCCAAAGAATGGCACAGTTCTCAACAGTTGTGCGAAATTGTTCATTATTTCTATGTACTACTGCGACTGTGCGATACGCATCTAAATATGTCGTGTGAGACATCATTACTTGCGAAACAATTAAACTGACCAACGAACGCCATAGGGACGCTCATTTAATTGTTTCAGGAAGTGCTCGCCCGTATAATTAATGATGATGCAGCTTCCTGCGGAAAGTGTCAACACGTTCGAAATTATGCTTGCTTTTTATTTTATTGCATCACAAAATTGACGAAATTGGACATGATAGCATTATACATCTCCGGCGATCAGAATTGTATTTGTTGTTTGAATTTCGATTTTACTGTTGGATTCTGGCAGTTAAATGCCGTCATCAGTCGAAATGTCACCTTGAGCATACTTTGCTTTCGAAGACCAGTTCGAATATTATAGATACAGCAACATATTTCAACATAGCCAATTATCTCGGCCTAATTTAAGGATACGAGACCCAAATGACGCGGAAGAGTGAAAGCACTGACTTCGTTAGTGAAATCAATGGTGTTTTATACATAGCAGTGTGCGCCTTCATAACCAGACACAGGCTGATATCACAATCATTGTCAAGCTGCGTAAACATATCTAAGTTTAGTTTAGCCGCTTTCTGAACTCAATACCAGTTTCATGAGTACATCAAAATCGCATCCGATACCATGAATGGATTGATACAGATTAATAACATGATTGGCTCTCCCGTCAGACGATCTCCGTTTTAGCGATACGACTTGAGGACGAATTCTGCTTTACCGCGACATGACTTAAAATAAAAGGGGTAGTATCTCATTATGAAAACATTATCTTCTGACTATATCGAGTTTATTGTAATGCTCCTCCGACGTAGGCCTGAATATCGAATTTTGAAGATTACTGCTCGCCGAACAGCATATTTTTCGTGCGATTAAAATAATTAGGAACCGTGTTTGCACTGCTGCATGTAGGTCTCATGCATAACTATATGCTATGTGTGAATATGGCCATTTCAGCGTGCCGACGGAATTGAGTGCATCACCGCGCAAAAGCACATAGAGTCCGGATGTCCGCCTAAGTCGCGCACGATGCATGCGACGCGCATGGGCATCCTGGCATCCTCCATTCAAAAGGTCTGAAATCGTTTATCAACTTTTGGGTGGCCGTCGTTCTTCTGCTTGCTGATCTCGCCGCAGATCTATAGTAGCGGGTGTATCCAACAGCAGCAAGACGCGGGTGACGGGATCCTTGCGCAATGATGTCCTGGATGCATGCGTTCTCGCCCCCGGTGACTTGTATTCTTTGTCACGGGCTTTCTCTGATGTAAATTTGGCTACTTCCTACAAGGTCCCACAGGGTCCGCTTACCCTCTGCACTCCTCGCTTGAGTCTCAACTGAGCGACTCAAGTTTCGAGTGAGCCGTCCGACTCAAGTTTAGAGCAACCGTCCGTTGACTGGCAGTCTTCTCGTGCGAGGGGAATACGTGGGTGGTGGCCTAACATATATAGTAGCATATGTTATCGCTACGCCGTTCGTCCGTCCGTTCATTCAACTTCGCGTTGACAAAAGCGGAGCAGTCAAGCAAACGAGTCGTCGAGCCTGTGCAGGCCTACGGAGTCCATCAGTTTGGTGTCGCTTTTTTTACGCCTGCTTATCGAGGCGGCGTACCGAGGGAGCTGGTCGGTCGGTGGGTAACGACGAAGCTAGGCTTAGAAAACCTAGTGCCCCGCCATTCATCGCTCGCTGGGCACGGATCGGCGCTATGCTTAATCTACTGGTCCAACGGCCGCAACGCGATTGGAATAGTGAAATAAATACCATGGATCGCTACGTAGGTAAAACTGTATTCAGGGCGATTTTTCTTGGTACTGAAGCGTTCACTGAGATCGGTGTACGCTGTGCGGGAAAGAAAGCTGACGAAACTCCGTCGAAGTTGTACAAAATTTTGAAAATTTGAGAATTATTCTCTTCTAATACATCACTTACTACTCTTAATGCATCTTCTAAACGGGTGCAGCTTTTCAAAGAATTATTGATGTGTATTGAAACCGTGTGGGGATATGAGTCCTGTCAAATAGGGGAACAGCTAAGGGTCAACTCAAAAACAAAAAAAAACGAATAATAGACATACCTGGTCATATAGTGGAATAGTATTTACATAATTTTATCTCATCAAATACATAAGAGCAATGACTCAAATAGAGATAAAGATACTCTGTCTTTATGTTTACGTCTGGTTATTTATTTATTTTTATTCAAACTTACAATAATTAGGAATTATTTCTAGGGATTATTGGGGGGGATTAGCAGGTTATTTGTTTATTTGTATATATATATATGTATATACTACACGACAAAGTATGTTTTAAATTAATGATAAGATAGGCGCATATGCGAGATGAATCATTTTATTATTTGTTATTATTATGATTATTTGTATTAGCATTTGTGTTTCCAAATGTTTCCGTGACACGAGATATTCGTTGGAAATAAGACGTGCGCTGGAAAATAAACATTTATATATATTTTTTTATGATATGATGTTGTCATAACTGTGTTTCTCTATTGGCGTATGAATATATCCAACCATTGTTTAAATTGTATTTATATCAGCGATTTAAAAATTGTGTATTTTATTTTTATAATCCTTATTAATTAGGTATATACCTAGACATCCTTTGCTTACGAAAGTGTGTTATCGTACTAACTATCTCATACAATACATGAAAAATGCAAGTTTCTGTTTTTCAAGTTTTTTTTGCACAACAAACGTTCTTATGGAGCACCTTATGATTTCGCCGTCAGCGTTGACCTTCAGCAGCATTGCAATAATCTCCGAATGGACCGAGGACTAATGCAGTACTGTTGTATTCGGATCTGTTATATATTTGAATGGCTGCCAGGGTAAATTTCATAATCGGTCATATTCAAATGGATAGTGGTCGATCATCAGAAGCGTTTGAACGAAAGGTAGTTGAAATGGCAAAAGGAAACATTATAGTTCCGGGCAGACACAAACCGGCGTTGCTCAAATTCCCACTGAAAACTTTAATTATTCTAAGGAGAAACTACGCTCGAATCGAACACTTCTATATCTTGTTCTAGATCGACAGCGATGTCCAATAAAATAAATGCTTCCTATAGCAATGGTTGCAAACGAACTCAGGAAATGTTCATGGTATACATCATCTTTACAGCATTGTTTTTTCAGGCGAATATCCCCAGTTCTGTTGAAAGGATTTAATTCAATGGGAATAAACAAACAGCAGTATTATGCAAATTATAGATAAAACGTAGTAAAATTCAGTGCGAAGCTCACAACAAGAGACTAAAACAACTATATATATATATATATATACGTTCATTAGTTTTTGCTATTACAATTATTATAATTACTATTCTCGGGCATATAATTTATATATATATATAAATATAGAGGATTATCTATTTGCTTAGGCCTATTTCGATTTGGCCTTCCTTTGGACATCGGGTGTTTGACTTGGCGAGCGTGTGCCTTTCATCGATGAGCCGCCTTTGCTGCTCGATGCCGACTGAGAGGTTCCAGGGAGAGATCCTTCTTCAACTGGATATTTCGTCGCTTCCCGTCGCAGTGTTGGCTTTGATTTCTTTCCCCTGAACAAACAAACGATTGTCAACGTTGCCAATTAGAACATTACATGAGGAGGACATTAAAGAGTACGTTGCACGTTGCGGTTTGGCATGAAACGCCATTCCTTGGACGTCAACGGCGACAGTAATGCATGTTACCGAATTACTTTTTCCTATATAACATAAGTGAGATTAAATAACTGTCACTCACTTAACAGGAGTAGGTCCTTTCGTTGGGTCAAGAAGCAGCGGCTGGTTGTCACCAGTTGAGCTCGATCCCTTCGAGCTTTTCCCCTGTTGTCCCTGTGTTGTTCCACCCTGGGAGGGCTGTCCACCACTCGGAGCCATTTCGCCATCAACGCTACCCTGCGACTCCTCACTTCCATCTTTACTGATCATTATCTATTTGTAAAGGGTTGTGAAGAAGGGAAGGCAGCAAAACAAAAAATGATTGTAACCTCACGTCTGAATGGAATCGTGACAATGGATCTCAAATAGAGAGTCGAAATAAAATGTCTATGTGTACACGGATGCTCATGATTCTGAATAGATGAGACCGAAATTGCAGTTGGCCTTCCGGGGTGCCTATTCCCGCTATGTCCCCCTCATTGGCTGATATAAAAAGCATACTAGTTTGATAATTTAGTTTATGTTATATATATATATATATATATTTGGCGTTTTTTCTAGTAATCAAATTGCGACGTCTTATACAAACTTAATTTCCACACGACTCTATCTTGAGTGCCGATGCTGCCTCTTGTGTTCAACGCACGTAAACTACGTACGTAGAACAAGACTGCTATTAAATTACTTCTTCTAATTGTTGCTCATATTCAATTAATGTTATTTAGGATTAATTAATATGATCTTAATATTAATTGGGTATTTTGATTTTTGGGTTATGCAAAGAAAGTACCTATGTCTATATAAACACTCTATTGCACTTCCTAGAAATAGTAATAGATTTTCTCTGGGTTTGCAGCTTACGATAGGGGATGGTGGGGTGCGAAGGATTGTTTTACTTTTGAGAGATTACATCACCAGGGTAAACCTACCTTTGGAACTCGCTGGCGGCGTTTCTTTTCTCGAAAAGCTTTGAGTTGTTCAACGGCACGCAATTCTTGTATCTGTTTATGAGTCATCTTTGGTGTGCTGTAACACGCCAACCATGCAAGGTACACGCATGTGATCAAGGAACACATCACGCCGGGTGCAGTTTTCGATAATAATAATAATAATAGTAATGATAGGACTTTAGTTTGATAAGCAACTTGGACATGCATTTTATAGTTCCGTAATCATTTTAACCTTCTGGACGTACGAGAACATAAGATTTTCTTTGTTATTTGCAACAGAAGTCGAGAGAGTATCAATATTAGTAATTTGGGATCTTAATTTGGGTGCTCGAAGCTTGCGCCGGGGAACGCTAAACGATTGCTGTCCCTCTTGAACGTCGATATGAATATGCTAAATACATTGTTAAGGGTCAGCTTCCTATCGTCCGGCTCGCGGTTACACGAATGACCCTATATGGAAAGTCTAGTTCTCATTGGAAGTCTAAACTTCAATTTCAGCCTGTGAAATCGAATTAATCACGGTCCATCCTGTAGTTTTTTTAGATTAATGTAGCAGTTATAATCGCTCGATGCAAGTAACTGCGAGACATACTTAAACAGGGGCATGTATTTCTGGGTACTGCGACCGAGCGGCCAGCATTGATTAAAATGGTACATTTATCTCATATACCCGAACTCGAGTTAAGATGCCATCTCGACACTGCAGTTGCTAATAAAATGAAAATATGAAAGAGCTTGCGTAGCGTTGTGCTTCTGTAGAGTTCTGAAAACGGGGTTACAGGACAGTCAGGTGGATATATGGTCCACATGTTAGCACTCACTTTGCTGACGAAACGAGAGGTTCCTCGTCTGATCTTTGACTTCTCAATGGCCTCCGACCATCTTTACGTTCTGTAATCAGTTCCCAAAGGAGCATTTACGTCGTTAGCAAAATTCGTGAGAGTTCATCAAAATGTCTCACTCATCACATCCGCTGATAGTATCCTCACATATCGCGGATAATCGAGAGGTTTCCGTTCTTCCTACATACGATCCCCCTTCAAAGCCACATCGAATGATTATGAGATAAGATGGATAAATGTTTGGTCATCCGAACGCATGAACACACCCAGCAGCAGAGCAAGTTTCGATTTGTATGTGCCCAATGGACCTGAGCGCGCCTAAGAGATACACTCTCAGCAGAGGATGGTTTTAGCAGGCAGAGGCGTTTTTGTCATCCACGTCAACCCTGCACTGGATCGGCCCACTTTCATGGAGATTGGAATGTCTCTGGTGGTAACCGTGCGTTTAAAGAAAATTTCCTCCTCTAAAGAAAAAGCAGCAGAGCAAGTGAAATACCCAATTTCCCTCATGGACAGCAATATTCCTTAAGGGCTTCTATTATATTTCTATCCGAAGGTTTTTGGACAGGGTGCTGATGGGGGACATAGAGCGTACAGTAGCACAGCAAAGCATATATAATAGCATATTCAAGGCCGGACAGGGAACGAAATTGCATCTCTGAATTTTAAAGCACATGTCTCAAGGCGTCAAATTGTAAAACAAGTATCTACATAGTCGAGATCAAAGAACCGCCTGTGTAGAGCAGGCGGCGCTTATTCATTTCACCCGAGAGCAGCAGCGTCCCAGTGTAGAGCCCTAGAGTGCCATGGAGAGCTTGCCAAAAGCGTACATTGGAGAGTTCTTCTGTTCATTGGACAGAATAAAAACAACAAGCGAAAGAGCGGTATAGGCATACCACTCCCGTGGTCTACATGAACAAGTGAGTGGTGCCATACCACCAATCTGCCTGTACTAAGTCAATGGATGTGCCTCAAAGATGATTCATGTGACATAACGGGAAATTGCGCAGGCTGCTCGTCGCCAATTTGGCCTACCCATTTGTCGTGCGCGTTCAACATGCTGCTGTAGCATGACGTTCCATGAAGGCGCTGCCTGTCCCGCAGGACAAGCCTGCCCTCCGATGTCGTCTTTTTCTTTGTAAAGTTGTTCCTGAAATAGGAAACATGTGTGGAAATAGGAAATATGCACATACAATTTGCAGATAATTCGTTAGCCAGAGTCGCTTTATCGAACATGGACATTAGAATAATAATAATAATAATCAATGAAGTGATTAATGTCTTCTTTACAAAATGGATACGATCCCTGATGAGTGCACGTAAAACCTGCGCAAGTGAGTGAGGTAAGTGACTGACACATAAGTAACTGACGAAATCGCGTTCGCCTGACGTGAGAGTTTGCCAACCACGCTGAGTCGAATACAGTAGAATGCCGCATTAGGTGAATGTCGTCCTATGAGATCCTACCTGGGCTAAAGCGACGGCCCGTTGTAAAGGAGACGCAGATCCTTTAAACTTCTGGACCATCGACTGCCGTCTCGACGCAGCCGACCACATGTTGAGGACTTTCTCGGCTTTCTCCGCTTGCTCTTCGTCGACAATCGCTACGTGGAACAAACACACGCGTTATACATATATATATATAGTTTACTACACTGCATTTATATATTGATTCCTCAACATCAGTCAGGTATCCTAACGACTGGCTCTATCATCGAAGAACTTAAGGGAATCATAATTGTAATTTTCTTCCTTTAGCGAATGAATTAAATGTCTAAGCGAAAAGTACCCTCGTACAAAATTGGGACTTTCTGTGATATGTCCAGAACGAACTCGAAATATTACCGGTAGAGAAATTATCCAACTCACAGTCACTAGGATTAAAACCTTCACATCCAACAACGCTGGAACATCATTCCTGTGAAAGTCTAATAGAGTAATGACGGTACGATTTTTACCGCAAAATTTATCGATTGAAATATCAGCACAATTTAAATAAAACAAAAATCGATACTTCGAAATAGGCAGCAACCGGCCGTACCCGCTTTGTTCTCCAGATCGAGTGGAATATCTGGAAGGTTGGTGGCTTCTTCCTCGGCTTTCTTCGCTCGCTTCTCTTCTTTTTCACGGCGAATCTGAGTCATCAGATCGTTATTGGATTCCCTCAGTGAGCTCGTTATCGACGAGAGATAATAGATCACCAATCTACAACATGTCGGAAAGAGAAACACCGTTGGCTTTGTTATGAGTAAACGCCGAAGACGCAAAAATGCCAAGTGGAACATATAATAATTGGAGTATATTAATATATATATTGGTATTCTCTACGTTGAAAATTGACTACCATGAATAGTACTTAACAACTTTTGTGACTCGTTAGAACTCCGATTTCGCGCGAGTTCTTTTTGGAATCAAACTGAAACTTTTATCTTTGGCGCAGAGTTCCACTGAATCTTTAACCGTTGCTTTGCTTGCACCACTACAATGAGTAGCGGCTTCTCGTAGAATTTGAATGTGGCTTAATATACAGACCGTCGCAAGCGTGTTGAGGATGGCTTTTGTATATATTGTAATATATATTGGGCCGATAGATACCACTCATTATTTACCCATTAGATGTGTATATAAATATCAGGCCAATTTCCAAATATATGTATATATACACTAGAGGAGTGCCGAAAGCAGAGCCGTGGACGTTAAATATTGGCTGTGAGCCAGCCCGGAAAATTTAGTATATATGAGGGGATTCTATTTTCTGACCAAGGTCTGGACTCATGCGGGATCGACATAAATGCAGATGACAGCATCACGATTCAAAATATCATGTATCGACGTCTGACACTTCAAGTACTCCCTGACCAGGTGCGGGCTTGGTAAACATAGCAACTTCACGAAGGTCGGGGTGCCCTCTGTGGGTGATGTCTAGAATAGGTTCCACCAATAGTACGCAAGTGCAGAAGATGCTTATCAGGACCTGGTGGTTGCAGCACAGTGTCAATCACAGCAGTGTTTGCTTAGACAGGATACAAGAGCTTGGAGCTTCAGCTGAAAATATCGTTTCAGCTATGGCTAGCTTGAGGCCCCCTCGTCCGCCAACGAACGCACACTTCTCGACTAGCTTTAGTATCGAGTTTGTTGCTTCTGGTGCTGGGGAGACGTCGCAAGTCAACCGCATCTCTTCATTAGGAATACAAGCAGTACTCTGGCAGACACAAATCGACTTCATGGTGTCGTGTGTAGTCAACGTGCCGGATAACATCCGCAGCACTGGACACACACTTAAAGAGAAAGTCTCTAATCGCTTGAGATCTACTGGAGTGCCAAACGTAACCCTTATACCGTATAAAATTGTATTCTATTATACATAGCAAGGGTTCGAGACATGCTGGACATTTTTTTCCGAAAGAATAATTATCGTTTGATCAAATACGATAATTGGTTATGTTATTTGGTCACTTGGCCTATTTCGGTCAAGCAACCTGTTTTGCGGATGAGGATAGAATACAAACACTTTTCAATTTTGGCGATTGATTCATATCCGCAAGCAATATGATTGATCCTTTGCCAATTCAATTGTTTGATATGCCACTTCACGAGGTCGTCGAATATTCAAATATGGTTCCTAGCCTAGGCACAAAATAATTGTACATATCCTCATACCCGTCTCCTGGATGGTCTAGTGGTGAACGTCTTAGACTACTAGACCGGAGGGGACACGTGTGTGTTGGGTTCAAATCCTGTCAGACGCGGAGAATCCTTGGAGTTCTTTATCATCTTGCTTTATCTGAGGATTCTTGTCAGGTACGAGTAAGCTAGAGAATAAGCAAAGGTGGCCCCGACAGGTCCTCATAGTAATACCTAAAGGTTAAGAGCTGAGGCCTGTCAGATAGGGGAACAGCTGAGGGTCAGCTCGATAGAACTGTGTAAATATCCTCATACCCATCAGGGCAGCTCTCGACCAGAGAAGAAAAAGCTAATCTCATTTGTTGTTTTTGTCTTTGAGGCTTTGATCCAACGCCTCAGGCGGTAGTTGTTCCATGTGAAGGATTATAATAATGTCTACAAAAAGTTCCATAGGATTACGGTGATGATACGTAATCAACATTTGACGTTCCAATCAGCTGGACGATCAGCAGCGTTAAACGCACCAAACTTCCTCTCGGTTTCTTTTTAACCACGTAGGGTCAATGTCCCCGTACCCCACCGTCTAATCGAGTTTTGTCTCGACCCTGTCAATGATGATCCATTTTGGCGAGAATCACCACCTATGAGGTGAGTTTCTAAGTAATAACGCGCAATGACTGGGGAGGCAGGGAGATTTTGTCGCGAACCCAGATGGGACACGTGGTCTCAAAGCGCTGCAAATGTCCTTGGCCCTGGATAGACTTCTGCCTGATAGTTGCGACGGGTCAATTGGATGAAGTGTGCAAATATACTTGCCCGTTGCCCTGAGGAGGAGAGGTCACATGTGATGCCGGATTTTCTTGTCAGGGACAACATGCTCCATTCGCGCCTAACGATGATATCACTATGTGAAGCTAGATAGAAATATAAGGTTGCGTATCCTGTGAATTATTAGCATCAAGCGGTTCCAGTGCAGGTAACAACAGGTTACTCAAATGCAAGTTGTAAAAGTGCGCATGATAACAATCTCATAGAGAGAATATTAGCACTACTCTCTCACGCGCGAATCTCGATGGTGATTTGGTTATTAGTATTGTTATATCTATCATTCTACAGATTATTCGGTTACAATGAATTTTAACTTACACTAGCAGAAGTATGAGAGGAATAATAGCACCAGCAGAGCAGCAATATTCCAGAACGATATTCAGCCATTTCGGAAGTGATCGCTTCAGATAGCTCGTAAACACCCTGTATGCCTGTAAGGTATTCATAATGAAGTAGAAACAATAAGAGAGGATGTAGACAGTATTTATTAACTTGACATGCGCTTGTTAGTCAGTACAGATATTAGTATTCGTATATTTCGATTTCAAGAGCTGAAAATGGCAATGGGAGTCATAAAATCGACTAATCTCTACATAACAGGCTAAGACGTTTACGTATATATATATATATATATACGACGAAGATACGCTTATTGTTGAACCTAAAAATAAAGGCATTTTAAAGTGGGGTGGTCATATAGAATATTACCCTGACAAGAAGATTGCCTAAGAGAATAGAAATGCAGACTCATTACCGAGTCTCGTTGAAGGGCGAAACGCTCCGCATCTCTATACTCTTCAAGCTGATCGATGCGGCTTTCCGATAGAATCGAATTTGCTGTTCTCATTTCTAGTACACTACGACGATTTTATTTTGGCAGTGTCTTTTATGGGTAGGCATTAAATTACCAATCATCATCAATTATACCCAATCACTCTGATTACCTCAATCATCTGGTTACCTTGTTCGAGCCATGTTGTTGCAACAGCTATCCCATGTGCTATGTCAATTAATCAGCTATATTGCAGCCGCTAATCTGTTACCCAAATTATGTTACCACGTTTATTCCGTAATATCAATGGTAAAATTATAATGCCATCAACTTCCAACATGTTCGAACGAATATATCCCGTTTCCATGGGGTTGCCAAATATTAGAAACTTTTGCCTTGGCCGTTTTGCAGACAACTTCAATCGTATTCGAGAGAAGGGGAAAAACTAGCTGTTTTGAAAATTCGAATTGTGTATTTTCCTTAAAAAAGAGGGAAAACGTAGCAACTATTATTTCATTAGGATGATCTACATTCGAATTCTCAACCATCGTCGAAATAACGACCCGAAAAGTCGTGTTTTTCTGAGCTCCTTGGAAAAGTTGTTTTTATATTTTTATGTAAAAAATTTTGCTCCTAAATATCTAATTTTACTCATGTGGACACTCTGCATAGAGGAGGACATATTTGTATATACTCGGTTTACTTAAGGCACTATCAGTTCTAGCTGACTAATGCCTAGCAACAATTGTGTCCTCACAGTCTTTGTCGCGAGGACCTAAGCAACAGGAAAATTTCCCACTCAAACTTCCCCAAGGCATTCAAAATGGTACGTTATAATTATTGACTAAAGTACTTCAATGCCAATTAACGTTAATGCTGACGTCTACAATGTTTCTAACAGGTCATCTGACGGGTGCAAAGTTTCTAACGCATCAACTGGCATCTATAGAATTGACAATGAATAAACAATAAATAACAAGCTGGAGGTGGTTTGCTTACCCTTTTAAATCCACTGAACGGACCACAGTGCCAAGACGGTTCCAGCCACACCATTGCGTAGCCAACCGGTAGTGTACAGATGAAAAGCATCACTAAAAGTAGCATATAGTAGAAGTTGTTCCCGGAAGCCTTGAACACAGTTTCGTGAGGGATGTTCGATGTCAGCACTGCCCAGGAGCGTATGTACATCATAAGCGCCAACTTGATTGTGTTGATCGCTGGCAGACCAGGCGAGAAAAACATGCCCATCCTGAGAACGGTCCAATAAGGACAGATATAAAAAGGAGGCTGTGAGAAAGACATCGATTTTGTATAGCCATATACAGACCATCCCTATTTGAGGACTCTTTGCCACAGATCTCGATGGTAGGTAACGTTGTTACTACAACCTGATGTTGTTCCAGATCCGCTCGAAAACATTAAAAATACTATGATTCGGAATAGCGCCGATTGATCTATCATATTAACTTTGCTGCCTGTCATACCGCCTTGTCACTATACACAAATCATAATGTTATTCTTATATCACTATACACATACACTTGGTACAAGCTCGCGCCGATCATTAATGAATAATTCACAGTGTTTTTCTATCATTATATCTATGGCTTAGGATACTAACCAAACCATCCCTTGGTTGTTAACGAGATGAAGAATGTTCTCTGCAATCTTGAAGTCACCATACCCGGGCTGGAAAGAATATATATATATATGTTTGTATTTAATATTATAATATATACACATTGTAAGCCACTTTTCTTGGAACGCAGCTACAAACTGTGGCTAGTTTTCACGTTTCATTTATGTTACTGCTCCTAAGATTCTGTTCATATTTGTATTATAGTAAATAACAAATAAATGATGCAGTCTAAAACAGGTAAGCTAATGCCCTACCCAGCGGACTTCCATATCCCAGCACCAATAGTTATTGAGATATCGGATGAAGACGGCACGAATGTAATCAGTGATGACAGTTGTGGCAATTGTCATCACGAGGTCCATGACGGTCAACTTGACGATCTCTTGGCCAAACATTGTTTCCCAGCAGAGCTTTCGAAGGCGGTTCTTTTCTGATTCGTCAATACGGTTCAGCTCCTCCTGGCTAATGTAGCCTGCAAATTGATTATATATTCTAATTAGAAGAAAATTAACTCCCAGCGAGGGCAGTTGAATTTTGCCAATTGTCCCCGATGTTCCAAGCGTTTGCATATCTATCTTGATAAATCGATCGATTCAAATAACCGAGCCAGGTGACTCCGTCAGCTAAATGTCAGCGTCGACCTAGATTGCTCAAGGTAGCTCGCCGTGCCATATACGCAACTTGTGCCAATAAAAAACAAACTATCTAAACAACTAAGGCTTGTAGTTGACTGATAGGACATTGGCGAGGACAAACGGGGACCCAATATGTTCTGCTTTATTAGAGAATTGTTTAAACTGCTAACGGTAACTTGGCGTCGGACCGGTAATATATAATATAACAATTAAGTCTCTCTCTCTCTGTCTCTCTCTATCTCGGTTTTTATTTCACTGAACACATGTCGTATGGGTGTGAGAAAGATATTTATTTAAAGGACATAAACGCAACAGAGTCAGCACAAGATAAGTCTGTGCGTTTTGTAATTAGTAACATGGTACTCGGAAATAACCCCGATATTAAAACTACTGTAGATAGCAACAACTGACCATGGTGTCTTTCTCGACTATTAAGAAAGCAATAGGTGTGCCACAGCATATATTTATAGAATAATGACAAAATAATAACAGTAACAGTGGAGATAACGATAATTATGACAATAATGAAACTGTGACAGCGTCGAGCGGCTGTGTCATTGAACCTTGACATTGAGTGCACACAGTGGTTACGATTCCTGTACAATCTTACAATGACCCCCCGCACGTTTGGCTTTAATATTTAATCGGTGTTCTTGAATTGGATTGGAACGATGGAAATTAATGTCACTGACCTTCCGGTCGCGGCGTAGTGGTTCCGTCGTCATCATCCGAGGCTGTCGTTTGCTCTTCCTCACTTCGCAATTCATTGGGTATCTGTAATTCAAGGACAAGAAACTTCAATTCCACTTGGTGGCATAGCATAAGCGCACACGAATTGTAATGCTGTTGAAATGAATAGACACTATGAAACAGTGATATACACATATATCAATCGGATTCAAGAGTCACCGATCATTAGAACACACTCATTTCAGAAGTGGAAACGCGATTGTGTATTTGTTTGCTGCCGAGGAGCGATTTGCTTGGCCAGCGTGGTGTTATTTTTTTTTAGTCAAAAAGCCACACTCTCTGATACCCATATAAGAACAAGTGCTTATCATTGGCGGGAAAGATTTCTCTTCGAGCATACAAAAAACGAACCCGCTGTATTTGAGCGATAGTTTCCCGGAAAGTGCAAGGTCGAAGCGAGGAAGTCCTCTCCCTCTCTCTCTCTCTCTCTCACACTCACTCGCTCATGTGTCTCTTATCTATGGTCCATATGATGAGGCACTATTTCCATCAAAGACTTAACCGCTAATCATAATCTCTTATCAGGTGGCTACCTCTAGAGAGCCACAGTAAGGCATGACCACAGTGGTGCAGTTGACGTGTTCCAGACGAAAATCGACCTCTTCCTCCGCGGACACTGTGGACGTCTGCACGAGAGTAAACGTTGGCCGTTCCGTCGAGTTACCAGAGAGATTCGAAAGATTGCTCAAGTTATCGTAGAATAGAAGACTCGCTGCCTCCGAAGCATTGAAGCCGGTGCCATACAAGCTCAACAGAGAGCTGTCGGTGTCACCATTGACCGGTTCCGGAGGTCGGACAGCCCTGAAATTGATCAATGAAGCAACTCACATAGAACGCACGTTACAACGACAAAAGCTAACCGCTATAATATTATACAATGATAACAATTGCAAGAAGAGAAGAAACACGCCAAAGTAATGGTGCAACCCGCATTTAATATGTTCCTTCCCTAGTGCAATGGGAGTTATTTGCTACAAGAATCACATTCGTTGTACCTTAAAGTGACATGAAGAGCTCTGACGAACTCTCAACCTAGAATTATAATAAATAATAGAATAGAAACTGTTTTATTTTCATAGAGTAGAAGTGTTTCTCTAAACAAAACAGCTCAGCTCTTATAGAAGATCCCTGCCGCATACGTGTAGAAAAACACAAATTGTGCGGAGTAAAGTAAAGTAAAATGTAATGTGTGACATTCACCAACAGCGTGCATTTTTATGAACTAACCCGCTAGGAGCTAGGTTGTTGTTGTTGTTGTTGTTGAATTGTTGAGAGATCGTATAGTTGGCAACAAACAGCGCCATCTGTTCCTCAGAGTAGGGTTTTGCAGTCGTCGATGTGGTCGTTGTCGACGGCGTCGGAGGCGGCGGACACGGGAACGAGCTGTTGTAGCCGATGGTCCACCCGTAATCCGACATTGTCTCATTGTCATCGCTGCTCACGTTCCTGTTAGATGTTATACAGGTGGATACTGTCTAATAACCCCCTTTTTTTCTTATAAGTACCAGTCGAACTGAGAACATGTTATTGATATTACACGTTGTGGCACACAATAACACTGCTGTAGTATACGACCGCTGTAAATATAATATTATTATAGATGGCTGATTTTTTGTAAATAATAGCCATCATTCATGAAAGTCACTTGCTCGGTCAAAGAGCACAGAACAACATTGCAAATGTCTGTATATACGTAACGTATGAAGTGCCAATTGAAATTCAATAGAGAACACTATAGACAAGGCAAGATAGCGTAAGCAGAATAGTATTATCACTATTGTTATTAGCCAACGTGCCATATACCACCAAAGAAGTTGTTTTAATAAACGATAACCATTATTATTATACTGATGAAATCTTCTGATTCATACCTCATTAGATCTATGCACCATGACGAGTTGTAGGGTTGCACTGGTCGACACTGTTCGGGTACCTCACTGACGAACATAGAACTAGGCATGCGTACGGGAAACGTCGAGTTGAGAGTTAACAGTAACAAGCTGCACTTGATCGTGAGCCAACGGCAAGTGCTGCAATTGGAGAGGTCGAGTTTCGAAAGTGTATTCACAGCATCGTTGAAGAATGTCTCTAGCGGACTCATGGGGGCCTGAAAGACAGTAAATACAGATGAAGTAACTAATCACAGTCCACAAAAGCCACCTCAGGCGTACTGCTGAATCTGTATAAATATCGACATAATGAGTTTGTTTTCTGTACATGTTTTAGAACATTTCTAAATATATCATTGAATCCCTTCGTAGGGATACGATCTGTATAATCGTAGAGATTCAAGTCGGCATACAATCCCTAGTAACTTGAACCAGAAACCAAAAGCTCAGTGGTGAATTCTATGACAACACGCCATTTTCCACAATTCTGCTACAATGACTTAGTCAACTTTCGAGTTCTTTAACATAGTCTTGTACATATGGTTATGGCTCGCGTACCTCAGTGAAGAAGTTGATGCTGGTGAAGTTCAACATAGTTTGGTTGAAGTCCAACAGTGGCGTGTCGCGTTTGTCAAGTGCTCCGCTATCTATTAGAAACGTAATGTTTGCTCGCATGCCGGCCAGCTCGGCTGTCTGTAAATCAGTTCATTTTATAATAGATAAATAGCTTGTTCAAGTCGGTGACAAGAAAACGGAACCATACTGCCTGGCCTTAGCTCTATTGGAAGAGGTAAGGTAAGGCTTTATTGATTTATTAAAGGAACTGCATAGAATGCTTAAGTTCTCTTATATGTTAGCTTCTTTAATAGGAATACTATTAAAGAAGCGGGTACAGAACTTCGCGATCATTACTATTATTATTTATGTAATTATTCATATAATTTGGGTAACAATTGTATTCCGTGAACGTATATTAGTAATTAGGAAGGGTATGACATTCAACAAAATGTTAGACCCATCTTAAAGGACGTTCCTTCAAGGGGATCTCCTGTAATAGAAGATAATCCCTCTCTCAATTAGTGCAGAAACTTCGAGGACTGAAGTCCTAGACCTCGCAGAGTTTCGAAGGCTATCGGTCCAAGAGAATATTTTAAGGTCATGTTATTATTTTTATTATTAATGACAGGCAAATCCAAACATTTCCTTTTTGTTTTTACAAATTACTTTCTATTATAATAATATTTGATAAGAATAAGCTGATATTGATACGATTCCCTAGTAATTATAAAACAACACTTGAAAATCAACAATCTAACAATTGAAAATCGTGTAACCAAAATGTATCTTAAATATTCCCCGTATGGAGTGTCGCTGATATGGGACTACCTCATAACTTATCCGCTTTGAAACTTAGACCACGTAAAGCCTTCCAATTCAAAGCACGTTCTGTTTGCACGTTTCGGCTAGAAGCACGGTTGTCTCCTGGCTGAGCGGAACAACACTCTTTGTCGAGAAACTATAACGGTGCTTTGAGTTACAGTAGACAGGAGCCTACAGGCAGTACATTCGCGACTATAAGCGGAAAATCAGTGAAATACACCCAGAGATCCTCGGAGTTGGAGCTCTGACCAACTTCGTATTTAAAAAGGCTGGCAGGACTATTTAGCGCGTAGTCACTCATTACCGACATCACCAAGTGATGCGACAGAAGCCGTGATAAACCGACCCTGGAAGTGATTGCCGCTTTGGACGATGCGCGGATCCGCGCATTCGCTCTCATGGTCAGAATGTCGCTGACATTGTCCAACACACCCCTCTTTGAACAATTAGCACGTTTATAATAAGGACAATAATAATGTCAATAGTATTCGGTATGCGCTGTTTTGCTTTGTCTGTAGCATCCTCTGTGAATTCATTTAGGAGTTCTTACCTTATATCTTGTATATATAATATGTATGTAATAAAATTGAAATTTTCGTCTATGCTGCGTTATCAAATACGTGTTGTTTAATAACATATATATACGATCCGTCCTAAGAAATAAGATAACACCCATTTTTCGAAGAGCTTACCATTTTTCGGACTTTTCCGAAAAGAGCGAAGATCAGTGTGTACAAGTTGAGCATGTAGAGCATAAGAATTCGGAACAGCTGCCACTGCAACTGCTGCCGAGGATGATACTGCTCGAGGGCACCTGCATGTTTTGATTAATAAAATTAATAGAATAATCATGTGTGAAAATGACTGAAAATGTTACAAATGTAATATTGATAACCTCCGTAATAATAAGTAGTGCACCAAACTATATATATATATATATAAATCCTGGCTGAAACGATAGCAGTCATGTCTCACTAGACAAGGAACCTAGGCTTTAACCACCTGGTGAATACTTATACGTTTACTATCCGGTGGAAAATTGGTGACCTCGATCACCAGCATGATGATTTCGCACTGACGGGCGAATGTTGATAAATGTAGATCATTGGGGCGAATTGTTTGCCCATAGGCTACGACTTATAAATTCATAATTGACATTTAAACGTATGGGTTGTTCAAATGAAGTTTCCAATAGTAAGAATCGACTTGTGATCCGTTTGCACTAGCATCTGAATCCATGTTGCAGTATATTAATGTATGCATGTGCCATCAGTCGGACTACGTTAACTCTATTTTTGCTTGTTCTTTCGTCCTTTCACCATACACATGGCTACATGTACTGAGAATGTTTGAGACCAAATCAGCTATGTCTTGAAACTCTACACAGCTGGTTTATGAGACCTTAAAATTGCCGAGGGCAGTTATCCGAACATGCAGTTATCAGCACGACAAGATGGTAGACAGCGTTTTAGGTAGAGAATCATAATTGTGTGATAATATTTTGAAAAATTTATATTATGTTCTCAAAATACATGTCGATTATGCCCACTAATGATAAATCTCGAGTAATTGATAAGTGAAAAATCAAGTTTTGTAGAATCACACACACACAGATACACAAAAAAAATATATATATATGTAATAGCTGTGTACGCATTACAGCTTCGTCTCCGCTAGTGGAAGTCCCTGAGAACAAATGCAAATGGTGGACGAGGCTCCAAATTGTTGCAGGCCTTCTCCACTCCTAAATAAATAACTAAAATAAGAGGAAAGTGGAATTGTCAAGCATTAGTAATTACAAAAATAATTCACATGCCACTGAGAAATAAGAACACTGGCTTTTTGTCGATTATATGAAGAGATATAGGGAGGGCAACGAGGGACAGGATACAGAGCGAAACCTGGTTAGCTATACTATTTGGATCAGCCAACCGATCGGAAGCTTTCATAGCCCGTCATAAACGGTAGGATTTTACGATGCTCACGCATATTTGCTTCTCTGCTCTCTAAGCGACGAAGGGGACATCGGGCGTGCGGAAGAAGAACCTTAACAATATTCGGTTGCCTTACCTGGAGGCTTATCTAGTAGCCGAGAAGGAGAGAACCATACAAGTATTAAAAGTTCTATCGAGACCCCGGTACAAGTCAATTCTATCGTTCTAAACAAGCAGTGTCCCAGCTATTGTATAAATGAATATCGAATACAGATGATATTGGTCACGCTGATCTAAAACAGCAGACTTTGTCCCTGGCCTAAAGTGGTCCTTGGGCTGCCAATGTCAGCGGACTAGATTGATATGAAATAAAATCCCTAAGGGCTAAAAGGTGCTTGGAAAAGAAACTAAGGCGAAACAGCTGCAGGACATGACACTGGGGCTCCATCTGTAAACTGGTCGCCGTTCATCGCCAGTTCGTTAACGGGCTGAGCAGTCCTGAATAGCACCTACTAGGGCAAGTAAATAACATGAAGTAGGCGACGATATGACCAATGGAAGCAATCATGTGAATTGACACATCTATCAACACAACAATGACACAACAGCGGGTGATAGCCAACAATTTGTTGAATGGCTAGCTGTGTGGCTGCACACAGTGAAGAGTCTGCTAAGTCTGCCACCCAAATGAATTCTCAGATAAGACAGGCATTCATGTTTTCCACGGCTCAGTGGGCTTCGGGCATCCTCAATCTCTCTTTTTCCCATTTATTTTATGAATAGTAAATAAATATGACCTATAAAAACAGTAACATTTCTCGAAAGTCGTTCGCTTTACCACTTTCACCGATATGCAGATAATGATTCGACCGAAAAATGAAGGCCCTTAATGTGGTTCCCTCGTTAATCGCCTTCATTTTTCTGGCGAAGCAAACGACCTTTGGGAAATGTTTTTTTTTGCTTTCAAATTGCCTCCAAATGATCTCCTTACCCCGATCAAGTCACCGTTTTCGGATGTTTAGGAAAACCGAGTATTTAGAAGATTAGACTTGCTTTTTTTCCTTTCTGTTGATAGAAAATTTACCTAATTGTTCGCAATTTTAACCAGCTGAAAGACATTTTCGCAGCAGGGCACATACGATTGCACGTGCAGGAGACCCACCAATTATATCGAAGAAGCTCGGATAGACAATGCTGATGCCAGTGAGGACGAGAGTGACCTCATTTTGGCGATACCAGCTCTTCTGCGCTTCAGGTTCCTCTCCGCGAGCGACGACGAGGATGACAGCGTACGCCGACGAGCCAAGCAGGAGCAGCACTAAAAAGTTCGTAAACGTCCGGAGCGTAATGAGTTTCCAACTGCGCTCCTCTTTTCGACGTTCTTTTTCTTCCAGAATGGATTCCTGTATGAATAGCGGGAACAAGCAAGGAACACAAGTGATAGACTCATAAATATATATATATATCAAAGTGATGACTAGTAATTAGTGGACCCTTGGGAGTGGGGAGAACCCGGGGTTTAGTGAGTTTATGGGCTTGTAATTGAGTCCCACATTTAACAGTCACTGATCACTATTGGCTGAGTGACGCATCTGCAGCACACATTCCCGAAACCTCCATAATACAAAAAAGATATTCTCAGTAATATAAATATATGACATATTATGATACACCGCATATAAATATTGTATTGATAAATATCTTCCCAGCTAATGAGTGCAATGTTTGATCTGACTGTGACGACTACGAGAGCTTTCATAAATGTCTTACCTATATTCATAGCTAAGAAACAATTTGTGTAAATGACTTATTTCCCTGGAGAGTGTCCCGCGTCCTACGTGAGGGGTAGCTCTTTCACAACATATGACTTCTTCTTAGCAAACACATGGCAGCCAAATCACATATTGGAAAACCGACCTTTGAACTAAAGCGTTAATTATTATTATTGTTATTAAATATACATACTAGAGATGGCCTTGCCATGGTGGGCGGCGGCCAACCCTAGTCACTCGATATGTTCCTTTGGAGGATATGTGCGAAAATTTCGAGATTCGGTGGTTTCGGAGATGTTAATTTTGTGAGCGTAGGCAGTGGCCTTCGGCTCCTGGTAGACGTTGTGATTCTCTTTTGGCTTTTGATGTTTTTAAACGTTGGTGTTATGTTTACAAAGTGGTTTTCTCAAATGTTGTATGAAGGTAACCGGCTTGTGATATGTTTATTTGGAGGCTTTGTGCGAAAATTTGGAGATCCAGAAGTTTCTGAGATGTCAGTTGGATGAGCGTGGACCGACGCCGTGACTCTCTTCTGAATCTTAAAGGTTTTAAATTTTGGTGTTACTGTTTGCAACCTCTAATTGACAATTTTAAGAGAAGATGAAGGGAAAATGTTTAAAAACGACGAAAACTGTGTATAAATTGTTAGTAGTAAGTTTTTATTTTTTTACAAATTAAAAGAAAATTGAAACATCCAGATGTCAATATCAACCGTGGTCATCATAAAACTCGCCACCGCCGAAAATTCCCCAAAAAATTTAACACTTTAAACAAAGAAAAAAACATTCTAATTAAGCGAAAAGTAGGCGAAAAGAGAAGCCAAAGGGGGTTTCCGGCCCCGATCGCAAATTCAGTGTATGTCAACAACCTCAAAAACGATCAACTTTTGGTATAGGAATACCTATTGCAAAATTATTCAGCTGGTCGAAATTCGTCGATTAAACGCAAGAAAGGCGCCCCTTAGATACAACACAATGTTAAGAAAATAAAAAAAAATCACAAAAAGTGATAGAAGATCGTATTTTACCATCATATATCACATTTACAAAATCATGCGGCTCGTCGAGGCGTATCGAGAAGTGTAAAATAAACCACCAAAAAAAAGGTTGTAAAATAAACCAATTTTTTTGGGCTGACTCACACCCAACGTTTAACGTCCGCGAAGCGTTAGGCATTGCCTTATAAGAGGGACCCCTTAAATGCAAACGTGCGACGGCGGCGCTCGAACCCCAAGAGGAGAGATCGTTGGGACCCAGTATATCATCCGGGAAAGATCAAATGGAAAATGAGGCACGATTCGCCGTGCCACTGCGGTCCTTCTTGTTTCGTAAACGTTTGCTTCTCACCTTAAAGCTCATAACTAATGATGAGACCTTATTGTGAGCGGTCTCAGCGTTTCCAATCATGTAATCCCAGCCAGTGTAAAGCTTCCAGGCAAACGTGCATTCGTCCTCCTTTTCAGTCATTTTTGACTGCCGGTTGTTCGCTGCCATTCTAGAAAACATGAATTCCGATTATTGGATGAACAACAAAAGCAGAAAAGAGCCTGTATCAAATAAAAAACGTATTGTATTTATGATGTAGTACACGAACGGTTCAGGCAGAATGTGATCTCGAGTAGCATAGCAAGCTGAACCTCAGTGCTACCCCCGTACGTACGATTGGCTGGTGGCTAATCAGGATGCTTTCAATAACCCAATCGTAATCGTCTTTAAGCAATACTTGTCTACGTTTTATGCTAAATAATTTCTACTAAATAAATAAAGACGGCTTCGGTGCACTTACGTACTTCTTTAGTATTACGAAGAAGCTAAGCATGTACATTACGAGTGAGGATAGCAGATAGGCAAGTGGAAGACGATATCCTTCAGGGGTCACCTCACGATCCGAGTAGTAACCGTAGAAGATGGGTGAGTACTTTAGATAACCCTCGAACTCCCAGACTTCTTTCAAATTTAGCGCATTTTGCGCTTCATCGTCTTTCACCTTTTTGCGCATGCCTGAAATAGCCCAGTGATTAAAAATGATAATAATCATAATAGTAATAGAGGAATCAATACACTATAGCATAAAGACAAAGAAGAATATAAAAATCGGAGAACAAACTCAAAAGTACAAAGCAAAAAAATAGCCTTAATTATTTGTATTTGAAAAAAATAGTAGTGGATTAAACTGCATATAAATAAACGTATCGAAACAGTATTCAATCAGTCGTCGAAACAATCAGTATTTATATTAAACTACTCCGTACTCAACAGCCTGCTGAACACTGGTCAATAAACGAGCTAGTTAAATATGACTAGTTGACTCCATTGTATGCTTATATTAAGTGACTCCATTATATACTTGCCTGTAATGTCATCGTCGCCCCGAAGAACTTCAGGGACCATTAGAAAGCAGCAGATGAACAACGAGATAAAGCTATTCAGCCAAAACACCCAACGAAGGAAAATGAAATAGGATGCAACGACCGAGCCGAAATGGCTCTCTATTCTCTTGATACGCATCTCCCATGGCGTCAGCGTAACGATAAGATCGGCAATCTCCCGCTTTAAACGATGCAGAGACTGAAAGCAAAATCCGTGATAACAGCAACAGAAGCAGCACGCCGAAAAGCATTACGAATTGTCCATGACTGACAGTCGACCTGTTACTTTGGCATCCTTTTTCTAGCGATTGCAATGCCTTTTTTTCACTCTTGTCGGGAAAGAACCCGAACTGACTATTCGCAACTAGTAAATAGATGTGTTGATTCTATTTCTGATCGTAAAACAAATTTAACGGTATCGTTCATTAATTTATTTATTATTCATCTTTATTAGGTCATGGATTTAGTTCTGTATTTAAGAAAAATGATGAAGCAGATGAAAAATGATAATGCTTACATTGCGCAACCAATTGGAGTACGTGGCGAAGATATCACGAGCCTGCTTACTCTGGGCAAGTTCACCTTCGTGTTTCTTGATGTAGGCCTTGGCAGTGCGCAGCATACGAAGCTTTTTCGCCATCGGCCATGGCTGTGTTTTAACACTTTCGATCATGTTTTTATGGTAACGGATATTCTCCTTTACTTCGTCCTCTGAATTCTCAAAGTCAATCGCCGTACTGAAATGAGAGAGTACGCCATCGAAAGTTAACAGAGCTTCGCTATAAGAAGCTTTCATTTGTTGTGGGACGCACCAGACCACCGTAGTCCTCAAAACAAACGTATATCCAAGAACCAACAGAACAGCAACAAAAGAACATTAGAATAATGTTAGGAACAAGTGAGCATACTCTCCCGATGAGGTTGTATAAGACGACAGTCGCCTCTTCGAGTCGCCTCCGCCGATGGTGGAGGCCCGTCGACCCCAGCGCGAACTTCGACGTTTGTGATGCACGTCCAGCATTTCGTCTTCAGATGTCGGAGACTGAGGGCCTTCATCTGACGGGGAAAGATCCGAGGCCATTGGCTAAAATGGAGGAAATCAGCCAGACATATGTAGATATATACGTAAACTAATGTATATGAGGAACAGTTTCGAAAATTAGAATAGATTAGAACGAAGATAGAGTTCTATGTTCTAAAATGCAGACAGTGGTCATATTTTCTACTAGATGAGCAGAAGAAGAAGATGTGTATTTAGGGGGCGCTGACAGAGAGACACTAGAGGCTAATAACACTTCATGCATTACCAACGTGATAGCCTTATTCTGACAATAAAAACCCAAAATGAATTATGCGCATGCATACCATGTCAATTAGTTATGTATTAATAATGATTTCATTTATCCGTGCTTGACAATGAGGCGTGCTATATATAAAACAAATTCAACCTTACAGCGGACCTCGTACGCATGTACACTTTCTTTTGCTCATTATTGCGTTCTAATAAGTTGCGTCTATTTTTCCTTGTTAGCTTAAAAACGGCTGTATACCTCTACATGCATCTATAATTTGCTTCGTAGTAATAACATTGTAATCGCTAGACTCACCTGCTGTATTCGTTCTGTGTCCTTTCTCTTAAGGTAGCGTCTACCGCGTTCCTTTTTATCGCCGCCTTTTTTGTCGGCTACAGAGCCCTCTTCCAAAACATCTTCGTCCATTCCACTGGGCTCTCCCGAACGTTCAGTACCCGTCGACGCATCAGGCTCCTTTTTGCCTAGGAAACACAAAGGCCGGAGGATCTTGAACGTCTCGCTGTTAAATTATGTATTATATTTTGTAGTATTAAACCTCGAACAGTAATACTTGCTATGAAATTCTAGGTTTTATAAGAGCATATAGTAATTAAGTAGACCAAATTCGTTGAGTATGTCAAATATCGTTGTTATTGTGTATCGTTGCAGTGGAATAAAAGTAAATGTACTACCTTTGTCCCGATTTGGGGGGACGTTTGTACTACGCTATTCTTATATTTTTATGCTCTTTTTTCCTGTTACCATATTGCTATTGGGTAGACCATCGGCGTATGGTGTCGGACCACGCGATGCGACAACACCGTCACCATTCGCTCTAATTATAGTATTAAATATAGACGAAAAATAAAGGCCTTTCATTATGAGTGTCTCATTCTGTCAGTGAGTCCTCATTTCTATTATATGACACTGTATTAATTGCTCAGCTATACTAAAAAGAAAATTCGTATATCATATCACGAGTTTTAAGAATGCAACGTGCTTCAAATGGTTCAGAATGGCGAGAAGAGGTTTGCAAGCTCTCTGTAAAAAGTTGGTCCTCACTATGTTATTATGAGCGTTGACTGCGTTCGTTCGTAGGCTACTTCTAATTATTCGATAATCAACTATGGACGTGTTTGCCTTAATTTGATGTAGAGCCACATTTTAGTTACACTTTGCTTAAAACCTTGAAGTGTTGGTCGAAGTTTAACTAAAGGTTGCCTCTCAGGAAGCTCATCCTGAATTTTTTTTTTGTTCGTGGCTGGCCCCTAGCCTATCTCCAATTAGCTTATCTCCCACTCTTCGAGACTTAGCAGGAGAAAAAATCCACACTTGAGCCCGCAACAGGATTCGAACTTGCGATATCCGGCTTCGTCACCTGTTCATGTTGAGTCCTTAGGTCGTACTGGCGTTCCCGCCCAGATCACCACGGGGACTAATGGAAATCAACCAAAATTCTTCTTTTATATTTTTTGGCCATAAAGGAAAGTACTTGCATGAAATCTGCGCTCGAAAATGTACCGAACTTTGTATAGAATAGCCGAAAGGGCACCAACAAGATCAAAGGAACACTGGGATAGCGTCGCGGGGAGGCATTTTCTGCTTATGCGTGTCTTTGTTCCACGAAACTGGTCAATAAATGTAACATGTTTCTGCACACGCCCTGACCGGTAGATGCAATGAAATTACTTGTGACTTTCATCCCAGAGATCAATATACCTATATAATATATATATATTTCTGTGGGTGTACTTTGCTAATGAAAACGAACGAGGAAGAGACGCACACGTGTCTGAACGCATGAATTAAGCGATCGCGACGAATGGCTCCTTCGTTAGCTATCAAATATTTAATTACTGTCTTTAGTATACCTCCTGAGGCAATTACAAAAGGCACAACGCAGCGTACAAAAGAAGTGCTATTCTATATCACATGGTGAAATTCGACACACGGTCTGGAATACCGATGCAGACACATGAATGATGTGGATAGGACAAATAGCAGCACCGATGCTCGCACCCGATATCACACCTCTGTTTACTGTAGTCAACTCTGCCGCTCGGCTAAACAACACAAGTTAAACTGTTGTATTGTTTTTGTTGTTGTTTTAGGGACAAATACTTGCTTCAGTTAACTTCAGGGTGATATGAAGCCCGTGAGTACAGAAGCAAGCTCCTATCGTTTTGTTTGTATTGTCTACCAGGAGAGATTCAGTGGGACAGCGGTAAGTGTACATTGGCCTTGAGATGTATTTTATCAATCACACGTTTCTATTGTCTGACAGCAATGCCCAAGGAAGGGCAAGCTTATTTGAAAGAATTAAAAAGCTCGCCTTCGCTACAAATTGTCCCTAAACAAAGCGGTCGATTGCCTGGATAGCTCCGATGAAAAATTATAGGTTACGCGCCTCAGTGGGTACATATATACCATATTATGTCATCTCCATAGGCACTGTCGGTCCTGACTGATTCGGCCTGAACACTCGAAGGAGAAAATAGCCTTGTGCTCGACTGTCCTGTTCAACGTCTACCTACATATTGGAAATATACCTGATGATTGGCGGAATGTATTTCTCTCAAAGAAGCAAGTTCCATAAGAGGGGTTGCTAAAAGGAGCTGCTGCTGCTGCTGCTAGAATGTCCACGTAACCGTTCTCTACGATCGCCTCTCGAAGTCTCTGGCTTGAGGTGTGATCCTAAAGGAGCAACATGGCTTCCGTAGAGCAAGTCAATAACGAGATCTTGCAACTCCTACTTTCGAGGATAAGATTCGTCACAAATATGAGGGATACCAGACAATTCTTATTTTGTGTTCATTGATTTCAAAGCGCCCCAAGGGACCGCTGAGGTTCGTCCTCGCTGGGGCAGGTACCCTTACAAGTTCACCCAGCTGATAGCTTCGATTCTCTAGGAGATCCGCATCAAAACACAAGGTGGTGCAGCAGAGCTGGACCCTTGTCACACAGGTGACAAGAGCAGTCAAAGATGACAGTCTCAGTTACTTATTGTGGCAGAGGCGTAATAACAGGCTATGATAGGCGCGAACAACTGTGTACCCGAACATGTGACATTTAATACATTCGTATTATATTCATATCACTGTGAACAAACGGATCTGTATCGCACCTTCTTCCATAGCTCACCCTCAGCTTTCTTTCCATGGCAGGTCTCAGACCGCACTACTACTGCTACCATAGCTAACTAGTGCCTGTCGCCAGGATTGTTGAGATAGATAAACACCAGCCAGCAGCACTAAGCGCGTGCTGATGATCTCAACAAAACCACATGAGCAGTAGTGTTGAAGAAACAGGGTGGGCAGGCTGCCGTTTGCATTAGGTCATGCCGCAATTGGGAAGATAGTGAAGCTTGACGAGCATAACTTTACTGAACACACGGTTGAAAGCTTTTAAAACACCTTCGTTACCTTTAGAAACAAGTTTTTGCTAGGGTAGAATACGTCTTTCTACCCCCCGCACCTGTAGTATATACGCCGTTTACGTACCGTATAGTGCGGGCAACAAAAACGGCAAGTGATTACGTAGGTGTGAGGCTATCTCATTGGCTGTGTTGGTAAAGGGTTGAAACGCTAAGGCCAGCAGTACAAATGTGTCCACAGTTAGTGAGATTACCATGAAAGGCAAATCATATGGAGACTTCTTTTCTTCTGAACGATCTTCGAGGAAGCAGCGTCGGCCATCGCGCTTCAGATCTCGACGCCGATGATCTCGTTATTTATGAGACAAATTGTTTCGAGGTTCAGCAGATACGGGCTCGGCTTCAGCAACACGCAGCCGGCCACGATATCCTCCCACAATGTCCAAAGTATATAGGAAATGTCCGCACAATCAGCAGGATTGGGTGAAGCTTGCTTCCTAAAAGAGTTCTGGTCTCACGCACGTCCTATCACAATTGCCATGTATATCTTGTAGTAAACATTGCTCTCTTTGCTGAAGATCTCCAGTGCCAGTTTGATCTGCCGAAGACACCAGCTAATGCTGAACCCATCCCACAATGAGAGGGCCGAAGGCCTAAAGTAGACCCTGCTTTGTTATTGGCGCCATTATGGGGAGAACATGGAAAATTCCCCATTGAACGAAGCGGAATGTCGTAGTCATTTGAGTTAGGAAAACTGACTTTTTTTTTTTTTTTTCTTTTTTTTTAAAGGGGGGGTGTTGGCATGCTAATGCATGCCAACACCATGACCGCCCCCCCCTTATGGAACTGTTGACGATGTTCAACAGCACTACCCTTCCCGGTATCGCTTAGCGCATTCTTCAGTAAGGGTGGTGAGATGTGTACAAGCCCAGCCACGAGCACCACACATCCTCCTCACCGTACGGACATGACGTGGTTAGCTGACTCTCAGCTGCTTCCCTTCTCTCCCAATCTCTCAAGACCTCTGTGCACTTCCCGTCTGTGAACAACTACTGTGATCAATAGGGTGTCTGTAGAAAGCCCCGTGTATGTAAACATGCAGTATTTATGACGCATACAGGGGGTGTACGGTGCCTTCCTTTCTGCACAGTGGTAGCTATGCCGCAGACCACATTAGTTGCCACTACTACTTAACAAATCTTATTGCGGAGATACTGCCCATAAAAGTAAATATGACTCCACTCAGATTTGAACCTCAGACTCCACAAAACTCCCCTTTTTGGTACTGCCTACCTTGTCCACCACGCCATGCCCGCAGGCAGGAAAACTGACCTACAACGCGGGAAAAAATTCTACTTATAAAATAAAATGATCTCTAAAGTTTAACAAATAGACAAATAAATGAAAAGCAATCCCAAAATATTTTGCTGCAGAACTCATGTTTTGATGAACGTTGGCTATGGATGCTGGGGATGACAGCTCAAACTTTTTTGAAAGTGTACAATTTATTTTTGTAAAATTTCGCATTATTGTAAAGGGCACTTTGAATATGATTTTCCGTTTATCGCCAGTTAACAATTTGGACCTCATTTCACCTAAATCGATCTATCCGCCCTCGACTCCCAACTGTTACAGCTGTAGCATTTATTTGCAAATATTCATTTTACAAATTGACTAGCTATGCGAATGCGTTCAAGCGTTGCCTTTAAGTATTAGTATACTGTGCACAGTCCGTGGTTGACGAGCACACTCAGCAACATTTGCACTCCGTCGTATATTGGTAAACTTCGAAAAGTGCCCGCCCCGGTGGTCGGCCCCAATGTTCCTCCATAGTAACGCTTTGCCTCCCTTCCCACATGCAGTGCGTAAATTTCCCTTGGGGGTATAGAGGCTTCGTGGCCTGCAAAAGCGATTTATATCTGCTGCTTAATGGGTGACTCTGCCCAAAAGGACCCAGTTCTTTCATAGGATGAATGGTTCTCGCATTCAGTTGTAAGGTCGAGAGTGTCGACAAGGTCGAACGTAAAGCCATCTGCGGTGGAAAGCTGTTTAGCTTAAGAACCATAAGATAAACTGGAATATTAAGTCTACGTCGATTTTGCGTTCATGCGTCAACAGATGTTCATTCATAACCAGAAAATATATAACCAGTAAATAGATGCATATAATATGTAGACACGTTGTGCCAAAATCTTCTCCGCAGCCAAGTGGAGACGACGCAAAAGAAACAGAAGATCCATACGACTCAATGAACAATTTGTGAGTTATCAACGAAATGGCCACCAATCACAGTATCGAATCCAAACGTTGATACAATAAGAGGGCGTGAAAATGGCGAAGAACCTTTTCCTGAGGGTCCGTGTACCTAAATTAATGCTAGTGTATATATGTACACCTGTTGGCATGTATATATCAAGTTGGTGAGTTATTTTTTCATAGGGTTTTGTTTAATTGATAAATTATTGAATCAATATCCTGCCCTAACAGATCTGAGTTAATCCTTCGACTACCAAATGTTTTGTATAAATAGAGAGTCCCTGAACATGAAATATTTCGATTTATCTCAACACAGGTTATATGCCATATTAACTCCTGCTTAACAACGAGCACCTCGGCAAAAAAATGCAGAAAATACAGTCGCCCTATGGTATGAATGTATATTCAGAGCTTCTGCTTGGGCAGTTAGAGGATGTCCGAAAAGTCTTGCAGGGGTCCCGCATTTCTAAATAATAAAGAGCCACACCCATAATTAATCTCACTGAAGCTTACAATAAAAACGCATTCATCATCTCATATAATACTATGCACCAGGTATAGACGAGATATTCCAAATCACGCTGGCCATGAGTACGAGGTGCGTTCACTTAACGTGATCAGATTTCTAGATGATGAAATGGTTCGCAAACAAACATCAACCTTTCGAAATGCTCTCTTCTATAGACAGACAGACAGAATCTGGTGACAGCGTGACTATCATTACACGAGGTCAATGCTTTGGGCCTATACTTGCGATGTTTAATATGATGCTCAAATAAAAGCTAAAGTCCCCTACCATATGCACTCAAATTTATTCCAATAGCACCCTTCTTTATTGTTCGTTTTTGATGCATAAAGGTTTTAGCATTCAATCTATGAACAAATTGAAAATCTTCACAAGCAATATTCATGGCAAATCACCCGGAACTAGCTGAGGGGTGACACCTATGATTATAACAAGATCCACGCTCGTCTTAGAGAGTACTAGTCCCATCACAATAATCAAACGCACGGCGTTCGTTCTCAGTACTCACCGGACGGCCATCTCAATAAACAAAGCTACAATCTCTTCTTCAAATTACAACTCAACGTGACTAGTCCGGTCCGAAAAAGAGCAAAAACTAGAAGTTGCGATAATTGCACGAGCCATATAACTATCATAATCAATCATACGTAACGTTTAAGCATAATAGCGAAGTAATTCACTCAGTGTCCACTGCTATAGGCATGGAAGGCCACGAGAGGGGGTGGGTGGTGGCATTTGGGGCCCAACCAAGGAGGATGATCGTGTACGAGATGGGCCACACATTCTTCTGCTGCTCCTGCTCCTACTGCTGCTGTCGTTCAGGGGAGGGTTTTTTTTTTGCTACGGGCTGCTATGGCTCTCCTGTAGAAGTCGTCCGGGCTGGTTCGTTGGTCTTTTGGCCCGCCACTCGGCGTGTGCAGCCACAGACGACGCAGCTCCACCCAGAGGCAGTGAGAGAGTGAGGAGAGGATCGCATCACCCAGATGGGATGGTGTGACCAAGATGTTCCCATAGACCATGTTAGCTGGCAGACATACGAATGCTCTTCTCGGCAAAACCCGCAAGGGACATAAATACACTAGGTAGGCATTCTACGCACGAGAAAAAAGAGAAAGCGAAGAAAACTTGTGCAAGTTGTACGAAATACGTTAACAACTTGATACTGAAAATTTGGCATGACCTTTGAAATTTACCTCACTTATTGATGCTTATCAGGTATGTTTGCTGAATATGATTCGAAGGGTCATCTATTAGTCATGTTAATATCAAGCATCGAGCAATTAACTCTCAGCTCTAACGCTAAGCTTTCCGAATGGCGGTTTCGCCACACAGAGTCATTTTTCGTGTATCTACATTTGAAACGTTTTCCCAAACCATAGATGCACAGAGCCATCAGTCAGTATGAAAGGACGCTTCGGACGGCGAGCGGCTCGATGTTGCAGCACCACGCCGATGGAGGCAATGAGAACTTTGATGTCGCCATCTTGGCACCACTTAAGGCGTTTATTCGCCGATAGTGAAAAAGGACGAGTTCGCGCCAACCACCGAAGTTTATCAGTCCGGTTCGATTTCTGGTTCTGTTCACAATTTCCAGATTGAATCTGTCATGTTCATGTGATGTCTGCTATAAAGGCAAAAGATAGCCGGTGATTTCTCCTCGTTTCTTGCTGATGTTGAATCCTGCTCCGTGAGGTTTTCTGAATGTATCTGGATTAGTCCTAATAAAGTGTGTTATCAAAATTTATGGTAATAATACATTTGGGTCATATATGTATATAATATATATGCATATTTTTTACACACAAATTGATGTAGAATTACTATGAATGCTTAAATTGTACAGAAACGATATTTGTAAGGGAAACGGGGTAATCCTGTACGTTGTAGACGTCAACATTACTGAAAAAATTACTGAGAGTAGTTTTTTTAGAAAGCATTGACCACCCTAGCAAGTCTTCTTAGCCACACGAGTTTATCCTATTTATATAATTATGGAATTATAATTTAACTGGAAATAGTTGGCACATTCGATCACGGAATTATTTAATTTGAATCAGGCTCAACGTACGTAAACTGCTCATTTTAACTATCTTGAAAATGTTAGCTATGGAACAGCCGAACAGCAAAGTATTGTGGTTGCACACGAGTTGCCTACTAGTAGATATTACTATGACACTTAATTAGTCAAGAGCAACTAGCCATTCTTCGGTTGCAAACAAGATTATAATTATATTTTAGTAGGCAATCGGATGTCAATGCCCGATCAATATTCACGCATCAAGAAAGACGCGCCCGAATATTTTATGAGCTAGGGAACGTATTAGAAATTGACAAACCGATCGTCGTAGTCTCCTATGGAAGTGGTTTTTAGTATTTCGCTGGCCGGAAGTTGCATCATTATTTACTGCCAATTACTTTGTACCGCTGCAGTATCGCTCATCTGCTGATAAACGATGATGATAATTTGATAATTTATGAGCCCATGTTCGGAACGACTGAACATCTAGGACAGTGGAAGGCTTTCGATCACATTTCGGCCGCCGTAGACAGCAGATCCCGTTTATAAAACCTCGGATTCGGACGATTGTGTGTGTGTGCGTGCTCATCCTAATTAAGCGTTGCAGCATTTGTGTAAAGCCACCTTGTGTTATACATATTCGCAATGTGGCTGACTTAAAGGCAGATCAATAAAATCAGTCAGATCTGTCGAGTCGAAGTAAATTTCAAGGTTTAATATGAGCTCGAGTATACGTCGCAAACTACCACGAGACAAATCTGCAGAGTCAATTAGAGTTTATAACGCATTTCGGCTGGCACGGCAAGGTAAAAGGCATATTTTATTATAGATATCTTATTGTTTGTTTTTTCCTTCTTTTCGCCAGTCACGCCACATTTATCGAAGCACTCAACCACGTAACCCTTTCCAATTATTGGCGTATCGGAAATTGATTAGAACTGCGTTCGTTTCAGGTCACAGAATGTATCCTGCGCAATACTTCAATGAGACTCTATCAGCAGTAATTTATAGGTCCAAAGGGGTGTGCAGGTAAAGCATGCCAAACACTCGACACTATCAAATAATAGTGATATCATCGGAGCTAGTTGATATGTTTCTACTATGTTTTGATCGTCGCAAAGTTTCAACGTGTGCCAATGCTGCCCCTTTGCAATGTTGAAGAATTTCATATGAGATTTATTTGGTCAAGAAACCAATTCATTCTCGTGAAATAGAGAGAGAGAGAGCAGAACCGCTGCTTCCACAAGCGTTCTGCTGCTGCCACAGGCAGCGCTCGTCATTGTCTATACTAATTTTGGTGGTGGGAATGCAGGGATTCTATGTAATCATTTTTCAGGCTCACAGCGGGAGTCAGGTTTGTGATAACCGGCCGCTCTTAGGGCGAATGTCAGAACTTACTATAATGCGTTTTTTTAATACGACAACAGAAATGCCTGCTGATTTATTATTCAAGCGCAAAGGAGAACACGTAACCATACGGACCGTCGGCCGGTCTGTCTATTGTACTATAGTAACGCAGTCGACGAGGAGGTGTAAATTATACGCAGGTATCTTACGCCCCCACACATTAACTATAATGCATACAATAGTAGTTCGTCCTACTTTGCAAAACGAGGATGATTTCACGTGAACTGGTAACACTGATAACATTGCGAGTGCCTTGTTTACTAAGTCAACAACGGAGGACGCCACTAGATGAGAGATGAGTGCGTCGGTACTTCTTGTACAATTCTTTGCTGTCAATAATCAACCTATCCAAAACGTAGCTTGGTTCGAGGCCTGGGCTTGTAACCTGGCCACCCAAAAGCACTGTGGACAATTTTACGAATGATATAAGCACATTAATATAGCAGGGAGTACAGTTACAGATGTGCGCGAATTCAATTTAAGTGCGCCTTTATTCAGAGGAATATGTCGTTTTTGCGGGGCTGAACCCTGCGACCTGTGGGGCTGAACCCTTTATTTTTATATTTTATCGAGAACTAAAGCGTATTATATTGCAGTTCCGAAAATAAAGTTGATTTTGAAACTTGAAAACTTGTGGCTTTGTATAGCCAGAGACTTAGAGATCCAAGCCACCGCGCCGCCAATATCTACGTCTGGAAATGTGGACGTATTTTGCGATTACAGTGAAGCTTTGCCAAGAGCACAAGTCGGCACGGTTTACTTGATCGTGTTCGAATTACAGCGCAATTCGACTAATTCTAGCGTCACCTGGGTAAACTCAACGCACTCTACTCGACTGGTTCCCTGCGCAATTAATTGACTGGTGGTTGAATTTTACATATGTTCAGCATTCGTAGTACATATCTTCCGTCCTCGTTTTCTTTCCAGAGCGAACCGTTATATTAGCTAAAGTATGCCCCTGTGAGCAACTGAGGCAGTCTATTGCCAGCGGCTTGGAAACAACTTGGTCCTCTCTCTTTCAACCCGCATCTGAGATCCGGCAGTGTGATACTCTAGTTGTGGCAATGCCGGGTGGCCTCCTGTTGCTTATGCGAGTGATATGCAGATGACACTATTCAAAATGTTTTCTTAGCACGGCGTTTGCTCAGTATTTCCATCAGGGGAATTCCAAGGTAGGAGGTAACATGATGGCAGATCTTCTCCGGAGAAGAATCCTGGTTGAGAGTCTGGCAAAGACCAAAATGAAACATTCACAGAGTGTCTGAAGGACACCAAAATGAGACATGCTCAGAGTGCAACTGGTAAGCTATTCTCAAGCGATCTCGGTCAGTGCTGAATCTTTCCATAGACAAGTTTGCAGGCTTTCCACATTTATTTTATTCGACCGTTCAAAATCTGTATAACAAGCTGTTTGCGTAAAACATGGATGTTCCATGTAACGCTTTTGCCAACCTTCATGTACAGAGGATGCCATAGAGGAACACATTTAGTAGTATTAATATATCCGAATTGCTTTGCATCTTATTTTTATTTATTTCAAATAGTCAGTTCAAATAATCTACAACGCACCTGCTCAATGCCATGACAAATCAATCCGTATATACCATTATATATTCCAAGTCACACATCTTCCAAGTATATGGTAATTTACTGTAGCTACGACGGTTTAATTATCTTACCTTGCATTGTAAAATTGCAGTTCCGTCAATAAACCGCAATGTGAATAAATGAATACATAGATACTATAAATACGATAGACACCGTTTCAATCTCCGCCAGGAGATGGTGTGGGTATCCTGTAAATTTTCAGAGGTAACATTTTTTATGGTGCAACACTTCGTTGTGCTTAAAAAGATGATAAAAAAACTCGTCAACGACAATACATTTGTATTCAACATTGAAGAGATATAGTTATAACGTGCGTAAAGTCAGAAAAACACAATGAACTCACGTCTAGCAAAGAGACCCCGTTTTTTCTTCTCTTTCTTTGCTTCAACGGTCTCTTCACCGGTAGCGCCATCTTTAGCACCGTCCCCGTCTCCACCGGGCTCAGTTCGCTCGTCTTCAGCACGGCCGTCGACTTCATTTTCATCCTGAGGTGCTTCATCAGCTTCGTCGGCGAACTCAACACCATCTACCACATCCGCATCACCCTTCCTCGCTTTCTTTTTGCCCCACTTCTTTTTATCTTTCGACTTTTTCTTATCGCCATCCTTGATGAGGTCCTCCTCCTCCTCGTCGACAACATCGCCCACGATATCCGTAGGTAACTCCTCGAGTGGTGGTTCAATCTGAATTTCAACGGATACCGGCGGGGGCGAGCCAGGCCCATCTTTGGTTCCGTCCTTCTTCCGCGATTTCGCTCTGTTCGTTGCTTCACCCACTTCGGCCTCGTCATTCACCTCACTTTCGTCCTCGACATCCTCCTCCGCTTCAGCAAATACCTCAGCTTCGTCATCGAGCTGGTCACCATGATCTTTTCGGCCGCGTTTCTCTCTTTGGCCACCTTTCCCCTTTCCGGACTTTGGCTTTGGGCTTTTACTTCTCTGACGTTCTAGTTGGAGACGTGCGACTCTTTCTGCTGGAGTTTCCGGAAGCTCCTCTGGCGGAATCACCCCGAGAAAGGGGGTGGGCGCCGGTCCCGGCACGAGACGGGGTTTATGCTTTTTTCGACGAAACATATTCCTTGGTTAGGGGGCGCCTAACGATTTAATCGACCGTTTACGTCGTTAACTTTTGTTCTTAATAGAAAATCCCTTACCCTTACACACGCCCGGCTAGCACCAGATCAGCACCATACCAACTATCGTTGAAACTTCATTGATTTTGCTATGGCATCGTTTATATTGCCTTACATACACACACATGACATATGGAGTCGATGGAGATTGTGGACTCCACCGCCCCATTAGAGGATTGCATCATCCTTATGCAAAGGGGGCACGTAATACTGCTTTCTATGTGTTCAAAATTTAGCTGGAGCGTGCACGTTCCTACCGGCACTACAGTCGCACTATGTGTAGTCTCTTGATTGGAACGGCCTCCGTACTGAAACAAAAGCAGCCTGCACAACCAGCCAAGTGAAAGATGTGAAATGGATGAAGTACGGCAGACTGATGGTAGACCCCAGTACAGGACGCGAAGGACCCTAGCTTATGTGAGCCTTCGTGCTTTCCTCCGCCGTTTCGTGGAACATGGGGAAGGGTAGATAGTCGTTCGCGCGCGCCGAGGGTTCGAACGAGGGCCGGGCAGTTGGGTTGGCAGGCCAAGCAACCGGGCGTGGAGCGTGCACAGGCCCTCATGAGGGACGTCGTGAGGACGTGGGGGTTAACGGGAAGCCGAACCCCTATACCGGTCTCTCCATGAGTTCGACAGTGTACGACCCTTCTCCCTCGACCATTTCCTCTCTCGTGCTGTAGAAGAAGTGGTAAGGGTGCTAACCTCACCACTCTCGACACGAACGGGGCATACCGGATGGCCCCGGTCACGAGATCCTAATAAACTCCCACAGGCTTTACTATAATGCTAAACTTTGCATCCTCCTCTTCGGCACTAAACGATCCCACTCGACAAAGATCACTCATACATATGCAAGCGTTGGGCAAGACGAACCATGGCCTAAAATACAATACAACTTAGCAGTGTTATTTAGAGATACTTCTGATCAAGTTAGCCTTGACCAGCGCTGTTAAGGGTATGACCTGTTATAGACTATTTGGCAAATAAATTAATTAGCTCTTACACTGATTAATTAGGCTAACATTCAGTGGACATTTAGATCTCAAAAAATATTTCACCATTATATTTGCACACACCTCTGAGGTGGCTGTCAGATGCTCGAATGTGCCTAAAGCAATGGGAAGGACAGCGAGAGGCCGCTTTCGAGGTCTGTTCTCGATAGGACACCTGGACGGGTGGGGTGGAGTGTCCTGCTCCGCGAACCCCGTTGTTGGTCGGCACGTCTGCTACCTGGGGCAACCGCGCAGGTTGTCTGGGGTGTATCGAGCTATTGAGTGGGCGAATGCTTAGATTAGAGAGACTTGAAGATTTAAAGCTTTTAGCAATTTTGTAAAAGTGCCCACACAGAAACGTATGTAACAAACGAAGTAACGATACAATACAAGAAGGCTATTATATAATATGTTGTACACCAAACGACCCATGTATATATGCATAACCAGATATACAGTAGTATAATTTTAATAATATGTCATCCACTGTATGATTGCAAGTGTTAACGTTAGCCACTGGATTTGAGCAACACAGTTGCCATAGAGGGAGACAGCTCTAACATAGTCACCGAGGTCCCCTAGCCTCCACGGAGCCGGAGGGTCAAATATAGAAAACAGAAATTACATAAATATCTATTTTTGTACTCAGCGAGAACATTTGAAGCGTAAAAGTTCAGATGTTTTGAGGACATTAACTCACTAAGATGCACGTTCCCAACCGGGGAATCGAGCCCCGGATTCCATCTCTGCCGGAGAGGCGGTTCAGGCCACTAAGCTATATGACGCAACACATTTCTCGAGCATTTCCCGGTCTAGTGCGTCCATCTTTTGTAGCTGCCTGAGGCGCATTGAGTCGATACTATAACGTGAGCTGCCACGCGAGTCAATACACGTTATATATACATGCGCCATTGTCACCTTGTCAAAAGAGAAATATGTCAGCACTATGTAAATAGGTATTCATCATGCTATTGCGGTTTTAGGAAAGCATTCCTTTCGAGGCTTATTATACGCGTCACCGCATTCTGACGCTTCCTTTATATAATTTTTAGGCGTTCCTTGGTTAATTAATGTCCAATATCAAATATATTAAGGGGAAATAAGCAATGCGGCCTTTGTGGCTCCCGCCTAAAAATGGAAATTGATCAAACGTAAGTCGGTCAAATTTTTCAATTCAGATAATCTTCCATACACGATATCTTCCCTATGGCTTGGAGAGAAGGGTATGATGAGTCACGGGCCAGTCGAAGTATCAGCCATTTTCCGCCGCTGTAATCGGCTCGCACACGCTTTTCCAAAAGAGGCTATCTATTCATAGAACATGAGCGTCTCATCATCAAACGTATTTCAGATATACTCGGATTGTAATTTGGTCCGCCCGAGCGATAGGCAACAACGTTACGTCTTCGAACTTGTCAAGTTGACATCAGGGAAAACCCAAGCCATATAAATACAACGTACACAGGCGCAAAGGCATACAATCAGCCTACGCCTGATGCTGTAAGTGTTAGCCGCCCAAGAAACAGTGCACACGAGACCCCTTATTCAAGCATCCAGGAGAAAGCGCCATAAAGCAATTTGATAGTCATTTGTTAAACAAATGTCTGTTTTCTTTGAAGGTCGAAACCGGTTGAATTAACGTAAATTCCGAAGTCAAAATTATTATTATTAATATTAATTATTAGTATAATAATAATAATAATTATTATTATTATTACTCTTATTCTTATTATTAAAAATTATTAATATTATCGATACATTTCTCAGCGGGAGTTGAAATTAATTATTAAACGATTTCACTTCATCTACGTTTGACTGACGTCCTTAATGCATTCCACTTACTTATTATATAATATGCGTTGCTGGTTTGTATTTGCACAACAAGTAAAAACGACGAAACCAATGCATCCATGATGACTCATAGGAATAATGAAATCTATCGCAACTCTTTTTATAGAAAATACGTTGAAGCTTTACGTAAAGAGACAGTGGAGTCAGATACAGGTTGGACCATGCTGCAGCGTTGATCTGTGACATAGGACACCATATCCTTGAGCTCACTCTCAGCTGTTCCCCATGTCATCACATGACAGGCCTCAGATCTGCACCTATAGGTATTACAACAAGGACATGTCGGTGCCACCTTTGCTTGATTTTCAACCTTGTTCTATGCGACGAGAATCCAGAAAAAATATGATCGAAACATTGAAAGATTCTCCGCATCTGACAAGATTTGAACTCCAAGCCATATGTCCCTCCTCTCTAATAATTGAAGAAGCTCACCAATAGACCAGATAGCGGACCGTTACAGCGTAGTGATCAGAAAGGCGTCATGTATTAAACACGCTTGTGGGAGGGTGGCTGGTATGAATCAGAGTCCATTTGTAGCAATCGAAAGTTGTAAACAACAAGAAAACTGTTTAGATTAATCAATAGTCTCGACACCGAAGTATATGTTTTATTATATTATATATTCACGATAAAGGGCGATTTCAATCAAAAAATCTTGCAATACCCACAATTATAGGAGCCACGGGCAGTGGCGAGTTAAAAAAAACGCAAGGTTTTATAGCCATTGATATGAAATATTTACTTTAGTATTTCGGTAATTATTAATTAATTATACGTAATTATGCGGCGTACAATTGACGCAACTTAATCCGATAGCGACAAGTTAGATGAAATTTAGCAGTGATTGAAAGCAATCATATAATCCCATGGGTGAACTATTTTTGTGATTTTCTTCATGTTATTGTGTGTCTTAATATATACAATAATTAGTGACATTATTAATATATAATCGCAAAGAGCGCGATTTCAGCAACAGCAGATGGCATCTCGATAAACATAGAGACTTCTATACTATATAAAAATAATAATATTTATTGTCACCTTGGTAGATCATGTTATCTAATTTAGAGTTTATAATTCAATGATGACGATGGATGGATGCATACGCTTGTCGGTTGATGCGCCACGCATGGATGACACCTTTCGGAGTCATCATCTATGCAGCTACCTTCTTAGTTCTACTACATAGCTTCTCTGTAGCCTGACACCAAGGTCGATCGTATTACAAAGTAACAAAAGCATCCCGCTTCACCGTCGTCATCAAGGTCAGCGTCGAGTCACTGACCGGCATTTTTACCATGGAGCGATTACGGAGTCCAAGGATCCTTCGTGTGGGCTAGAGGGGTAAAAACGTTGATTTACAGACAGTTGTGCTGCATGTAAGCCCAAGCTGTGAACACACAAAGATGTGTTGCATATCTAAATCATGTGCTGCAAGTGTCACCGCAGTGGCTTGGACGGCTAAATGGTCTCTGGCTGTCGAAAGCCAGAGGCGGCGGGTTCGAGCCCCGCTGCGTAATGACGTATAAGAGAGCTTAAGTGCATTGTGAACTTGTAGCTCGTTTAATAAACCAATACAAAGCTTTGAATTTAGCTTACCTCTCAGCTAACATCGATGTGCATGAGCACAAATAGTGAAGGACACACAGCAAGGAACTCTTATCACGTCATGAACCATCCATCGAAGTTACGCTGTTGTGAGTTACCTTGTCATCGTAGATCAATTTATGATAGCCTCTATGTCTCTTTGTTATCCAGAGGAGAATGTATGTGGGCGAGACCCTCATGCATTCTAAACAATTTCTCTTTAGCGAGTGAGTGAATTAATAAGGTATTCGAGGCCAGCCATCGAGGAAGTGCTTGTGAGACTGAAACGGTGTTTAGACTTGCGTAACTTTTACATTGCCAACATTAAAATGTTCTGCGAGGTTGACGGAAATGTCCTCCGAAGGCGCACTGCGTTCCCGCATTTCAAGAAAATCGTTATCCATGCCAAAAGCAATACAGATACAGTAAATATATTAGATTGTATTCAACATGTAAGTGATTATCACACTTATGTGATGCAACTGTGTAATTTATATGTATCATAACGATGTGAATGAGCGCTCGAATCACATTTAAATCAAACCCATACATTTGAGCTTGGGAAAACGTTGGAATATGTATATCCACAATATATATGAAGTTTTGTGACCTCGAATACTCTAGGTAAATCTAATTGTTTGTATATTGAGGGTAAATGTATATATCATTTGTCAAGTGGATATCTACCGCCCAAATGCAACGCGTTGGGCTCATAGTGATTACACTATAAACGGTTTTACCATCGCGTTGGTGCCTCAAGTAGAGTATCTGAGTTATACCGCTCTACGTGGTATCGAATGAGGCACTACGCACCGCTGACAGTGAGAGCCTTCGCCTGGGTCATCGTATCCAGTTGAGAATTGATAATCATTACAGTCTAGTTGCTTTGAATAGCAGAGCTAGAAACAAACCAACGCTTTTATTCTATTCAGTTTCACCTCAAATTAGCTCCCAGCGGTCACCGTCGCTATTTTAAAGAAGTCCCGGGAACGGGAAAACTCATTTCGTTTCTATTAGTCGCTCGAGTCTGTGTGTTATCTCCACATTCGATATATATATATATATATATATACTCTTACTTTTACCCTATTTTTTTAATCGAGAACTTAAGCATTGTAAAATTGCAGTTCCGGAAATAAACCGCAAATGTTATGTTATGTTATATATATACACATATATATATATATATATATATATATATATATATATATATATATATATATATATATATGTCTTGCATGAGTGTGCGTGTGTGTGTGTGCGTGGATATCCGTGTACCGCGTAGTCCTAGGTTAGGCCATAGGTGGCGCTTCAGTCGAACGGCGCGAATGACTCGTCCTTAGCAAACTCAGGCAAAGTTGGAGCACGCGGAGTTCGCGTTCAGTCGGTGGAAGAGAGTGGCCGATGTCAGTTGGTGATCACCCACAACAATCATCCCATTATCCTCTGGATGGATGAGAGCAGAACGCAGGTGCATACGCTGACAACACTTTGCGTGGCGATGTGGCTAATCCATTATTCGAGTCGGTGCTAGCAACTCGCAAACGACGCTTCAATACAACGACAAATGGTGAACGCTGAAGACGTTAGCGAAGATGAGGTGTTGATGTTGGAGCCCGACGACTGGGTGTCGTCGGTAAAGTGCTCGACGCTTTTGGTCATCTTTATCATGACGCTGTCATCGAACATGTTTGTGTTGTGGGCCGTCTTCCTGCGGAGTCGATCGTATCGCTTCTGTGCGGGACCCGTCTATGGCAAAGTTCCCACCGGCTCGAAACGCCGAGGATCGTTGTCCCGAGTGCAACTATTTATGATGCATCTGTCAATCGCGGATATTCTCGTCGCCCTGCTGAACATACTGCCCCAGCTAGCGTGGGATATCACAGTCCGCTTTTACGGCGGCGTCGTCCTATGTAAACTTGTAAAATATGCCCAGGTCCTTGTGCTCTACCTGAGCACGTACATTCTCACCGGGATGTCACTCGACCGATTGATCTCCATGCGCGCCATCTATGCTCAATGGAAGATGGGTATGCGCACAAGCCACCACCCCCACCACCACCATCACCGAAATCAAGAACAACCCCAACGATCGGGAGCTGCTGGGCGAAGAGGCGAGACAACAACTTCTGCTCAGACGACGTCCACATCATCGCTATCTAAGAAGAACAATGGCGCCGCCAATTCCGCCGGTTCTGGCAAAACAAAGCACGCATCGCACAGCTTCAACAGTCATCACTCACGAGCCGGCTATCGCAAGTTTGCCAAATTGCTCATCGCGCTCGCGTGGCTTCTCTCCGCTGTGCTCGCACTGCCGCAACTATTCATATTTTCGTACACCGCCCCCCCATCTGTTGCCAGCAGCTTCAGTGGCAATGGCAGTGCTACCACTCGCTACTACGAGCTCCTTGACGGAGCTCAAGGCATCTCGAACGCGTCATCATCTATGGCTGGCGTATTGAACGCGACGGAGGCCATCCCAGTGCGATACGACTGTCGCGCAGACTTCTCGTGGCACCCACACGGCATGGAGATCTATGTGACAAGCTTTGTCATTATCATCCTCGGTGTACCTGCATCGCTAATGCTTTTCTGTTATGGGTATATGTGCGTTATCATTTTGCGCATTCAACGGAGCTACGTGTGCGATCAGTCGCAGCTGTTGACGGCAACGGTGCCTCAGTTTGCTCAAGGGAGGACTTCATCAGGCGGCGGAATCGGAGGTGGTGGTGGTGGTGCTATTTCCGCTCCCGTCGTTGCAAACGGATTTGCTGCGTCGAGCAAAAGGCTCACCGCGGCCAAAGTTCGTTTGGTGAAAATGACATTTTCGGTTGTGCTAGCGTTCATATTCTGTTGGAGTCCATTCTGCGTGGCTGAACTATTTCGAGCATACACGTTGCCGGTGGATAACGCCCATGTTAGCCCAATGATCATGATTCTATTGCTACTTGCCTCGTTAAACTCCGCTGTAAACCCCTGGATATATGCGGCGTTTTGCATCAATCGCTTCGCAAAACAGCACCAATCAAAAGCGAAGACATCGTCGGTGCGCTACAGGTAGGTGAAATCTGACATTGAATTCTATGGATCTATTGGATATAGCGATTCAGTGGTCGAACCCTGAGTTGTGTTAGAAAATCCAAGCATAGCCACACATCGTGGGAAAGTAGTGATTTATGAGAATCGTTGTTTACTTATGCTTGTCCTGTCCTATTGGTCAGCGCTAATATATAATATAATAATAATAATAGCGACATAGTCGAAGTTCGGACAGAGTTTGCTAAAACCTGTCAAAGACCATAATCTCAATGTATCTGATAATGAAATGCATATATTTCTTCTTTACGCGAACTACCCTTCCAAGAGAATAGCAAGCAATCCTGTGAAAATAATAATAAATATAATGGTAGGCTTTAAAATATAACAAATACTAAATCTATTCTTGACTTCATCAATGTCTCGTTAGGATCCATAAGCTAATATTGGTTATGAACTTTTGAATCCTTACAATGTATGCTAGCTAGAACGTGTCGAAAATAGAACTTTTCAGAGGGAGCTACGATGTGTTGTTTGGCTACAGCATCAATTTAACCTTCCCCATATACAAATACATGTTGTGGTTGGTGGAAAGCTGTGGTTGGTAATTCTTTTTCAAACATACAATAATTAGAAATTATTTATAGGGTTTATTATAGCTAACGCTGGGGGCCGGGGCTGAGGCCGCCATTGTCCCGAGGAAGGCGATGGCATTGCCTCTCTGCACAGTGAGGGACAGGCGTTGCAGAAGGAAAGAATCTGCGCGCTTGTCCCCGGTGGCGAGGATCAGCCTATGATAGACCCCTTCGAGGAAGTTCAAAAGCAAGGGGAGAGAACAGGTGCGTACTTCGGTACCTTGGCCCGCTTCGCACGCGCTACCACGTAACCAGGGGTGGTTGCACTGTGGTTGACATAATCAGGTGCTAGAGTGTCAACCACCGTGCCGTCCCAAGCGAGGTGATGACCTCGGTGGAAGGGAATAAGGGTGAGACCGTCAGGGCGGCGCCCGTTGGTAGCGTCGATGCCCTGTGGCTCCCTTGTGCAAGGGATACCGGTGGAGTGGAGGGCCCTCACGAGCGTGTCACTAAGCATTGTGTGTCGCGGATGGCGACCGGCGCTGCACTCGCACGGGAGTCCGTGGCGGCCATTGCGACAGGGTCCCCGCAATGCTCGCAGCTGTGGGTCGTAACCACCAGTCGGATTTGCTGCAATTGTTTCACGTTAAACTAATAACCCTATTATTTTTCAATATAAAATAACGATTTCGTCGTCTGGCAGTAAAATTGAAATTCATTCGGCCTACACAATACTGTACTTCACGTATCCTCATATCGATTTATATAACTCTCTGTTCCTGACAGGACAATGCAGTTAAGGCAGTTATCATGATATCCTGAAATATAATACATGCGTATTAGTCTCACTTCTTCCCTGCGTATTCATCTTCACCGCTCACGACAAAATCTATTTTGTTACTTGTTAGCTCGACATGCTTTTTAAATTAGTCGATGAAAGGTTAAGGTTTTTATTGGTTTATTAAAGGAGCTGCAATTTTACAATACTTAAGCTCTCTTATATGTCATCACGCAGCGGGGCTCGAACCTGCGGTTTTTTGCGGGGAATTTTCTTGTCGGGTTCTCAGTGTTACGAATTGCTATTATATGACAGTACCTATGTGTGAACTCGTTGTCGATGCTTGTTACGTCTAAAAACTCAAAAAACGTCCTACAAACGTCAACATCAAAAAGCTTTGCCGGGTGCTCATGTTTTCCTACTCCTTTGTTTATCCTAAAAGTAAATGTTTCCGGGCTAACTCACAGGCAACGTTTGACGTCCACGGTTCCACAGCTTTCGGTACTCCTTCATAGGATGGACCCATTTTGAATATAAAAGGTTGTATTTTGTTATATCATGCCCTAATGCTGCGGGTGGGATTTGAACCGGTGACCTTAGACACATCCCAGTACCGGCCTATTTATCTAAGAAGGTGCCAGCCACTCCATTCTCTGCTACTTTGTATTCCATGTTAGTTTCTTTCTCGTCTCTCGGTAACTAGAGCTGATAACTTTGTTGGCTGAGACAGCGCCATTCTACCCGATATAGGTGGCTTTCCGTGGAATTTGCAGATCCCAAATTAGATTAGCAGTCGGCACACTCTGGAAATTGGGAAAGCAATTCCTTGGTGGACCAAGGCTACGGCCCGGTCGTACGTTGAAATATTGAAATTGATCTGTGTGAATAAAAAGCAATTTGTTTAAATATGATGCCTCTATGGTAATTTCAAATTAGACACTCCTATTATACATGGCAAAACTTTAAGTGAAACAATTTATGAGAGGTTTTTGCTTGTGAACGTGGTCCTTATACTTTGATAGTTATTACACCGATTGAAACTGATTGATCTCGCCAAGTGCAAATGTATTTTTATAGCGTACAGTAAATGTTGCATTTGTAACATAAATGTAGCTATATTGTTTGTTAAGCACTTTACTTCACGATGGTTTCTTCGGAGCTTGCTCTTCTTAGTACACGATAGTATTAATTCCTCAATGTTTATCGTCAAGGCGTTTTTATGATGGTTGCATGCATCGCGCCTTGTTGTTGAAACCCATTTGCCTTTTGAACTGTGTTCTTGAGCTATCGATGTTGTTTTAAGAGCTCCTGAAAACCGCCGGACATATTCCCGCAGTGTTATTTCCAGAGCGACAGTCTGAAACCCTGGAGAATACTCTCGTGCTACACTCATGCTAATTTAGATTCAGACGATTGAGAAACTCTGCCGGGTCATTCTGCTGTCCAAACACCCGGCGCGACCCCATCGATGGATTGTGACTGTGGCAGAAGCCATCTATAACTGTCAACTGCTGCTCATCGCGGCAAAAATAACCCCTTCAAAAGGTTTTGTTAAGTGGAATTAAAAAAATTCGAAAATTAAAAAAATCGAGCTGACCCTCAGCTGTTCAGCTATCTGGCAGGCTCAGCTCTTAATTTTAATTAAAAATTACGTGTTCAAGAATTATTGCACAAGGTTTTATCCGAAGGATAACTCTTATAATGCTGAGGACGAATCTACAACAACAAATATATGACAGTATCTTTTCATGTTACCTAAAATATGCAATGGATTCTTTCACTAGTATTGGCGGATTTCGGTGTCCATGGTTACATCTGCATTCGAAGCGATTCAACCTTTCAAACGGTTACTAATACATTAAGGCGAAGAGTAATTAAGCAAACATTTATTACGAGGGATGGTTAACGGCCGAGTTACTCTTTTCCACCTGTGAGTAGACTTCGGTTAGATCCCGTTCACTATGTGCGCCAAAGAGATTACAGAACACTGTCCCCGCTAAAGCGATATAAAGGATAACAATTCTGAACATTGGGAGTCTCTTGATCGAGTTATTTGCCCCTCGTCGAAATTGAAACAGCCTTGTAAGCGAGGGCTGTTTGGCTTTTGGCCTCTTCAAGAAAGTTTGCTGCCATTGCAGTTGTAATTTTTGGTAACAGGTGCTTGATTTTAGTAACGGCTCTCCGCGCTGGACATCAGCCAACAATTAGACAGAATATATAAATTATTCATTTTCTTAAAATACTACGATGCATACGTCATCAGAATGATCGTAGATCTAGATTTATACTCCAACATTAATAAAACTTCGTGGCAATGTTTAGCATTTTACGTTCCACCCGCGGTTGAGACCCTTACATAATATAGCATATAATATACAATGCTTTCGGCATTGTTTCACAAGACGGACCCCCTTTAAATACCAAAGTGCAACGGTGGGGGGGAGGTCAAACCCGTGCACCTAAGTCCGTCTCCTCCGACTGCAAGGTGCACACGAATACACCACGCCACCGGGTTCGACATATTCTATAATAACTCGATATAATTCACATTTTTTGCATATAATATAATCTTTTTTTTGTATCAACGGCTCTCATTATGTCTGAATTATTATGAGAAGCATCCCGCCTATTCTAGACTTAGCTTCCAAAGGACTTTGTACAGTGATTACGCGTACAGAATCGAAACGGCCCCTTTTTGGCCCCTCGAATTATTTGGGGATAGTTTTGTACACATGCTCTCCCATGCTAATGGGACTTTCTATGCGGCCGAAAGTTAATCCGTCTGCTGAACAACTCGTGAGTTCCTAAAAAAAGGCAACAAGTACTATCCTTGTTGATCCTATTAATGACTTGAGCTATCCTTTCTTGCCATTGATCACTTGATCCCTGGATGCCAAGTAGCCAATATGCATCCCAACGTATTGGATCTAATCAGTGGGAAACTTTGTTGTGGCGGGCTTGGAGCTGTTAGTTGAGCCAGCGAAAATATTCGTAGAGTAAACTAATACTTTTTTGGCGTTAATCTTCAGTATTGCAGAGAGAAACTTCGTAAACATCAATCTATATCGTTTAGGTAACTAAATTAATACCAGATTTTTTCAAACATACAGTAGTTAGGAATTTCTAGGGATTATGGGGTTGGGGGGGGGGTGAGGACGACAATGTCCCGAGGAAGGCGATGGCATTGCCTCTCTGCACGGCGAGGGACAGGCGCTGCAGGAGGAAAGAGCCAGCGCGCTTGTCCCCGGTGGCGCGGATCAACCTATGGTAGACCCCCTCGAGGAAGTTCGCAGTGAGTGGGCCGTGCACGCCCAAGGTCTCAAAAGCAAGGAGGGAAAACAGGTGGGTTGCTTGGAGTGTGGCGTACTTCCTTAGCTTGGCCTGCTCCGCACGCGCTACCGCGTAACCGCGGATGGTTGTACAGTGGTTGACATAAGAAGGTGCTAGAGTGTCAACCACAGTGCCGTCCCAAACCAGGTGCTGGCCCCGATGGAAGTTAATAAGGGTGATGCCGTCAGGGCGGCGCCCGTCAGAGGTGTCGAGGCCCTGTGGCTCCCTTGTGCAAGGGATACCGGCGGAGTGGAGGGCCCTCACTAGCGTGTCATTAAGCATCGTGTGTCGCGGATGGCGACCGGCGCTGCGTTCGCACGAGAGTCCGTGATGGCCATTCGTTGCGACGGGGTCCCCGCAACGCTCGCAGCTGTGGGCCGCAACTTCAGGGGCCCCGAGGCGGAGGCCCACGCAGAAGCGGAGGGAGCGATCGTCGAGAGCAGTACCAAGGGACGAGGAGGGCAGCGCGTGGAGCCACGCCCCAGCGGCAAGAATCTATATTAGTGTCTGATCCTCAGTGATTCAAAAAACAACGAGATGAAGGTCTTACTGTTAAATGATCAACTTTTTTCATGCATTGCATCGAAATCTCAAGACGTCCTGGTTCTGGGGGAAATCGATGAAATTTACGACAGCCGACGCATGCATCCTCTCCGATAGAATGATACCTGAGGCCGAAGGTTAGGCCAAGATACAGTGGCAGTGTGCGAGTGCAGGACAATTCTTTCAAGCAGCCCTTAACGTGTTCAAGGGTTCGACCATTAATTAAAAGTAGGATTACCATATAGATTAACGCGGTGTACTACGGCTAAGTTCGATGTCACAGTTTTCCGTAAGATCGAGTAATTTTGGTTGTTCGGGGGTTGTTGCTCTGGTGAAAGCGTAGAGGCGAATAGGTGGGAAATCTCATCTGCCACTGAATTTCATGGCCCAACCACGAGACATTGTCAAAGCAGAAAAGCGATCTAACATATTACTTTGAAGTTTACAAACATTGTCTGAAGCCAGCAGGTGTCTTGAAGGCGAAATGAGTCAACAACGTTTGACAAAAGTATATATTCGTTTCTAAGCGACTGACTATTCTGAGTGGAGAGAGGCACAAGCCTATTCGTAACAACTGTGGTTGAATTTAAGATTCAGTAATATGCAGCTTCTGCTCAACAACGGACACCAACGTAAATAATTAGCACAGGGTCTAAATAGGATCAGGTGCCTTCAAGATGTACAGGAATACAAATGAGATCAAGGCGCATGCGAAGGGCGGCTGTGTAGACAGAATAAGCGGATGCGAATCTGAGTTGACACCTTGTTATGGACCTTTCCTATGGAGCCTAGGGGGGTGAAACAAGAGCCAACGAAAGTTAGCACAGAGAGCCCCCAGTGTCTGGTTCCCTACGGAGAAGAAATATGGTCGCTCGATCTCGGGCCATTGAAGACGCTAAAGGCGAAAAAAATAGATGAGCTTTCGATAGTTGAAAACCACCGTTATGTACGACCCTCATTCAAGGGCTGAATGTATTAGAAAAATGATCAATTCTGTTTAAGAATAGACTGTAGTATCTATTATCTCCGTGGAGCTCACTCATCGATGCTTTTGCATAGCACGTGAATTTAATGGCGTTGATGAGCAATAACAGGGTTCTCTGCACAAGAATCTAGATGGCTAGGATGAGTTTTGATTAGATTGATTAGTATTTCGTTTTGGGCTTACTGATACTTTCACTGAGATTTGTAACCTATCAAGTATTCTATTAAAATAGGATACACCGCCACCTTACGTGTAATATGAAAACTGCCTGCATCTTCAGCAGACACAAATTTAGTTACGTGAAACAATTTGGATACGTTTATTTCCATTATATGAACTCTGATAAATCACTATGAGCGGGTCAAGCTGGAATCAAAAGAGAGATATGGACAGTGAGTACAGTTGAAGGTTTTATTCATGGTTCACCAGCGAGTCGATTGTCGTTGGCCATCTTATTCAAAATTGCGAACAAATTTGATGTCACTTCTGAAGTCGTAGTACGTAGGCTAACGTGATTGCCACGTAGAAGTCACTATATCTTCTTAAACTGTGTCTCTCTGAAGAAAGTGCTATTAATATCCAAATCTGAAGAAAGTGCTATTAATATCCAAATCTGAAGAAAGTGCTATTAAAATACAATACATTTCATTACTAGTTGTATTACGACGTGCAATGGCGAACATTGGTAAAGCGGGTTGCGAAACAGCTTAGCGACAGCTTGAGAAGAACAGTAGCATACCAAGAAGAGGCACCGACAGCTGCAGGGAGCCGTGGCAAGTAATAACTGTTTTACAGATGATGAACTCTCTAGATCCTAATCGACGAGACATCAACGAAACACAATCATAGTCAATATACTACGTGCATTGTGGGTAACCATAGCGTGCTGGTAAAGGTAAATGTTTATTGGTTTATTAAAGGAGCTGCAATTTTACAATGCTTAAGCTCTCTTTTTATGGCATCACGCAGCGGGGCTCGAACCTGCGGCCTCTGGCTAGATGGGAAGGGGATACGCGATTAAATGCTCTATCTGGGCCTTTTTTTATTGGTGTTACATACTGTCAATTCGGGAGGACTGCGTCTCTTTATCATTGATAGGATACACTTCATCCTTCAATGCCATTGAACGATTTAATTTGACGTCGTAATAAGAGCAAACATCTGTATATCAATGTCTAAATATAAAAACTGAGCACGATTCCTGAAATTCCTGAAACATCCGCTCGATATATCGTATTATAAAAAAAAATTGGTAGAAGCGAACGTGTAAAATCAGCACGGGTGAACAACTCAATTAACAAGTAAGTCTCTCCGACGTCTAATTAGTCTGGAGCTGGCCTCCCAAAATAGGTTTCTCTTTTTGTTTTCATGATCTAACGGCTATAGCTATATACTGATGACTCACAGCAAGTAATTTCGTAAGGCTACATGAAATGGAGTCGTAGAGGGGTTTCCTATGGAGATGTGACACATCTATCTTAGCAAACGAAAACCTGTACTCGATAAGCTAATGAAGGGACCACAAGAACCTGCAAGCCAGACCAGTGGGGATTTGTCAACAGCCACGACTGCGGAAGTCACGCAAAGCAATTCTAGACTCTCTCGATACTTCCCCTATTGTCAGGGCGATTGCATTACTACCAAGTAATTGTATACAATGCGTTTGCTCAGCTGCTTTCAAATTGCGAGTCCGTTAGACAGGTCTATCTGGTCAACATCCCCTCAAACGACGAAAGTTTTTCAACACATTAGGTATACTGTAACACATCAGCCTTAATGAAGTAAGAAGTGCATCTAATAGGAGCAGCGGGGCAAAGAACAATTGCCTGTGACAAGAACAGTCGCCCAGTGGCGGGGTAAGGTTCCGACCGAGGAACCTTCGAGAGCCGAACGCTGCAGAAGCGGCATCAACCGCTCCGTATCTCGCCATTGTAATACGTTATTATTATTATTATTATTACTGTCCTAGAGAGAGGGGGAGAGATGTTGTCACTGTCTGTGACATTGGATTCTGGATAAACAGCCCACTAGTTTGTTCTAGGGCCAGAAGGTAACCAATCAGCTGTTTTCAGTGCTCGTTACCAACCGTATGCCAGTGGCAGCCGCCATCCTAAACGAGACAGAGAATGCTACTTGTTCCAGTAATTGAAGTAAGCAATCCGACTGGAGTAGAATTCGAAATTAATGAAGCAACACACAGTCGCACATAGAGAAACTCTGTTTAGCTATTATAGTATCGTGTAGCCCTGCACTAGTCCAACTATACTGTAGAAGGCTTATGTTATGAGAAAACTATTTATTTATATTTTTTTTAAACCATTTCCGCTGCGGCTAACTCTCGTGAATGGAAATCACGCTCAATTCTTCACCGTAGGGATATTTATAAATTCAAACACCAGCAAAGAATTAATGGCTTAGTAATACAGACCATTAGTGAGGAGTGTGACAGTGACATTGAAGACGATCGTGCTGAGTTGATAAGGGTGAAACTTTGAATTCGGAAATTGACCTCTTTCTCACTCTCTCAGCTGTCGCAATGTCTCGCCTCTTCGTTCTGTCCTCGAAGCCAATGATGTTTCAAGCGTGAAGTTGGCTATGAGCAGATGAAGTTAGGAGTAGCCCACATCAATGAGGCTGGGACGCGCCATTTCCTGACTCAAAAAGCCAATACCCAGTTGAGAGATAATGGACACAATTCGTTTACAATAAAAGTTTAGATTTATCCTATTTCTTTGGTGGGGAATCGATTTATTCGTGCCGTCACACCGCTCCGATAGGTCGGATGTAGACTCGTACTGAGTTTATTTCATGGCAGGCTAGCAAACATGATATAACAGGTATCGCTGCAGAGAGGAAGAGTCTCAATAAATTTCTCCCAGGCTGTTCTGTACCGGACTTGGCTGGTTAACGAATAAATATCATGAACTCAAAAAAAAATCTAGTTTTAATTTGGCTTCGCTCAAAAAAATAGTTTCGATTTGTCCTTCTTCGAACTTTCAAAAACAACAGTAATGTACCTATTCGAGACTTGTGTGTTTATTTTTTCCTGTTGATGGGACCTTCTCAAGTGCGGCGTGCGTTATTCTGGAAAACGTATCGTAGTCTGGAGATCAAGTGGACACCTCATAATGGCGAGAACAATACGCCCTACGCAGCATGTGTTATCCAAGATGAAAACAACATCCATCCAACGGCCGTCTCGGGTCATTGCGGTTCAACCTACCGTCCTCACGATTCTCAAGTAATCATTTCAGAATACACTTACCCATCGAATCGTGTCTGAGGAACCTTCAACCATGGCATACACATATAGACACGCAAGACATTGAAACGCTGCGACGGTTACCAGCACCGGCAATGAGTAAATTTCAAATGAACCCAGCACAGAACTTGATCTGTGTGTGACACTGCATCGTATATGTATTTATCAATGTGGGTATTAATGTCGAAGTCATCGTATAATATTTGAGCTCAAGCTGTTAATGGGCACATCATAAAGTAGATTTGCTGTATGCAAGACCACAAGGCCAATGTCGATTTGTGACATTGACCATATTGTGAATAATTTCTGTATTCATAGCTTTGTTTTTCAATGTATTTAAATTGTGTTTACATGTATATGGTTCCTAACATGTATTGTATATAAATTGAGGCCATGCCTGCGCATAATGAAAACACATGAAAGCCGCACAGGAGAGAATTTCGAGCACCTTTAATGTTACAATAATAATAGAATCGCACATGACAAGGTCAACGGCGACCGCTTACCACAGAAGGCATCCTGCTATCTGTGGTGACTGTACGGGATACTCCCAAAGGTCAGATCTCTCGTTGACACAGAACGAAGCAGACGTGTCTTCAGTGGCATCACTCTGAAGCTACGCTAACCCAAATCAGTTAAGGCGACCCAAACAGCCACGGTCAGACACAAGGCGAACACACATACACAAAATCTCAACAGCCAAGTGTCTTGACCATCAAAATTTCGCACATGTATGTAGGCTCTAATATATTCTACTAACACCGTAGTTTGCGAAAGGTTTCCATATATTTCAATGCCAATGGATCATCCAACTAAAACGGCACCGCCGTTTCGACGGAATTCTCGACCTGCACATGTGTCACAAATGAGCCACAGAATTTAGACGATATTGCTTAATTAGATGACGTGTGCTCAGTCGTAAACCGACTATTAAATCATGTGAAGCGGATATCTCCTTGTTGTAGCATTTAATCGCTTTAATAAAAATATTAACAGAAATGAAAAGTGGGAAAGTCACATTAAATAGACAACTCTCGTTAGAACATTATAATTTGACGGAACTAAATAACCTTTGTCAATTTTCGTCACCACAATCTCTCGGCGTGCAAATACAAGGCAAACCGTCAATAAAAAAAAGACTAATATACGAACATATTTACTAATACAGTGGTGTGCATAAACTTAACGCACCCCTATATTTCAACAAATCGTTACAAAGAATTCACATTTGAGGCATTTATTCTGTATCAGATTAATGTACGGGTCATATAACACACACACCACAAAGAACAGCACATATGACGTCGCATGCAGCCTGCTACAATAAAATGTGTCATATTTCGGTTGCGCAAAATGATAACGCACCCTCACTTATCGCTCAATTAATTCTCGTTTTCTTCTGCTAATCAGTACCGTGTGGCGTAGTTCTTGCTAATTATAACGTCAAAGACTCGGTTCGGCATACTATCAACAGATTTAGCAGGATCTGGTGGCTGACACCTTCCCAGACCCCTAACAACGCCTCTCGTAATGCTTCCACGGATGTATACTGTCGATTCGACGCATATACTCGTCGGACAAGAATGCCCCAGAGGTTCTCCACCGGGTTGAGATCAGGGGAACATGCTGGCCACTCTAGGGTTTCAATGTCATGCCGTCCTAACAACGCACGTGTTTTAGCGCTGACGTGAATTAAAGCGTTATCTTGTTGGAAAACAATTGGTTGTCGGTGAAATCTGCTACTAAATGGTAGTAGGTTGTTGGTCAGCATCTGCTGATAGTCCTTGCTACTCATTCGAGATGAGATGAAAGCGAATGCAAGTTTGCCAAGCTCCCCAACCCATAAAGCACGCTCCGCCGAACATGCGCTTCGAGAAGTACCGCGATTCTTTGCGTACATCATGCCAATAACCGTTAAATCAATCTACCCCATCCAAATTTAACTTCTTCTCGTCACTGAAGATGATCTGAAACAACATAGTACCTTCTAGATACATGTGCACCCTCATGATACCATTTAAAAAACGTTGCCCCAATATTCATTAATGTCCAGTCTCAGTACATATTGTTGAGGGCGAAGTTTAGTTGGGTAGTCATGTGGCGTTGTTGACGACGCGGTCTTGTTTTCATTTGCGCCCGTATGATATGCGGATAATGCTTAATTGTCTTTAAAACTGATGATCTATGAACCTGAAAGTTTAGCCCTTGCCTGAGTGCTTCACAACTTATGGTGGAATTCGAGGCCAATCGGCAGATGTGCATGGCCGTTCGCTGGCTGATCTTTCGTGGACGTCCTTTAGACTTGTTAGTACCACGTCATATGCGCTGTTGTTTGTGGTGTTTATGTTATTTGACACGTACGTTAATCTGATACAGAATAAATGCCTCAAATGTGTATTCTTTATATTGATTTGTTGAAATATAGGGGTGCGTTAAGTTTATGCACACCACTGTATGTACATGCCTAACATTTGACAAATAAAACAGGTATGAGAATGCCTATATGAAAGAAGCGGACAGACAGACAGACAGCCAACAACCAGCAGATACGTATATGTAATAGAACGAAACGAGTGGTCCATGTCTTGGGCGGTAAGGCAAATAAGGCCGTGTCAGAATTATCTAGAGAGAGTTGTCGCCGGCTGCTTCAGGTTGTACACTTGCGGGTCCCTGTCGATCAATCCGATTGTTGCGACAGATCAACGATGTCGACAGATGTCGACAGGAACCGTAGGGGAGTCTAAGCAAATCGCTAGGCTGATAAATACTACATATAGATTCGACAAGCAAACGCAATAAAAATAGATCGGATTCGGCAGTCGAAGAGCTGCGTAGCGGTTCTCTCCCCCCTCTCTCTCCCTCTCTGTCTTTTGCAACGGTAGACAAGCAGGAGACACACTTTCGATTGGTCTGAAATGTACTAATTATTATTCTGATGTTATGTTGATACCGCTTGGCCAGATCGGCACCAATAATACTATTTTCAATACATTCCACTTTCTAACAAGCTGAACACAGTGTACACTTCGTACTAGTGTTGCACGTTATCCGATGATGCCATTATATAACAGTTATCCCTAGGTGACTTGAGCATTTGCATAACTCGAAATTGAATTGAATTATTTCTAATTTCTGTTTTTGTCGTCTTTTTCGTTTTCAGCGGAGCTACTGGTGGAGGGCCACCGGAAACTCGCCTCATGGTCTCAATATCCGCTTGCTGATCTACATTGACTGTCTATATATATACATGTTCACTACTACCATCAGATGACAGAAAGTCTATTCCCTTCAGTCAATCAGATTCAGTTGTCAGCTTCCGTCGAACTGGCAGCAAACAAGAGGAGTTACTTTATCTGGTCCACAAAATCTACCTTAGGACCTCGCAGATATTCAACGGAGTGCCGCAGGGAAAATCAGCCACTCCTGTTTGAGCAGTCTATTATAGTGATTACTTGAACAAGGCCAGCGGCAGCATAACGAACTGCAGCGTCGCAACTCCTTCTGGTGCACGTCTACAGAAGCACAACAATTTGATGGTGACAAGCTCCAGTTTGGGAACCCCGGTGCCGGCGTTGACCTCCATGAAACAACCCCAGTAGCGACACTGATCAGGGAAATTGCTTGGGCAAATTGCCCTTGACACAAGGAGCGGTCCATAGCGACCAGCAAATTTCGGGGAATTGCCAAATGGAAGAATAGTATAGCGGATGTTCAAGATGTGCATAGTAAATCTAACCCTTCGAAACAGGATGGCTTGAGTTAAACAGAAATGAAAGACGAACACAAATTGAAGTTAGAGATCATTGTTTTTGCTAAAGATCACAAGGTTATCAATCGACTGCGGCTTACAAATTGTTGCTAAACACATGCAACCAACCCTTCAATCGATGAAGCTTTCTCCGAAATTACAGCAAAAGTGGACAACTCGTCAGTAGAATATATTTTTATTTTATCGAATTCATCATTTAATCGAATATTATACGAACATGGGGTATGACACATATTCAGGCAAATCTTATACACACTATGGCCACCTATGGCATATGAAGAATTACTCGGATTTGATATTGAATCGAGTATAGAATAGAAAACAGAATTATTCGTTGTTTTTCACACTCTATATTGGTTTTCAAATTCGACACTCGTGCATAATCTCGATGTCAACTCCATTTCAACATACAATTCTAATATATATATATTGGTGATCTAAAAAGTCGGAAGCCACCTGGTGCAGTAGTGGATTTTAAACAGTCGTAGCTAAACAACAAAACAAAAACGTCGAAGGAGGTGCCAACCTCCGGCTAAGCCACTGTTGCATTAATATAATCAAACCATTTATTTAATCAGTCAATCAATCAAGAGGAATCGCTCGTAACACTTGCGCTCATGTAACTATAATGGGACGGCAGACGGGCAAAAGGTGCCATCCTGGCGCATCTTACGATATGAACACCGCATCTGATGTATATACAAATATGTACAGTTCGTACAGAAATATATATATATATATATACATATATATAATCCATAAAATAACCCAAATACAGACAATATACGACGTTGTGTACAACTAAACATAATGTGGTCATCCCGTTCTTGCTCAACCCAGCGGTGTCTATTGAAAATAAGGGTATGTTTAGAATGACAAGCATCCTAATTAACAACAATGGTTGGCAAAAATCGACTTCTGTATGAAAAATTGAAATTGGAGACAAACTGCGTTCTCTATCAATTTCGTTAACTTCAACACACCCATACAGTTCCGGTACTATATCCAAGCCGGTGGATAGTCTTAACGATAACAACTCTAGATAATTAGCTGGTGTCATGAAGAAGCTTGCGCGTGGCCGCTTGTTAGATAGTGTGTTAGCAGATCGTGGATGACAAAATGTCTATTATTATAATGATGATGTAATGCATATAAACGTGTGTAATAGGAAATATTTCTTATTGAACGTGTGTATGTCAGAAATCAAACTCAAACAAATAAAGGCTAAGGGCAGGCGCCCAACAAATGTCATATTTTAAATTCGAGTTGTCGTTATTATTTGTTTTGTAAAAGAAATATCCCCATTGCTTAATATATCAGGCCATATAATTAGCAGAAATATTCCCTGAACAACAATAATATACATTTCGTTCGGGATTCACGCACATTCGTAGTGTATTTTCGATTGCTGTTCACGAAACAATCATTCAGTTATGTAGCAGATTGAAAATGCTTACAACGATCATTTTCTGTGTATTAATAGATGGCGGCTCTAGTACCTAACCAGAAGGTTTAGAATGTGTTAAGGCCTTCTCTCTTTCCGACATATACAGCAAGTTACAGCTCAGCAGGTTTGTAATATTTATATTCGCAAGCATGATTAGGATTCGTACATTTACGTGCAGGATTACAACTTGTGCCTTTACATGCAGAAGTTGTACTTGTGTTTGTAAAAGAATATGGTGAAATTTCCTATCCTTCCGATTCACGAATGGGTCTGCAATATTAACGGCTGACTGATTGTAAGCACACTGACGGTGGATGAGCCAATACGAACAGAAGAGCTTTTAGGGTAAAATGGGTCCCGGACCGTAATCCGATACTGACACCTTGACGCACACATTTTGGTAGCTTGGAACTAACCAAACTATCTATCAACGGGAATTGAGACATCTTGCTTTAGTTTTTTAATGCTACGAGTAGCGTAACGTATGTCACGTCGATTTTCCGACGATAAATCTTATAAACCGCATCTGTTGGGCGTTGATTTAATAGGTTCCAGTGTGAGGTCGGGCCAGCGATCCAGGGTATTTTTAGGAGCCTCACCTTTAGCTCGAATAAAGACCACCGAGCAACAGGGAGGAGCTATTTTATGCTATATTTTTTATGTTATTTAATCGTTTTGGGAATCTGAATCTTCTAATTATAGACAGTCCTGCATGAAAACAGGAATGGCAATTACACAACTGCCCCAGCCCGAAGATGAACACTATATGGTGATGACAATAGCAAATCTCTTCTCGTCTGAATGCAGTTCATTAGTAGCACGAGCGGCTTCGTAATGACAGCTTGCCTCATACATATAAACATCTGAATGCTGATGGTTGTTTACGACAACGTCGTGGTAATTACACCGTAAAATCGGTGCAGCTTCGGCGCTAACGACCGTATCGAAAGCCGAAACACACAAAATCGGCTCGATTTCTGTTTGCTGTGTTATGCAATTGCCGATGTAAATGTAAATGAATCGAAAAACCAATCATAAAATTCAAATAAGGAAATTTCCTACCTCCCGATCTGTTCTAAATTGAATTGTCATACAACACGATGGGTACTGTCAATATCCTACAGGTCGTCGTTGTCTTAGTCGTCATGGCCATGTGTGGGTGCTTCAACCCTGATTTCATCAGTTATGTCCTCATCGTCATTTAGGCTCGAGTTAACATAATCGGACAAATCGTCATCTGATTCTCCTGTGGCGCAGGAGGCGTCTGGTGCTGTTGGTGCTGCCGCTATCCCTCGCAAGCTTCTCTCTGGTGTGAGCGTAGGGGTAGGAGGCGGAGTGTAGCTTCGGCTAATGACGCTGATGTCAATTAGCGGTGTTGAGCTATCAGCAGCAGGTGGAAGAGCAGTATCACTTGGTGGAGTGGATACGTCACTTGACGACGCCACCGAGAGGTCCCCAACCGTCGACGAGGGAACGTTGTCATTCGTCTGAATATTAACATTTGATTTGGATCCCCTTGCATGTGGGTCACATCCTACTGAAGAAGATCGCGTGGGCTTTGCTGGACCCTTAGCCAACCTGACGGCGGTTTCGTGGACCAACGTCCATAAGTAAGGTTTAGAGAAACGATCGAGTGCGACCCACCAAGACCACGGGAAGGCTGCTTCACCTGTTTCTCGAGTCCGCCAAGACCTGTGATTTTGTACAGGCCATAACGATCTCATGAAGTTTACCCCCACGACAATCTCATGCAGCCGGAAGTTGTGGCCCACCATCATGGGCCAAGATTTGGTCACCGAATCACCTTTGGTACATAATAATCCTTTAGCTAGGTGGTCTCCTATGGTCCAATGATACTTAGTCAAGCGATGTTGTGCAATCCATTTTAGCATAAAGCTATCCAGCGTATCCCGCCTGGCACGTATCGTCAATAATCGAGACCAGGAACAAGCGAATGTGGCCATCAATATGCCTTGGTGTAGTAATCTCTACACTGTTACCGATTAGCCTAAAAGTAGCATAGCTGGGTCTCGTTTTCTCTTGTGTTTCGCTAACATCTCAAAGAGCTAACCCGAGTTTCTACGGGTAATATGCGTCGGCACAATTTTCCAATGCGTAGAATAGCTTTCGCGTGAATGGCTTCATCTTGATCTGTAATAGGGGCGCAAATTCTAACACACTCAAAGAAACAGCATTGGATTCGAATACGAATCGCTGACGTATGCTCTCTCTCCCTCTCCGAATGTTTGAGCTGTGTTATTGTTCACCAGGTCTACATGCTGCATGAGTCCATTAAATAAGCCGAGTCAGGCGCGAGTCTAAACACTTTTCCAAGAGCACAAATTTACCAATTCCACAACGTGAAGAGTTATTGATGGAAAAATGTATCGACAAGAAAATGGAAGAATAATTGATCAATGGATCTTTCAAACGAGCAAAAATGTTTCATTGTTGATCGTTAGGTATGCCCGTTGATTAGCCTTTTAGGAGCGTTGAAGCTACAAATCGCAAATCGTTTAAATCTGGAAACATGAAAGGAGACCTAATAGACAGGAATTAATCCCTGAGGTAAAAATCAAACATTGACCTTCACAATTGCCTTTATCACATATAGCGGTTTTTCATGTTATAGCTTTTCTGCATTTTTGAAAGCAATGGTTCTTCCGGTATCCGTTTTCAGTCTGGTCATTTAAATAATTTTGAATATTTTTTCTTTTTGATTCACAACAGGAATTTGTTCAGAATCCATTACCAGCGTTCTCGTTCTGGTTTAGAAATCCCTTCAGATTGTGAACAGTGAAACCCAGCCAATTTTTTTATTGCGGTGGAATTCTTAAAACCTAACGAAATACAGTCACTGTCGCTCAGTATCCACCATTTCTTCTAGGGTAGAGTCCAGAGTTTTGAATAAATCAATCGAACTTTATGCGTTCCTTGGCAAGGAACAATATGACATAATTACCAATGCGTTGAACCACGCTGAACCATAGGTTGAACCCATCATCAATCGCAAACCTGACCGCCTTCTCAATATTATATTTAAAGGTAGAATCGGATGACGGTAGTAATTGATTATTGTAGATAACAACTCATTCCTTGATTACACAACGCTGATCATTATAGGATGATTGGCAGAATTGCGCTCCAAAGCTAAGCTCGGTCTAATATTAAAAAGGTAGATGAGGGATTCCATTTAACTAAACCGATTCGAATATATCAAGATGTCCGAAGAACTGGGGCATTCAGACCATAACACCAAAAGCGTTGACCCGATGCAGTGAGGACGCGGTGGACGCAGCAAGAACGCTGTAAATGTTGGGAATCCAATCCAACGAGTCAGATTTCGGGCCACCTGCCACAGATGTTTGCCTTCATTGTTCTTTGCGCTATACAACGGAATTAGAGCGTGCTTGCATTCAGGTCATCCGCGGGCAAAGGGAATCAAGTACAAAAAGAGACGACACAAAATCGAAACCCGCAAACTAGCACAACGACCACAGCATTCGGACCTCACCACCACCCCCATCTCCTCTCAATCCCTTTGTGTTTTACGCGCTCTCTCATCGTGGATACTGCACAACTTTCAGTGAGCGAGGAGGGTGCGGCTAACAGATACGAGTTCTCCTGAACTCCTGAGCACTATGCGATGTAATGTGCATGGATTCGAAATCAAGTAACCCCCCGTTTTGTATGAAAAACGATCGCATTAGTTGCTGCGCGTGCTGCAAGACTGTCTTTGCTATATCGGCCGTACACAGACGACGTGTTCAAGAAGGCCGGCGTAAATGCTGCTTTCCCCAAGGGATGACTACTCGTGTTCTATGAAAATGCCATTTTCATACTCAGTTGAGATGATAGGATAGCTTTTTAGGAAGTACAGCCTGGATATAATATAATAATAAGAGGAAGAGGAAATATTTGGGACCGAACGTTTTTTTGATGTTTAATCTCAGGACTCAATCATTGCTCATGGGCGCATTATTTATTGAAATCACATATATTTTGTTGTTGGGTCAAGCCACCACAAAACTGTACCCAGCGTGAAGCTTTTGCGGTGGCTTGACCCAACAGCGGGCAAATTCAATTAAGCTGTAGTCGAAAGCTGATTGTAGTCGAAATCTAGAATATAGACTGTGTTCGTTACAATAAACATGCCGAACCCATTTTGTTTTCATTATCATTTTTTCACAACTAATTTCCTCCCACAATTTTCGCGATGAGGTCTACCACCATCACCAATAGTTCGTTACTGTGGGTTGACCGGTATCTCCCGAAAAACCTGATAATGTGAGTCTACGAGGACAACAGGTCGTAAAGGAAAATTGACCATCACGTAGATTTGGCGGTAACAAGCTTGCTTTGCCGTTGGCCGGAGAAGCCTATCAATCAACTGTAGCATATGAACAAAACACAACTCGTCTTTTAACCAAAACAAAAACGTTAACAGTGGCTTCGCCTGGGATCATATCGTAGTTGCCATTGATGGAACATTGCACAACCATCATTAATTGGCCGCGCGAGGTTACCGAACTATAGTCAAGCTATCGCAACAAATCGATTTGTTTGTTTTTTTATTTTGTTCGAAGAAGATATTCCGGTAAAGACGAAACGTCCAACTCAGGTAAAAGGAGAACTTCAAACAAGTTTTCTAAAATACTGATAACGATCATTTATTTTTGTACGACGGATCTTGGTCTATGCGTAGTTTACACCTGGGTGTCATGTAGCCAGATTCGAAATCCGTGACATGACATGTACAAAGCAATACAACTACGCTTGTTTCATTAGTCAGCCAAGTAAGGAGGCCCGTAATGAAAGTGGATCTAGCATACACATAGACAATCCCTTTTTTTTGGTTATATTATTATATAGCTTGCGAGTAGTACATGCATTTAAATAAGATGGTCTATTGCTTCTTTATCTTTAAAGAGCGGCCTCAGGAAAACATATACAGCCAACGCGAGGCTTCGACCCAGGGTCCTGGCCATAGAGTCTCAGTATCCAAGAAATCGGTTCGGCCAGTAGTCTCACCACGTAGCTCGGTGGTTATTTCTGCACGTATCGGATTTTCTTATGTGCGAATGCGGTCGACAATCTTATCTGAATGCTAGTCATACCATAAATACTTAAAGTCTTTAGCGGTTTCGAGAGAAGACTTAAGAATCGGTATTTTCTCAAAGATATACTGAACAGACTGGACCCACCGCGCGACTCCTCATAGCCTATCTACTCACTTGCCACCTGTTTATTAGCATTGCCCGCTACCATCTTTTGCAAATCTTGCAGATCAGAATCTCGTTTCGTACTCGATCGCCTAACATTCGATCCTTATCCATAACGAATCGATCCGGAATCATTTCACTCTGAACGCTCGTACATCTTTTGCAAAAAGTCTTATTCCGATATTATTGTCTATTCCAAAATCACATCGAGCTGACCGGCCGTGTTCAGCCTGCCTCGTTTTTATCAGTGCTTTGTGGTTACTAGAGAGCGTGATCGGGCCCTGTTTACAGATGGAGGTCGTTCTAGATATGGGTCCGGCTGTCAAGAGAACAGGGATGCGCAACGATGCGCAAACAGTACGGCGGGGTTCTCGAAACCTAGTTCGCGTGTGGACAGTGCGCTCACTGAAGTGATTGGTAGACTTGGGAGTTTGTTTAGGCTTCCAGAAACATGCGAAATCGACCTCTATTCCATAGTGTGCAATACACTCACATCACACACACACACACACAAACATATATAATAACATATACGTCGTTTTGTTGAGCTTGAACTCCGCTCAGATATTTTTTAGATACATATGTATACACTGATATCAAGACGCTAACCGAGAAGGTTACATTGGAGCCTTTGTTGGAATATTCGACTATTGACACGGCAAGATTAAAGAGGCCATGCTTAAGTAGTTGAGCATTTGTTTGTCAATTTAGTTCCACAACTCTGGCTTGGCGCCTAACAAAAGTATATTTCAGGTTGGATGGTTAATAATTTATTAAAATGAGTGAATTTCGGTGAATAATTTATGCTACTTTTTTTAGGCATGTGTCGCGCATGACCATGTGTATTCATGGTTCCCCGTCGTTTTTTTCTAAATGGGATTTGGTTGGAACATTTAAAAATCGCTTTCTTAAATTTATCTTAAGGTTTATTATTAACACCTTATGGGTAAGGAATTAGTAATAACTAAACCAGAGCGAAATCAAATTGGTGCATAACCAGATGTGCGCGAGATTCCCAATTCGGCAAATCCAATCAAAATCCGCTGGCGGATTTGCAAAGTTACAGCTTCGAAACCGAGTTTTTCAAGCATTCGCACATCCCGAATCGGTGCCCCCTAAGATACATTCATATTCAACCGCTTAGTGTAGGCATGCTAACGCATGCCAACACCATGCCCCCCCCCCCCCCGTATGGAACTGTTGACGATGTTCAACAGCACCCCCCCCCCATCTAACTTCACCTTATGCGATGCAGCTTAGGAAAAATTAAATTTAATTAATGTGAATTTTATCTCTCACTTCGCTGTACGTACCATAATTTGACGCGTTACACTTGAAAAAGTCGAGTTATTCAAGTCAACCATTTTCTTATAAATAGAACTCAAAATTGTTAGACTTTCTCTTAAGGGCTTACATACGTCATACAATTACCAGTGTTTAATATTAATAAGGACCTTAGGTTTCAAATTTACAATATTTAACAATAAATATTGTTGTAAAAGTCTCAAAACTCACAGTAAACGCTCGAGGAAAAGGATGCATTAGATCTACTATTTTCTAATGAGTGCCAAAACATTGTGGAAAAACTACTACTCAGGATTATGCAAACAATTTGTAACTGTATAACTGCTTTGTGATATTTCTATTCTCAGTGAGTCCCCTCTGGCAATTGTCACTCAAAATTCCACCCATTAAATGCACTATAAAGAGAACAGTCGCTATAAAGAGAACTGTAGCTATAACCACTACTGGGGTTTGGGTTTTATAAGAACAAACTGCTCGCACCTTCTCTATTGTGTAAGCATTGCACAAACGTCGGAAGAGCTTCGGAAACCATTGAAAAATATGCGCTTTAAAAGATGCTAGTATATCATGCCAACGATAGACGACCACTTGGTTAAGCAAGACTGGGGCAGATTCAGTAAATAAGACACTGCACGATATCGTAAGCTAGTTTACTCAAGCGTTCTTCCCCTTCGAGAATCTTTTGCAACCCAACGCAAGTTGCTCCGGTTGAATATAACGAATAAAGTGTTGCGTCTAGGACAACTACCTAAATGAGCGATTCTCAGTCAAACACTTTTCCGTGACGTAATGTGATTTTTAGTCTAAGCAGTTGAATATGAATGTATCTTAGGGGGCACCGATTCGGGATGTGCGAATGCTTGAAAAACTCGGTTTCGAAGCTGTAACTTTGCAAACCCGCCAGCGGATTTTGATTGGATTTGCTGAATTGGGAATCTCGCGCACATCTGGTTATGCACCAATTTGACTTCGCTCTGGTTTAGTTATTACTAATTCCTTACCCATAAGGTGTTAAATAATAAACCCTAAGATAAATTTAAGAAAGAGATTTTTAAATGTTCCAACCAAATCCGAAATATTTCGAATTTTGCAACATGGCCAAACAAAAGTGACGCCCCAGAGAACGATCACAACTTCAGGTCTCACAAAAAGAAGTACTATTTCCCTGACAATGGGACTTTGCATCGAAGGTGACAAAAAATAACTTTTAACCAGTACAAGTGGCCGTTCACCACTTCAGTCTAGCCAAATGATTCGGGTTCGCTAAGTAAGAACGTCTAGAAAACATGTCTTGTTTAACATCAAATAAATTTAATTTAAAACTAGCGGCTCCACAATTAATGCCGAGGCAGATGTAAACGGGTTTCCTTGTACAACATATCATAGTACAATCTGTGGCTTGAGAACGCTTCGTGCAGTGGAGGCCATTTGCAGCCTTGATTTCAACCCTGATCTTACTCCGAAGTGTACCATAACTAACGTTAGCATACCTTCTCATAGTGGCAACGATCGGTAGCTATGATAGGTTTAGATCCCTGATTAGTTATCTTAGACAGTGGACTTCCGTTGGTGTCTGCTGGACCCCTTGCAGCATATCTCTTCCGTCAGACATTTCTAGGCATCTCGCGGTGCCTAGCATTACCACGAGAATGAAGTCGGGATGACAGTTGACACTCACTGCCACTTGAGGCCAAGAGGAGGATTCCACTAGTGCTGTCATCAGTTTTGCGATTGAGTCCGTTTCGACCAATGGCTAACTATAATACGTTATTTTTCACAACCTCGAATATTTCAATTCGACCAGAGAGGTCATTATAAATATGCTATGTATCTATAATTTCGCAATTCCACGTTTTGTCAAAGGCCGACGTCGACCTAAGAGTATTCAAAATATAAACACCATCATTAACAAATTGGAGACGGACAAACCTGTCTGTCTCCAATCAAAGACAAGATCAAAGTAGCTTCCTGTAGAAGCAACGCATAACTGCCTGTCACACGGTGGCCGTATTCGGGTGCATATGCTTAGCGAAGAAGAACAAGCGAACGGGGCACAATATGCACAGATATAACATGTACATAAATGTTTGCATTTCAAATTATACATTCGCTCGTTCGCTGATAACGGAAACAGTGGTGAGAAAAGGATATCTAACATCGGAAATGGATACATCCAGAGAAACGTCACACCCGGAACAGTTTATTGGACGCTTACCTGAACCAATCCTCCGAGTTTGAATCGGTTCAAGCGTGGATATTCTCAATCGTCACGGCCCTACGCTGGTCGAGGATCGATGTTCAACGGCAAAACGAAGCGTGGAACACCTAGAGCCGCGGGCACGCGGACTGGTAAAATGACTTTTTACAATATGACATTTCCGGCTGAGTTCGCCCTACTCAGGTGCGAGGCTCGATTCGAAACGGCTTCCGGCGTCAATAGCCACAGTGATGGCAGCTGGTTAACTTAACGTCTGGCTGACTACAGAGCCTGTTCTCGGACACAACTTTGGTCAACTGCTGTATCGCATTTGATAACCGATATCGATGAATGGAGATTTTTCATACTAAATTCAACAGATTTAATTCATTGCGTATGCCGGTCTTATCAGGCTTACTTAAGTGTACGAAAAATAAAATATCTCACATGAAGTTGTGTTGACATGAAATGGATATTTAGTTATTGGCAGATTAGCGCTGACCCGGAACTTTTAAATGGTCTCACTCTATCGGAAGGGGATGAGTTGGCCTACCCGAATGAGATCTTTGATCGGCTGGTTAAAGACCTTTAAAAATATTGAACGATTAATATGCAATACATGATGTTACACCGGGCACATAGATCGTGACATGTCGTATGCTGGGCACCAAACATCATTGGTGCGAATAATAACTATTCTAAATAATATATAATAATCAGCAATAATTATTATGGCTGACCCAAAAACGACACACATATAAATTTCAATATCGGCTAAACTAAGTGAGTTAAAACAAAGATTTTCTAGAATGAATTAGAAGTATGCACCTCTTTTATTTATATACTGGCTCCGGCAGTCTTCTGATGGCTAGGTATGAACTATTTCTATTACCATTTATAACTTCGTTATTTAAGGTCTCTTAGAGTAAATTGATGTTTGCATACCCGTTGGCCACCTATAGCCCGCTTTAATCGATGGAAGCAATTATAATTACACGGGTTTAAATGAGGGGGGAGGGGGTGTGAAGCCTCCGTTCAATCTTGTTGGCCTTAATCCAGGACGTAATATCATCGCTACGATGTGCCCTAGCATTGTCATCGAGCAGCCACACTCGGTGCTTCCTGGACTGGGTTCATGAGGAAGCCATTACGTTCATTTTCTGCATCCTCAGATTATTTTTAATCCTTCGACGACATGTTTCACGAGGCACGTCAATTTTAGCCGACAAAGTCCTCAATGACCAAGCTCTAGTTTCTTCAAAAGATTATTCGATCATTTCGACCCGTTTGTCGAATCAAGATTCAGGAAGAAGTGAGCGCCCTCGACGTTAATTAAAGTCCCAGTCGCCTTGCCTAAACTGCGCACACCAACGGCACACCTGTCGTCGTCTTAGGGCATTATGGCCATGCACACTAATCAACTCTCGATGGATTTCAGCTGGACAACCGTTCTAACAGTGGTAGAATAATTCTAGATATGTAGAAATAGGTATGCGTCTCACCGTGGAAGCAGCCGCTCTCCCATGTACTCAACGTTGTCAACAGTACATGAAATACAGTGCGTGTCATAGACGTCAGAAACTATCTCGTATTATCGTGCAGAGGTGGTATTTAGATCTATCAGATAACTGTTGGTCATTCCTATTTGCTTTGGTGTGCCCTTGTAATGAGGGAGTGCTTTGCCAATTTTCAATATTACGGAGATAAAAGTCTTCACCTTCTCTAAAAGCTTTCCGGCTGACTCTCAGCCAACATTTAACGTCCACGGAGATACTGCCGATAAAAGTAAATATGGTTCAACTCGGATTTGAACCTCAGACTTGACAAAACTCCTTTTTTCGATACTGCCTACCCTACCCACAACGTCATGTCCGCAAGGTGATAATATGCATACTGTTTGTTAGTTTATTAGAGCTATTAGGTTTTTAAAACGATTGCGGCATGGACAATCGCCCACGTCAAAGATCTCTACCGTTTTATTAATGCAATGTTTCTTGGTCTCGAGCCACTAGAGGGGCGTCTTGCCGTCGCCGCAAGTTGGTTACTCCATCAAATATAGTTACCTGATTGTGCTTATTAGTGTACTTATCTTTCTTTTTCGCTCATCGCACCTATTCCATATTTGCAACCATTTTTATCTTTTCTGCAGCAACAGGTCCCACGAAATCACTTCGAGTTCAAGCCTTAATCTGCCTTAACAACGTCGTGGTCCCTACGTAGCATTATGTACCGCATGTTGTATTTTTCGAAAAGAACAACACACTGCATTTCTTGCACCTCCTTCGTCTGTTCGGCAGGGTGATCAACATTTGCGTCGACTCTCTAAGTGCCTTGAATGGAAGCGATTGGCAGCTGACACCAAACGCTAGATGTATAGCATAGGTGCGAACCCACAGACTTGGTATATTGGAACACGTCACCGCTATTCTCGACATCTAGAGATTTTCTAGATAACAGCCTTTGACAGCGAAATTGCAAAAGTTTCGATAGTCTTCTACGACGGTGCACAAGAAATATCGTCTCGCAGCAGCTGTTTGAAAATGACAGAGTCAATTTACGCTTATTGCAAGCTCGTATTTGTAGACGAGTGCTTCGAAGCCTTATAGAAAACTACTCACAAATTGAGAGAGCTGTTTCTGGTTTACATCCTAGAGGGCATTCAAACCAATAAAATCAATCGATATCGGATATCTTTTATTTTTGAACAGTTCACTATACCTCCAGATTACATTTGTATAACGCTCAACGGTTTCATTGTGAGGAGTTTGCCTCGTGGGTCGCTGACATCCCATCACAGGCTTTGTTCCAGGAATCGACGGGGTAAACAAATTAATGATTTAGGCTATGAAACTCGCTAATGATTGTTTGATGGTTGCGAATCTACTCGGTCTACCTAGGACAAGCCCAATCTATCATTTCGTCCACCACCATGGACCATTCATGTTCCATCGATGTCGTCAAAATGTACATGTATGAAGCACCACGCGTCCAATCTCACTCGAATTTTGGTAATAATTTTGGACAATAGTAGAGAGGCACGCGCGTAAATACTCATCGTACACAGGGATAGAACCAATGGGTATATAGGGTTAATCATTTTTTCATATAACACATCAACATGTGCACACATATAACCAAGGTAGGAACTCTGAGGAGCACAAAATTAAGTTATATAAGTTCTGTTGTAACAATAACAGACCGATTTGAGGAAAAACTTGTTCGGAAGTGTTGCAAGTGCAAATTTGATTAACGTCCACTACAGCTAACGAATTCTGCATTAAATTTAAGTTTCCTCCCCTTTCTTTTGGAACTCATTCGGGGAATTACCCTTCGCTCGGGGAGTATATTTCGTCCATGATCATTACTGTCACACGTTTGCTGTGACACTAAGGAACAGCTTTTGTTAGTTCTACGAGTGCAATTTATATGCAGTGTCAGAGGCCCCGTAAAATGAACCCTGTTCCAACTCATGGGCAAATCCGTCGGACGCTAATTGGGCGTAATGAGTTTCTCAGTAAACTCAGCAAGACAACAACCAGCCCGGATGGAGAGGTTTAAATAGTAGATCCTAGAAGTTGATCGAGCCGCTTTATAAACACCACTCAAGGGTTGCTCTCAGAATTCTTACTCAAAGACATCCAATCTAATTGATTGAATGATCTTTGAATTCGATTATCTCAAAGCGAGCCAAAGGCCAAACACGCATACTTAATCAAGATGGATTTCTTGGGGTGATTGCATGCTATTCAAGCAAATATTTATGAAGGAATGTTTTTCCTATTGCAAAGTGGAACATAAAGCAAATGTTGCCTTGCTTTCGATGGTGATTTGTAAATCTAAGCGCCTGCAGCAAATCCTAATACAAGAACGTATGTCGTACAGATGACATGGACTCTTTATACACGCGACTATTCTAAAAAGCAAGGCAACATTTCCTTTACGTTTGATGCCTTCATACGTAAACAATTTTTCCCGTCAAATTGCCTAAGTTTACGAACATCCGGTACATCTAAGCAAACAGTAACTGCCTTCTTTCATCTGTGAGGTTTGCCTCTAGTTGGACTACATTTGCAACATTGATAAATGCCGATATCAATAGGGTTTCAACTCTAGAAGAGAACTTGTTTGCTTCTCTTAGAAACTTTTTCTCTTATATATATATATATATATATATATATTATATATATATATATAGTGAGAGAGAGAAAGCTGAGCGTACCTTCGTACATTTTTTTTTATTTACGTTGAAGTACATTAAAGCACATTGATGCCGGAAACTTCGTGGGGAGGGCGCCTTGGCTCTTTGATCTCCAGCTGAGCGTGAATCGAGTTATGTATTAGAATAAGAGTGTAGAGATCATTATGCGAATATTCTATAAAAATGAATGTCCGTGCCAAGTGGCCACCATCAGTGGTCGTCGTCGTCAGCGTATCCGAATTCGATGGTCAGACATCGCCCACTATTGAGCTGGCCCTATCATAATCATAATAATACATATGTCGTGTGAAGGCACAGACATGGCAGATGGTACTTGCAGTAAGGCTTCTCAGGTCCGATCGCGATCGAAAGGGGGGTCCAAGAGAGAGGTATACTTTCCCCTTGATAAATCAATATATCATCAGCGATAGCATAGACAAGGCGCTGCATTATAAATGTATTAGTTCTAGATTATTTTGCTCACACTCGATGCTTGTTCCATCGGACTATTCGAGTGCCGTGTACAAAAGTTTGCTGAGCGGGATTAGATTAACCATCGATGTTTGTGAAGGGCCCGTTCGTGCATTCGTTAATATTAATAATATGTTATTATGTGCACAGAGGCTATAGAAGAATGTAACAATCTGGGATCGTTGTCGATGTTGTCACCGTGGCGGAACCTATACTGGTCACCGATAACACGCACGCCATCTCGTTGCTCGATCTATACACATCCGTCTATGAGCATAACCGTGATTCCAAGAGCGAACGAATTCACATATGAAACAAATTGCCTCGATATGTCGAAACAGGGATGAAGATTACTACTATTATGTCGTTCTATATATATATATAGGTACGAGTTAGTATCTTGCCCAATCCTATGCGTTCTATGATATTGCACTTCCTGTACGCTAATCATAGACTGAATGGCTGGACTGAATTGATTCGTATGCAATGTGTGACCACGTTCGAAAGGCGTCATGCTCAATATCCCTGCGAATATAGATAAAAGCGCTATTTTTTTTATTCCACTGTATGTACTGTAGTGTTTTGTTTTTGTTATTGACTTTTCCACGCAATGCTCTCTCCCAATGCTTTTATCAACTTCCTATAGCTCACATGATGAACGCTAAGAAAACTAATCAATTGGTCGTTGTCACACGTGGTGGGGTAAATGGCAGTGGATGTAGCCCTTCCTTGTGACAGTGGATTATCTCTGGTCTGTTATCTCTTATCTTTTCTGCAGTTACTATATTGTGTAAACTTTCTCACTTCTCATTTGGTATTTCAATTTTTGAAGAAGCCGTGAAGTATCAATATATTAAAGCTGGGTTAACTGACCAATTGAAAATCGACCCATACATTTTCAATGTTTACTCTCGTCATCATATATGCTTCAGTAACTATCGACATTCTGAGACAAAAATCATCTATCATTTTATAAAGTGTATTAAAAATAATATATTTTTTTGATGAACGTGTAGTGCAATTACGTCAATCAATCTTCTAAAATGTTTGCAGACGTAACTTGTATTATTTCCAAAACTAAACTGGACGTCCATCTTGCCAAAGCTGGTGGGACCCTTCAATTCCACCTCTAGTAGATATATTCAATTTCGAACGTTCATGTGGTCATTAAGCTTTTTCGGAAATAACGCCGAGTAGTTTTTTGACGTACTTTTGTACTCATTTTGCTTAATTATTATCGGCCGCCCGAACTTCCGCTCAGTGCTTTCGCTAAATCCTCGGCCGTATTTCGTCCTTTTATCGAACACAGGTCGACGCCATAGTTGTCATTGTGCCTGCCCGCTGACTCGGCAGCTGTAATTCATTTCTATGAAACAGTACCCCCCCTTCCCTCCGCGCGAATCTTCTTTTCCTTGGTCCACTCACTGGTATCTGGTGTCCGACGCGTGGGTTGGGCCCACGAAACTCCGACAACCCATGAAAGCTTACACATGCAAACACGGGCAAATCTGTTAGTTTAACTTCTGTATCACTAGTTAAGATGGCATCTGTGTACATTTGGCCGACAGAAAGTAAAGCACTATGACCTTGCGCTTAGACTAATTGGCCACTATGGTCGAGGGACCAAATATCGTCATCAGCGCGTAGCATAGTGCTATCGTGTCCTACATGTTTAATTATGACATTTCGCTATGAGATTAGATATATAGCGTCCAGGGTAACGAGTAAGCACCGAAATGATACGCATTCTGCTGCATGGGCGTAGAACAAAACTCCTGCAGAGAGGGAATAATATATATCTTGTATTGCATTCAAACTCCATAAAGAGAAAGAATTAGTTCTGGTTCTGCTATTTTCTAATCTATACCTAGTGAGCTAATATTTAATACCAATAAGTCATATCAGCACTTTGCTTGCGTGTAGCAGATCATCGATCGAGTAATTGATCTATTTTCATACATTAGCCCCCTGTGTAATCCTTCCGTGTAATCTCTTTCATCAGGATCACACAGGTACACAGACCTGTATAGCAATGGCTGTGTCATTGCCTACCTCGAGAGCATGACGGTCTGACGCCAAATGCGTCACTAATTATTGTATTATATATATTAGATCACAAACTAATTATCTGTATAACTACATGATAAATAGCATTGTAAATTATTAATCTAAATTGCGTCGCTACAACCAAATTTAAGCCTTTTGCCTGCAGAAGAAGTAGACATCATGGTACGAAGAAAGGGGACCGACGATCCTCCTGTTATTTTCATGCTGCGAAGAGATGTTCCACTAAAAGAGCTATAAGCTGGCAAGAGGTAATTCGTGCTATCGTGCCTTGGGGTATAATCAAATATACAGAACTGCATTCGGGGCCTCTTCTTGCCTTTAAAGCATTCTGATGTGTGTTCTGTAGCCACCCATAAAGATGTTGAATTTGTGTCTATGAAATGTTCCGGTGAATTCGCCGACCGTTCTTGTCGCTAGATTAGCAATTGTGGCTCAACAAAATAAGCAAGAATGGATCCTTCCGGTGAGTAATGGGCTTATTATCCAGCAAAGCTTATACGGCACTCGATGGAAGGAAAATTCAAGGAACTTAATTCAAGGAAAATACTACGGTATTGTAGGTAGACGGGAAAGCGGTTACTACACATGAACTGATAAAATCGCGGACAAATTTAACAGTATTCCCAGTTTTTCCGAGCTTGTCAGCAAATAGCGCAGACGCAAATGCAGAAGGAGTTACATGCCGTAAATTATCGATGATTACATATATATGTGTTTTCCCCTCTTAACTGAAATGGGACCTTAGGAACTAAATATTCAAAGGAGGAATTACAAGCTCCAGAAAGCCAATTGGTGCTAGAAATGAACAACAGGTACGTTCCGAGTTTGAGAACAGTTTACAAAGGTGCCCGAAGTAATCGTTAATTATGGCCTTAAGGATTGTATAGGTTGCGGAGCTAACACATCACTACTTACTTATGCTTACAGAAACTCGCTACACAATTGACAAGATAAACAGCCATTCAATTAAGTCACATTATAAAACATAAAAAAAGTTTGAAATGAGAATTCTACTAATAATATCTATTTATATGTACTTATTCTGTGTTTTATTGTTTATTAATTTAGCTTGCATGATCGTGAGGTCCGTTTCTGTTTTTGATAGTGGGTGCCTGTTTTAATACTTATGGGTCTATGTAAAAAAAAGTTTCTTTGGCCAACTGATAAATTTGGGTGTTATACTGAATTGATTGGCAGGATATGCTTATATACAGATAGCGGTCATTTCAGGTCGAAAACGGTCAACTTAGTGCAAATTTCATAACATGTGGCTCTAAGGTTGTGTTTTTTTCGAGATCCATATTTCTCGACGGGGTGAGAAAAGCTGCAATGGGTGTTGCCGGTGTTAATTCAAACGGATAGTTTTCGAGATATCTGTGACGATCAAAGGCAGATAGGGGGACCAAATAATTTCGCTCAGTAACAAAATTTACCCGGACCCAATACGTTGTCCCGGTAAAGACGAAGGCTGGATTCGACCACGTCCATAGACCTTCTAATCATTATGAGAGGCCGAATTTTTGTTGCTGTAACGAAAAATATCAATATTCGTCTTGTTCTGTTTTGTAACTTTTTTGAATCTATGATTTCAGAAAGTGTTAGATCATCACAGCCAACTGGTTGTCACCGGTTCAAACCACTTCCAGTTTGTTTGGAATCGGTTGAGGCCAGTTTTTGGACAGTAGCGAAAAACTTCCCAAGATCCGTTTCTGTTTTGCGGGCGATTTTGCCGTAATGCGTGGTTTTTAATGGATCTATTAATGATATTAGTGATTTGCCAGAACTGATATTGTGAGACATCATGATGCATTGTGATTTATATACATCCCCTCTATATATTTATATATATATATATATCCGCTTTCTGTGTCCCTGCAGAAAATGGATACTATTATGGGTAACTGGACGGGCGTAGTTATGGTGGGAAAAGGCCCGAAAGGCTATTTTATACCAATATTTCATTCAAATAAAAGCCGCCAACGGAAAAGATTTAGCTGAAAAATATGTCCATCTTTGTCCGAGTTTTTCACACACTTTTGCGGTGTGTGAAAACGTAGTATACTTACTTTGGCGACCCAGTGTGTATACTTTTTTACTCTATTCTTTCGAGACCATGCCGCATGAGATCATTGTGAGACCATAGATCTCGCCTTTTTGTTGGATAAATGAAGTTCGAGTTAAGGAGGAATGACTAGTTTTCTAAGCCCAACCTTTTTTTTTTTTTTTTTTTAGAGGAGGAAATTTTTTTCAAACGCACGGTCACCACCAGAGACATTCCAATCTCCATGAAAGTGGGCCGATTCAGTGCAGGATTGACGTGGATGACAAAACGCCTCTGCCTGCTAAAACCATCCTCTGCTGAGAGTGTGCCTCTTCCCCTTCTAAGCCCAACCTAACCACTACGAGGTGCACCTAGAGCACCGCTTTGCGCAGTGTCCTATCTCTGCTCTTTACCGATTCTGTCAAACACATTTCTCAGAAAGCCGGTTCAACACTTTGTATATGCTGATGATGTCAAGTTGGTGGCGTCTGTCAGAAGCATCCAAGACTGCCTGCTCCTGCAGGACATCTTTGACATGCTCGTGGCCTGGTCAGGAAAGGTGGCGACTCAAGGTCTCGGTAAAGATGTGCGGAAGAGTCTATCTGGAGAACAGGGACGTGGAATGGAACTATCGAGTCGGGGAGGATGCCCTAACGAAAATGGAGGTAGATCTCGGAGTAAGCCTCTTGTGCTCAGTCTCGTTCATCAGCGAGGAAAGAGGGTTTGTTGTTCATAAATGCTCACTTGTCTGTGACTGGATATTGAGAGCATTGCAAGTAGGTCTCCCGCGGCCCACCTGAGGTTGCATCTAGTTACCATTCCTACCTCCTATTCATGTATATAATACCTATTCATGTATATGCTTGCATTATTTGGAATCCAGTCAGAAGTGATTCCATTCAACTGCTTCAGAAAATACAGTGAAGGGACATACGCAGAATTGAGGCCAGATGTGGTTCCAGTAGCGCAATCGAACTAAAGTCGGTTCACGATAGAATGCACCTCGTTGAGTTAAAGCAGTTTAGAAAAATTGTCAGAAACGAACCTGTATTTAATGATCTCTTTGACCTTGTACACACATAAATCACAAAATATATAACCCACACATTGATGTGGCCTCACGGGGCACACACACATACACACATAGTCACAAGCGCTCATTCGCGGTTACGTACGCATCCGTACAAGCCAAAGCTATAATACTGCCAGCGGTTCGCTAGTGCACCTATGTATATGCGAGTTGTACGTAGCTGTAGGTGCTTTTAATAATACATGTCGATAATAAAAAAGTTCAAACATTAATTATGTATTGCGAACCACGTCGGTAACTATCGGTATTGATTGGCGGTGTCTCTCAAAATATATGGTTTTATGCTTACTCAGTATTCATGCGGGGCGTAGTCTTGTTCGCTGTCGTAGCGCTGACAGTGTGGTGACGCATATACCCTGCACTGATCGATGGAACCTTGTAAAAGCTAGCATTATTGAACAGGGATCTCGCCCTATCAGCGTCCAGGCCATTTGAAGCGAGCGACACTGCGATGCCCGCCCGCATTGTTATCTTCTCAATGACTGCCGCAGTCCCTAGCCAAGCGGTCTTTGTCAGAAGATTGTCCAGCCTGGCATACAACACATGTGCTGTTTACTTGACTTAAGCATCATCAGTTATGGGTTTTACGCGCATTGCTAGTTCGTCGTTACAGAAGCTGTTAGCGTTTGACTATACATACACTGCTAAGGACTTTCATGGGGAATTATGTGAGCAAATAGTGGATGTATTTTCAGATAGACCTTTTTCTTGGGCTGAGAACGTGTTTGGAGTTCGTGTCGTTCTGCAGTGTGTAACTGGTTAAATGGCCAACCGTGATGCTACTTTTGGCTCTAACCGAGCAACGAGCTGAATTGGACTAATAACAGTTATTCAAGGAATCTTTTTTAAATTATTGTAAAGATAAAATTCTGTATACACCGAGCTCTGTGGATTTCCTGTGGCCTTGACGGTAAAGGCCAGACTTTTGTCAGACAGTTGTATCTTAGATAGCTCGCACCTAGAGCTTACCCTACTGACCAAATTGAAGAGACACTGGACCACTTTGAATAAACGTTTCATCGAACGCGCTGTGCCAATGTGAACAAACAAAACGTACACGGGGCGAATGGCCGGTTCGCGATATCCCTTTTGCGGATGGCGTAGATGGGTTGTGATCGTGTTCCTGTTCAGTTCTTCAGTGTGCTTTGAGCGAGTGAATCTGGAAGGCATTAGTATACCTGCAAAAAATATATATTCGGAACTATGGACCTCGGGAGAACAGTTTGCAATAGGCATGTACCTAAAAAAGTTCCTACGAAGGACGATCGAGCTCTCACAACCAACTCAGGTGGTTGTCATTATCGATCCACGATGTCCTCCCATTGAACGCACCATAGACGATCTTCGCCTCACAGCAATATCGCCAGGTTCCGTTATGTTTAACACAAGTAGAGGCCTATTTTGGAACAGTCGACATGTGAATGTGTTGCTTTTCTGTCCAAAACATTTAAATAAAATCATGGTTGAACGACATATGCAGTCATTCGCCCATGACTGGGCCATCAAGCATCAAATATTACTTCCGGTGTATTTTGTCGACTCAGAAGGCTGGTCAGTCATTCAGGAGCACGCAGCTACTTACAAACAGGGTGTACATGTTTTCCTTGGTGGCTTACATCTAAACTATACCTATCTGTACTGGACACTGTTTGGGCTCGTTCAGGATGACAGCCTAAGCAAGCGTGTAGATGGCTTCATTTTTGGCCAAGAGAAGCGTTTTCTTGAAGAAACTAGCTGGAGTATACGACTGCTTCATAATTTAGGTACAAATCTAACTCCTGGATCTGTGGACGACTTTCATAAGATGTTACGACCTGACTTGTCCGTGCAGATGCGCCGGCATAATCTTCATATCGACATCTCCGACAGTAACCCAAAATTTATTCTGGATTTTGTCTCGCTGAATCAGACAGTCAAGGACAAATATCGATATATAGCTTACATGTTTATGGACAGTTCGACACTGCTGCGCGACAATCCGGGGATGTACGCCACCATAACGGCCGCCGTCGCACGAGTTCCCATCAGATCGGTGATCACTGAACTTCTGGACTCTCTACTAGAGCCGGCTGTTCTGATGCCAAGCTTCTTATTAGCGATTCTGATCTCGGCTGTCATAGGCTTGAGTGATGCAGTCCATTCGACAAAGCCTTGGGAGCTCCACAAGGCATACAGAGACGGCGTAAAAGTGACACTATACCTGCTAAGCACGATTGTATATTCGACAAATTCACCGGAAAAGATTCGACAGAGAGGAGTGTACCAATGGATGCTAGTTGTGGGAATCTGGCTGTTATCTGGACCCGTGCTAACCTGCTTTATTCGATCAGATTTAACATCTTCACTTCAACGTCTGCCTGGCCACAGGCAGCTAACCTTTGAAGATTGCTACGCCAAAGAGTACAATAAAAGCAAATACAGCGGACGCTTATCTGTGCACGATGAACAAATTGCTTACCATATCTGGACAACAGGGGCGATACAAGCATTCCTTGCAGGACTTCCTGTTTGCTATGAAGAGAACAACCTTGAACTCATACTCAAGACTTATTTACCTCATGTGTACTCATACAAGCTGCACAATTCGAAAGGACAAGAGATGCGAATATTCCTCCATGAACTTTGGTCTGGCGGATTAGTTGAAACGAAGCAGAACCTTGTAACGTTCGTGCGTCGACAGTACCTGTGGAGACTGCAGGACTGGCTGTCGCGCTTCGGGATTGAGTTTAAAGCCCTTCAGGTTGATCAGAAAGTACTAATACAGAAAAAACATGGTGGCTACTTTTACCCAATGCTCAAACTCGAGGGACTTAATGAGACCGATTTAGTGGAAAATCGAGAAGACCAGTTCAACTTCACAATGGACCAGATCGGGCTGATTCTATTATGCGTGATATGCGCTGGGGCTACTTCAATTTTTATATTTACGTTTGAGCTGGTGTGGGGAATTTCTAAACGACCTTCGAGAAGAATTTGTAAACAGAGTATTTATGAAGAAGGTGCACGTGCGCGGAGCGTCAGTGCACCTGATTTAGAGGTGAAAGATATTGATTTGCCGACACCGAATTAGAATCGTTTCAGGGTTGCAATTTGCGTGGCGAAATTACATATCACAAAAGTGTACAACGCATGACAGTTGTTGGAACCGAGAATCGCGTATCTGAAAGCAAACCCCTGCGCATTATGCTGATTGTTTATCATCGTTGAACTCTCGATTAGGTGGTGATAAAGTGGTCGTTGCGCAAGTTGCTGCAGTCAAAATTACACTCTGTGGGCACAAGGTGACACAATGAAGCGTTTCTAATTTCAGACGAGACTGTAGCCAATTTGTAAATAGAAATGGCAATTAAACATTACCATGTGTTGATGGGGTGAATTTCGTGTTGTCCGCTTATGTCATGCCGTCATTCACTGTTGATTATGAATAGGCCAAGCATTGGAGCAGCATCCAGACTCGGATCGTGAGTGAGCTCACAAGTTCAACCCTACTAAGATATACCGGTAGGAACAAAAACAAATCAAAAGTTAATCAAGATTGAAAACAAGTATAGTCCCCGCCGGTTAAATCATAGGTGGCTATAGAGTAAAATACGCAACAATTTTTAGTTTTAACTTAGACTTTGAGTTCCCAGCGACTGCGTCGGCTATCTCTCCCTGATAATTAGGAATAATTAGGTCCCACAAGGTTGTTGACGGACAACAACAGTGCCTGTTATGCGATAATCGAGTTCCTATAGGAAGCCCGAAATCGAGTAGTTTTGCACAGCAAACTGAATAGTGATAAGTAGCCAACTGCTTCGTTCGATTATTCTGTTGAGAGAAACATGGGATCTATTTGTTGTCTAACACGAGCCATTTGACCGAACAAACAGGCTTAAAACAATGTCGTTGTAAGCATGTGCTAGCTGGCCGTATCTAAGTTAGATGTGAATATGAAATCTGCACACTGCCATTAACGGCGTCTACTTCCAGAGCAAGTGCTCAAAAAATGACTAAAATATCGCAAGTAGCCATGATAATGATGATATTGTGAAGTGCTGATCTCATCGATGCGAACTAATTGTTCGATGATGTATGCTTTTTTGGTGCGCGCCACATGTTTGCTATTTTGTGACCCGGAATATAGTTTATAACAACCATTTCTAATCACTATGTATCCGTCTTTGTATAGCACTTATTCCGTCGAATTGGGTATGTCACTTTGAACAAAAATAAGCAAACAATCATTTTGATGATAATCATAATCATTACCATAGTAGTAATAATAATGACAATAATCATAACGAAATAAAATAACGCAATATTGGGAAAGAAGTCAAAGGTGACCTTTGTTGACCCCAGTTGTTACAAGTTTACGTATATTCATATAGTGTAAGGCACATTGGTTCGTGCAATAGTAGTGCGGCACTTTTTTTTTTTTTTTTTTTTAGAGGAGGAAATTTTCTTCAAACGCACGGTCACCACCAGAGACATTCCAATCTCCATGAAAGTGGGCCGATTCAGTGCAGGGTTGACGTGGATGACAAAACGCCTCTGCCTGCTAAAACCATCCTCTGCGCTTCTTCTTTATTGCTTAGTTTAATATCTGATCAATTTGAACATGCCCTGTGAATTATTGGTGGACAACAAGTATTCGTCGGCAGTGTTTAGCATCACCTACTGGGGGCTCCTAACTAACCAATTATTACCAGCATTGTGCAGATCGGTAAGTATAAGACCTAATCGATTCACACCAGCATACAATCAGTAATTCTTAGAATCCATAAAGGACAAGGCACGGAGGTTTAGTATGCAAAATGTGAACATGAAAGACTAAGCTAACTAACTAATATGCTAACTCCTAATATGGTAGCTTGAGTTAGGTAAATGATTTCGAAACAAATCCATATGGATAGATTTTAACCGCCGAGGTGCACGTACGCACGCCTCGGCGATGGTTGACGTGACGATTCCTCGCGATTTAGGCTGACTGCAGAGACTTCTGGAGACTTCGGACGCTCCTGAGTGGTGGTCTAGCTCGGTTCATGGACTGGCTTCCATGGGACGATATTGGTGAAGGGAAGGGTTGGTAGCACTCTAAAGTCTAGCGCAAATGTCAGCCACTAACTCGTAATACCAGAGTGGGTTGCCTTAAAAAACACCTGCTTAGTAGCAGATGGGGACACAACTATTAAAGAAGTAAGGGTACCACATTGAAACCGCTTTAAACATGGTCCCCGGAGTCAGGGGCAAGTGTGACCACGATAAGCCAAATGGTCTGCTGGTTGAAGATTTTTCGACAAAGAAGAAACCCAGAAACTATTACGCGCTGGCCGTATCATGATTGGCTTGGCGCCCTGCCGAGTTTAAACTCAGTGATCAGCACTACATAGAGTGCTGTATAAGGTGTGCAAGTAGACTCCCAACAGCGGGGAAACCTCGCTTGAAATACCAAGGGAGTGAAGCTAAGAGGGGAGCCACTGACAGGGGTAAACGGCGCCAGCTGATGCTGAGTAGTTACAGATACTATTGGCGCAGTCATGTGAAAGAAACGATAATAACCCGTGGTGTAGAAGACCTGTGGTGCCAAAATACCGGTTGAATGGCCGCATAGATGAGGCATGGTCACAGTGTCTGAGGTCAACACGAAATCTAAAAAGACTGAGTGCCAGGGCGGACGTACAGCTGCGGGCAAGGTATGATCCGTCCGAAAGATCTACTTAAAAGAACGATTTTAAACAGCACGGAAAACACTAAAAGGGATTATTCTAAGCGATATCAATGACGACGCATATAAGCTAGGGGTAAACTGAAGGGCAATATTGGGGAGGAGATACCGGCCGACTTTATAGAAAGAGTAATCAAGTTTCTAATATCGACCCATCCGAACATCGACAGAACAGAATTCGACGACCACCAAGAAGGTGATGACGATATGCCACCGGTTACTATAGACGAGGTACAAAAGGCAACACAAATACTCAAGGCAAGCCAGGCGACGGGGGCGGACGCTGTGCCGCCTGCACCCGTAGAACTTTTGTTCAGGAAGTTTTCGCAGGCAGCGACATACGTCTTCACAATGGTTTTAAGACAAGGTAAGAACAGGTAGATTCCCAAATATGTAGAAAAAGGCAAATATGGTCCTCATGCTAAAAGAAAAGGTCCTCGAGACCATCATGGAGGTGCGCCTGATGATCAAACAACTTCAGCGCGGTGTATAAAGAAAGCTTTAATGGTGATTAAATACCGACACTTACGACCAGCCCTCGTCACGTTCTGTCCGTGATGTGTGAAGGAACAAGCTTTTGTTGGCATAATCACGCCCATGTGCTTAGAGTTGTTTACGAACTTCAGGGTAGTTCTATCTGTGTGTAGCGGATCGGACATCGCGATTCGCCCTCCCCGACGGAGCTATAATGGCTTATGTCTTGCTGATATTGATTGTCAGTCCGACTTCTTCCACGCATCCAAACAGTCTCGCGAGTGTTTGCTGAACATGAAAGCGACTCTTACTAACATTGACTAGAGCCCTGCTAGCGGCAGCCGACTCTAATCCCGCTCGCGATATGTTGGATGTTGGAAAATTCAAAAGTTGAGATTGGGGGCTTTCTGAGACGTCAGTTGGAGTCACGGCGTAGGCAGGAGCCTGTGGCTCCCCACCAACGCCGTAACTCTTTTCTGGCTTTCGCAGTTGGATGAGCATTTTTTGAGTATTTAAACGCATAATCGACATTTCCTCGAAAACTATCGACTTTACGGCTAAGTCTCGGGTTATCGGAAGCCAGAGACCGCAGTATCGAGCCCCTGACATATAAAAGAGCTTAAGCATTGTAAAATTGCAGCTCCTTTAATAAACCAATAAAACCTTTACCTTTACGTATAGGAAAATGATCGACTTTACGTATTGCTCATTTGTTCAGCTTACCCAGACGTATCAATTAAGCTTATAATACAGACTGTCAATGCTCTGTATAAGAAATAAATCGAACATTGTACTTGATTAATTCAATTTGTCAAAATAGCTCTTTCACCTCAAAACAAAACGAAACACTTTAAAGTTTTTACTCTAATGAAATGAGAAGTAGCGAAAAAATGACCCCCTCGGGGTTTTTCGGCCCCCGAAAACGTCATCTCGAAAACGGTTACGTTTAGGTATAGGAATATCTATTGCAAAATTGTTCAGCTCGTCGAAACATGTTGATTAAGCGCAAGAAAACTACCCCCTACATTGAACACCATGTTAAACTATTTTGGAAAAGACCCAAAAAATAGCAACTTTAGGTACAAGGATACCTATTATAAAGTTGTTCACCTCATCGAGGCGCATCGGAAACACGCCAGAAAAGTACCTCTTACATAGAACACCATGTTAACAAAGTTGTCGAAACACGTCGAAAAAAAATCACCGAAAATGCGATTTTAGCCTGATGACAATATTTGCAAAGTTATTCGCCTCATCGAGACGTATCGAGGAATAACAAAACACCCATTACATAGACCCCATTATATAGAATAACAAAAAAATCGAGTTGTCGCCTTGTGCCACACCTACAGTAGTTTGAGCGAAGGTTGGAAAAAGAGACACTCCGTCATCGATCTTCACTGAATTTTCCTGCAAAATGGCCACGTATTTGTTACACGACAACTCCTGTCTACTTTGAAATGCTTCATCATCGTTCGGTAAAACATGCAGCAGCTCAGAGCACGAATTCAACACATCGGATAGCTTTCGCAGCGTTTGACAGTGTTCCTCGGGAATTGGGCATCACCCCACATGCTGTATTCTACACGTTAATGTTTATCTATGAGAAATTACAACGTTCGCCAAACATCTGAGAACGACAACTAATTTAGTTTTGTTGGATGCAGTGTTCGACGCATACTGAACGGATCATGATCAGCACATATTCTAAATGGCATTTTGTTCTGGGTTCGTATTTTCACAGACATTCGTCGATATTTTCTATTGGGTTAAAAAAGACGTAAGTTTCGTACCGTTGTCCTGCTCGATGCACGTTCTGTTTAGTCATTACTCGATTGCTTTGGTAGACCCCTTGTCTGGGCAGTCTAATGTGTTCTCTGTATTGCTCACAATTAGGCTGACACGTTCCAGTCAGCCAGGGACCCCTCTGCACAGCCAGGGATTATCCACACCATTGCGTTGAATCCGCTCGATGCGTTAGGGAAGATATATGTCAAGAGAGGCGGGCTAACACCACATGAACTCATTGAAAGTATTTACCACTGACCATTTGTCTGCCATTGGTGGTGCGGCATAAACGCAAGACTTTGCTTTAGGGATAATCCTCAGCGCACGAGAGAATTTAAAAGTGCGGTCAATCCTCCACGTTCAAGGCAAGAATGTGCTATTATGTAGTCAAGTGAGCCGGAAGAATCTCTACGGCTTAAACGAATGTGAAATGGTGAGCGCAGAGCGCTAATCGCCTCAAATCGTCACAGTGAATCATAAAATTGACTAATCGTCCCTGAACAAGCAAATGACCGCGCAAAATGATCTTACTGAATAATGATGTTGGATGAACCTGACCAACTTTGACAGCTCTCGAACATTAAATTGTATCATTCACAGATTCTATTCCAGACTTTGGTTTCATTGAGTACGGAGATTCAAAACAGAGGCAAACAGAGACCCGAAAGTGGGTCTATGAATCGATGGGTTCGATGAACGCCCATTTATTTCCTTGAGAAATCCATCTTCTGTCAAAACGATAGAGAACGCCTTGAAAGGCATAGAACTTTTTGCACCAGGGGGGATTAGTCCCGAAAGGCAGCAGCATTTTAGTCCGAAAGGCGGCAACATTCGACGGAAAATACGGAAAATATAATAATATGTCTCCTTGGTCTTAGCTCACTCATCATCGGATGACATCCGCGCCACACGATGCTGAATGACCTCTTTGCTAGCGTTCTTCGTTTGGGCGGCATCCCCCATACAGGAGAACCGCAAGGCCTTCATACGACCGATCAACTTCCGTCCCATGACCTGCTGCTGTGAACGGAACGTTGACAGAAACAGAGATGAAGACTTACAACTTCAGAAGTCACTACAAAGCGCTTCTATTGAATTTGAACCTTCAAATTCCACAATGGGATAAAAAGACATAATCAAACAATCCATTCCGATTAATTCCTTCACTTCTTATCCATCGATTCAAGAGATCGGAACCCATAACCCACATTCTACCCAGCTCCTAAAGGATCGCGTTATCAGTGCAAAATTAGTATTTTCATTTTTTTCTTGCTGTTTTATGAATTACCACTCAATCATTTACTTCCTTTACTGCATTACTAGAAAGGCGAAAAATCGGAAACCTACAATGTATAAATCGTTTATTTCTATATTCTTCCGGGTACTAAGTTTAGTCTACATTTACAAATACACTCCCCCGGAACCCCGACCCAAGTCACATATTTCTACTTACAGTTACATATTCGAGCGTGACATATTGCAACAAAAGCAAACCCTCCTATGTATACAACGAAACTGTGTCGCATATGATGTCTAATGAAACCAACAAAACTCATGGGTATGATAACATTGAGCCACATCTGATAGCTCATTTGGTGTGCTGTGTTAGGCATAGGTCTCGCCACGCGCACTCCGAAGTGCAGAGAGGAGAAGAAAAATTCACAAAAAGTTGCCTCAGGTGACGCTGAATGTTGGTTAAAAAACTTAAGATAAAGTTTGACATCATTTGAATAGTCGCCCAATGAAGTTAGTCTCTCATTGGTCTGGCAACATTACAAAAACCCTGGACAGTGGCATTTGCACAACGTTACTTTCGTGCTTATTGGTTTTGCTCAAAAGCGGGCAGAAGTTGCATCTTTCGTAATAATTTTGCCAAATTATTACGAAAGACGCAACTTCTGCACTATAGCACCATAGCTTGTGTTTTTCTATCATTTCTCTAATTTTCTGACGTACATACCCCCGATAGAATTCCTTTCCTCACGGGTGTATTGAACTGTGACAAAAAGTTCCCCACATCAACTTCTGACGTTTCTCTCTCTCTCTCTTTTCACCTTAACTTACCCACTGAGTTTCGCGGGATCAAGGGCACGTTGTAAATATATTAGGCTCATGGAAGTATTTTCATATCGGATGAGAACGACTGAATACGAAACTAGTGACTTCAAACATAGGAAGTGCTGTCTTTACGAGTTCGACATTTTAATTTAATGATGATATAAGTATATCGATATATATGGCGGGACTGCCCTTCAATGCAATGATTTGAGCAGCGACAACGCTGATGACAAAATCACTTCCAAGTATTTTGGGTCAGCACCTGGCCCCAGGATTTGCAAAAGTTTGTGAGGTATGTAAACACAAGAATGGCGTAAACTTCGGTTGAGAACCAGTGGAAGATGCTGTACAGCAGAAAACGTTAGAGAGTGTTGGTCTTCCATGAAAATTAACGCATCCACACTCGAACTGATTTTCTATTTACTTTACTTCTTACCCAGATCTGATGCTGGCCATATGCATTGCTAGTTGTACAGAATATAACTCCCACAGGGGGAAACGTATGAGAGATCACGGATAAGGGTGATAAAACTGGTCGGCTGCAACATGATCAACATTGCCCTATTGTCATATTGATGGGTCTGTTGTAGAAAGCCCAAGTCCTTGAAGCGATGCAACACAGCGGCATCGAGACCTTTCTACCAGGGATAGTTCTGAAGGTCAACGATGAGCAAAGAGGTCGTAGACTGATGCTAAAGCCACCAGATAAGGAATAATATATATATATATATATATATATATATATATATATATCTAGGAGTGCCTTTTTATTCACATCCCTTACAAGCTCCCTTACAAGTCAAACTAACTGTTGCGAGCGCAGCGCGACTCTGAATTTGAACATGTTATGGACTATTTATTATTAATATTTTGTCATTATTGGAAAATATATAAGATTCATAATGATCTATATAAACAATATTGCACACGATGAACTGAATGAAAATAAATGGCTAATTGTTAATAAATGACAATGTCCTGGGATGAGTCGTTCGCCGGCTATGCAGAGGACATCTACGTCTTGCATATGCAAGCATGCAACACGCAAAGGTAGACCATGCACGAGGTCTCTTCCTAGACCCCTGGATAGATCGGGATTTTAGGGTAGTAGCTGGGTGCATGAGCCGATCCCGAGCCGATGCCGGCTGGAAAATATATAAGATTCATAATGATCTATATAAACAATATTGCATACAACCAGAGCCGATCCCGATCGGTGTAGGTGAAATACGAAGTGTCTTTCATGAATTCAAATGTGCGCAACAGTAGCTTGGCGAACCACTCTAAAATTTGGCTGAAAGAGGCGATTTGTTGAACTCGTGAAACGAAAGCAGCTTCTATGAAAAAAGGGCCTAAGTCCATATTTCACATGGATTTGGGTCCATATGGACGGAAACTGGTCTCAAACGTACTGCGCTTTTGCACAAAACCCGCCCTTCTCAGATAAGTTCTACAGTATACAAAATATTAAAACTATCGCAAAACCTAAAGTTATAAAAAGCAAATTTTAAAAGAAAGTCGAAGCAGAAAATGCACATTCTCAACACATATATATCTCTTTTTATTCACACGAGTTGTGTAATATTATAATATACCTATTTTACAAACAGTGTGGTGGTTTATAAATATGTTACAACGTGCTTCGCCAGTCGCTGTGGCTTCAACACATATATATATATATATATATGTTGAGGGACATTACGATTGATATGTAGCACGTTATTGATATAGGTGGCTAAGCCACTCGGACAAGAGACTCTAATGGTCCTATGGTACTAATATAATATTTGTATTGACAGTGGACGGGCTATCATTGACTGACTGAGTGGATATGTAAGCACCGATAGGCAATAGTGGTGTATGGCGTATGCTGTCAAAAACAGTCATTGTACCGTTATTTGCGAACACTCGTAAGTGCCTACGGATTACAGGGTAGGCAAATCTGTTGGATCCATAAGAGCCAAAAGGCCTTCGGTGTGCTTGCCTGCAATTGCATCGCATGTTGTGATGTAAACACCGGGCGGATTTTGCTACGCCGGCCGGCCCCTTAACACGGTTTCAGTGTTACCTTCAGTGTTGCTTCGATGTCCTCCTGGCAGTCTATCGCGGTGTTACACCTGTTAAACGTTGCTGTACGCAAGGACAACTACTAATGTGTGCCTATCGGACCAGAGCCTATCATCAATAAAGGCCATGCTAAAACCAAACTGGTTGGGGACACGAAAATGGTCCAATTTTTACTTCGATCATCATCATGACTGATCGGCCGTGGTGTGTTCCTTCTTTGAGTCATCTTTCCCTGTTGCTGTTTCTTGGTCAGAAGTTTCAAAATCCTGCCGACTGCACCATGTTATGCTATGTATTAACGAGACCAAGGTTGAGCAGTGACTGATCTTTATTGCAGGCTGTCACTCGGTACCCGTGTGTTGACATCCGCCACAAGGTGGCGTGGCGTCTGTCGCGGGCGCCTCCAAATATTCGTGTCTCCCAACAACCTTGGTCTCGTTAATACATAGCATAACACAAACATTTTGCTCACGCTTTTCAAACAATTAATTCAGCCCCTGATGATAGCTATGACATTTTACACACCTGCCTCCCCACTTTCTTCGTTATACAAAAATATTTAAGGCAATGTTTATTTGACAGTGTATTAAATATTTTTCGTCTTCGATCGCTAAAAATATGCAGAGGAACCGCTTCCCAAAATACTTTAGGTAAATGTAGAACACAGACTTTTACCAGACGCCTTTGATAAACCAGTGTGTGAATTAATCTCTAGAAAGCGTTTCTCACACTAAAACAGATTGATGCCTTATATACCCTATGTCGCATAGGCAACTTCTTCGCTTCACTTTCCTACAACAGCAAGGGATTTTATTACTCCCTAAGACAGGTAGAGAAAATCCTCGTGTACGAGACTTAGTAGTCCTTCCATAAAGAGATTACAGTAGCTGAATGCGTCTTGAAGTGAATAGGCCTTCAAAGGTATTATTAAGTATACGGAATACTCAAGGTTTATCCTTGAGAAAGGTCACGGAGAAATGCAACTTGCTGCTATGAAAGTATTTGGCAGGACGAGCAAGGCGAGCAGCATCTCATATAAAATTGCCCTACGGCCATTCGACGCAATTTTCCCATTCGATGCACACCTATAGGGCATATCTGTGAGGGCAAACATGGAGGTCGTACACACAGAAGCAAATCATCTAAGCAAACTTAGGAAGGTACAGATGATATGTGTGGCACGCCCATCAATCGATCGATCTTTGTCAGTGTACAGCTATTACAAAAAGGGTGTGTCATACGCTCCCCCCGAATTTGGCAAGTTTGGGGCGTTACACTTAACGAAGTTGCTAAGCATATCTAGCTTCTAGATGAAATAACATCCCTGGAACAAGTGTGTTCGATATTCAGTGAAACGATCAGTCACTTGAATGGTCATCCATCGATGTGCATCGCTAGAGAGAGAGTCAGGATCAAAATGACCGCTTAATTGAAATGCAATGTTATGGGGGGGGGGTCGGTCCAATGCTAAGAGTCTCAGGGAGATCGATTCGTAGGGCATCAATGCTCGTTAACGGTTACATATTTGCACTTAGATGAATTTGGTACGAAAGAACATATGAATTAGCTAGGGGTGGTCCTCGTAGTCGCTTGCGACCATGTAAAGATAACAACGCTATAGAATAGGCAGTTGCTGGCCCAGTTTATTTATAAGCTAAAGGCCACTAATAATAATAAGAGTTGTTATATTAATCAAGCAATATCATTGGTTAGTCTCGATAATACGTTTGGCTTAACTGAAAAGATTATATGTACCTACTCAACTCAACGAAAGTGGTATACTAAGTGTTGCGGGGACCATATTTCTAGTGGTGTTTGCTTGACAAGCGGCCTGCGCGCCACCTATAAGCTTGGCAACACCAGACCAAGCTGGTATATATATATATATATATATATATGGCAATCTATTTTGGTGGCAGACAGATACGTGAATACGACTCGATTCCACATTCTCACCGAGATTTGGTTCTTTAGTAGAAACTCAACATTGATACGGTCGCATTAATTATCTCAACCTTAACCAGTAAATATATTCGATATTAAGTTTTTCCATAAGGTAACAGCTTTAAAAAGCTAAGATAATGGTTTTACTTTATATACGCACACACACACACACACCAATTTTTTTTTTATGTTGCGGTCACGTTGGCTTTAGCTAAGCGTTGGTGACAAGAGGTGGGAAGTTCGATCGGACTCAACACAGTTCTTTCCTGTGCAGAGTGAACTTTCTCCCTTTTGTGTATCGAGTGCGTTTACTATGAGAGTCGGTTCATTGTCAGTGTCGCTTGTTCTGGTCCATCGTCGTGGAACGTACTGAAATTCTAGATCTAACTAATACTACAACAATTATCCGCAAATCCGTTTCCGTTGTAGCTATCGTATGATGGTGGAAGATGTTCAATGCGCTGTCTGCGTACGAACGCCTTCGCTGGACAGTGCAGTCCGATCGAAGTCAGTGCAAATTGACTAATACCGTCAAGAAAATTCCTCCTCTAAAACAAAAATAAAAAAAATACCGTCAAGAAATGAACATTTGCCGTATTCAATATTCGGCCATTGACAACTGCGGGCTCAACCGAATCGTAAGTAAAAAATACGTTGCTATTTCGAACAAATATTCAATAATTTCAATAGCCCGCGTGGCGAATCCGAGCTGATTCATTTGGCGCACGAAACCGTTCATTTGGACAGTGTGCCATCCTGTCTCGGAAAAATTACGTTTAAATTTCAGGAGCGTGTATAAAGCCGACTCGTATACTTAACTTATCCCTAGCTCGTAGATTTATTCCGTTGGGCGAGGAGGCTGAAACAAACCGCTAGGCCATTCTCGGAGAAAGACTCTGAGGAAAATGAACTGAGACAAGGGAGCCACTATCCTCTGACCATAAAGTCATGCCATAACGATCATCCTAGATACACGCAGGTTCTTGTCAGGTACGAGTAAGGCAGAGAATAAGCAAAGGTGGCCCCGGCACGTCCTTACAGTAATACCTAAAGGTTAAGAGCTGAGGCCTGTCACATAGGGGAAGCTCGGAAAACCGTTAGATAGACGCAGGTGGCATTTGTTCAACGGGTTCTATCTCCAGCCAGTAAGCACCGGCTACATTTGCAGCCTACGCCGATGAAGCCGCCGCTCTCGAAACTAACACAGAAACGACAGAAGCGAATCAAGTTCAGGCACGGAGGCATGATAGCAGACCATGATTAACTTAGATTGAGTGAGACAAGAGCTGAACTTCGCGCACAGATTCATCCAATGAATTTTGTCAGTAAACAATTTCGGTGCATACATCGAAAAAGGAGTACAAAGGCGCTACCTGCAACGTCGTCCTTAAACAATCCTTAGGTCTAGTTGACTTGAAAAAATTAGCTCGACGTTCCTGCTGGAACCATATCTGGCTACTAAACCAGATATACTCGAGGGCCTTAGAGAGTGCAGTCCAATCTGCCTGATATCAATGTTCAATGTGAATAAGGAAGAATCAATGAACACCTGTACGAGACGACTATTCATGGAGGCATATATATACACACCGCGTCAAAAGGATAGCCCCATGTTTCGGATTTATTTTTCTCAACCGGAGGTTGCACTGCAGTTTCACTATCAGTCATTCAAATAAATCACATTTCAAGACCACTACACGAATCTGTCTAATTTAGATGTAGACATTTGATATCGGAAATTGTCATTTTAAGGATGCGTCAAAATGATAGCCCAATTAGAGTTTGTCTAGTGGGACAACAGTTGACACGCAACTGAGTTGTAAGATCGTTCTCGGGTAAATTTTCTCGACCCTTTGTCAGCTAAAATTACGATGGGCCGGGGCCGCCAACTTAGGGAAGAAAAAAATTATTTTCAACCTCAATGAAGAACACAAGTCAAAATCGGAAATCGCTCGGATTTTGCAAGCAGCAAGCAGGAAGGTAATTTCGAATTTTCTTAAACATCATCGACAGTCCGGGACCAAAAAGCCGTCAGGTCGACCCGAAGCAGTAAGAAGTGCGCGTGAAAACTCTGCCATTTCGTGGACAGAGGAGTGGCAACGTGTGCTGCTTTCTGATGAAAAGAGATTCAATCTCGACGGTCCTGATGGACATTCTTATTATGTCCATCAGGACATAATAGGAATGTATTGGAAGTATTAGGAAAGAAGAGTTTCTCTTCTTTCCTAATACTTCCATGACATTAGGAAAGAAGAGAAACTCCTAAGTCGACGACAAGCTGGAGGTGGTGGTGCGATGATTTGGGCAGGCATTGGCTACAACGGGAAGGCCGATTTGGTCCTCGCAAACGGGCGAATAAATAGTCGTGCCTACTTTTCTATGTTGGAGGATCAACTTTTGAATCACGCCGAGAAGATCTGTGCTGAAAGATTCATCTTCCAGCAGGGTAACGGTCGCAGTTCATATGATCGAAGGTCGTTAAAGAGTTCTTCGAAGCTCAGGACATACAGTTACTGAGCTGGCCGCACTCTCTCCAGACAGAATGAATATTATAGAAAACGCTACATTTACTAAAAATAGCTTTGGTAGCCGAATGGCACGTTCTTAATCAAAACCTCATACGTAAAGTTTATGAATTGAATGAATGAATGAATGAACACCCAGCCGATTAATTTCTGTTCTGGAAAACGGCGGCGGCCCGACAAAATATGAAATTTGTAAAAAAAATTGTAAGAGAACGATATTATTAGAACTCAGTGTGTTCGACAAACACTAAGCGGACTATAATTTTGACGCACCCCCAAAACGATATCAAATTGCCGATATCGAATGTCTACATTTGAGTTAGACAGCCAAATATCCGTGGGATGTTCTTCAAATGTGATATATTTGAATGACTGATAGTGAAACTGCAGTGCAACTTCCGGTTGAGAAAAATAAATCCCAAACATGGGGCTATCCTTTTGACGCGGTGTGTATGTATATGCCTCCGAGAATAATCGCCTCGTACAGGTGTTCATTGATTCTTCCTTATTCACATTGAACAACGTATCAGGCAGATTGGACTGAGGCCCTCGTGTATCTCCGTTCGACGGGAGTTCGTTGTGGAGATGAGTGTGTGCTATGAATAGACGTACAGTTGTTATAAAATATCTGTTAACGAGTTTCACCCTGTCCTACTTTACTGTACTGAAGGTTTCCGAGGTGGAACAAAGTGACTCTTTTATTTGTAACGAGTAATAAGAATTTGTCATGTGCGAGATACTGCGGTAACAAGTGCCTCAGCAACATGATCAGCGCGTACATTGAAGGCGTTTGTCTTGTTTATTATTATTATTATTATTATAGTCTTGCTAGGGTGCCTCTCTTTAGAAAACAAGGGGAATTGTCCACGAGTTGGTGGTAAGTACAAACTGTGGATGGATCTCACGGTAGAATCTACGCTCTCTCGGACGTCAGCCAACAAGTAAAATAGCTAGTATATTTCCACTATAGACCAAGCTGGTGGTAAGTGAAAGCACCCGGGCGTATTCGACATAGGTAACATCTAGATAAAAACCCTGTACATGATGGAAGAATGAAAATATCCCAATAATAAACAAACCTGAAGCTGTTAGAGTCGAATGCATCTTGCGAGGGTATAAAGTGTGCTAGCTTGTTTCTTAACTAGTTGGCCTAAGACAGAGGGTAGACGAGAGAAAAGATCTCTCTAAGAGGTTATTTTCCTTCCTTTATGAACCAGAGAGGCTTGCCTAGGTTGATTCAAGCTGTTAAGCTGAGATGGAGTGGAAATAGCGCCCAGGGACTTGGAACCCGAGGGAGTCCAGCTTGAATCCCATAGACCACCTATGATTTGAAAGCAGTTCCGGGCCGTGGCCCAAATAACAACACCTCCGGAGTCAAAAAGAACGTTGATTCATTAGAGTTGTCTCAGGGTCCTACAAGCTGATGCGGTTGCGTGTTCTGTGTGTAGCTTACACTGTTTCATCGAAGCTATTGTTTCAATGAGGAGGACAAGTGACGCTTGTGGAGAAAGGCTTGTTGAAATACAATCTAACAGACAACCATACCGCATAGGATTTGATGGGGAAAGGTAAAGGTAAAGCTTTATTGATTTATTAAAGGAACTGCATACAATGCTTAAGTTCTCTTAGGTGTCATGCAAAGCTCTTATAAATGTCATAAAGTGTTTGTAAAGTTAATGCACATGAATATTTTCCAACATATCGGTTCGCAACGCTGAGCCAGCGAGCCCCCAACGCACCTGCTTTTTTTAGCTATTAAAAAGAATCTCTGCTTCAAAGTATTTTTTTTTTTTTTTCAAAGTATTATAGGAGTTAAGAACGGTGAAGAGTTAAGAACCTCTAAAACGGAATTGAAACAAATTTGCTTTTAATTCAATAGAAGTAGAACATCTCTGAACACTTAAATGTGCAACCGGTCTCGAGAGAAAAACAATTAGCGGCGAAAGCCTTGCTTGCGACTACTGTGTGTTTTGAATACAAATTATAGTGGCCATAACAACCACTGTCAGAGCTAATGGTGGTTCAATATAGTTCATTGCCGTACACGACCATATGAGATCTTGTAAATCAGCGTGCAAATACATCAGTACCGGTGTACGCTTAAAGCACCAGTCACATTTGATTTATGCCGATCTAGTGCCCAGAATGAGATAACTGCGTTATCTATGTCTATAGTTTGATTAGTTTGCAATTCCTACACTATTCTAACACAGAATCAATGCGCAGGAGCTGATTTCATAGTCCACGCCACGATACTGCGCAGTTGATTTGGTCTGAAGCGCTTAATGGAATCATTTGCAGAGTTTCATTTTAAAGCCCTCATTAGTGCTCTGCCAGGATGTGCTCGAGGAGGTTGAGCAACAAGGACACCGCAGAATATAAATAATAACGATGATATTAATGATGAGGGATGATAACTGTTGAACCTGTTTCGGTATCGGACTTGGCATGAGATTACTTTGAACGTGGATGCACCCATGTTAATGTGTAGACTCGGTCAATTTAGATCAAAGATAAAAGAAAAAAAAAAGGAAAATGCGGCAACTTTAAGGCCGACCTGTTGGATCTGGAATTAGGCTTAAACTGGCTTTGAACTGGCTTAAAAACCGCGCTACTATATCTACATAGTACGTGTAGGTGAATCTAATTGGTCTAAATTCGGGTGTAGTATAATGTAGATGTCTCGTACACGGAATGACATGCAAAATACAGACAGAAATAAATAACCGCAGATATGAAACAAAAGGGTGATAGTGATAACAGAACAACGTCTTCACGTTAACAAAATTTCTACTAGTTATCAAATCGTTTCAGAGCACAATTTCTCGAAAGCTCGGAAACAACGGTCCCATGTTCAGTACGAAACGACATATTGACAACCAGCACGGTTGCCATCCAATGGAGTGTTCTTACTCCTCTCTGTTACTCCCGTTCAGGTCATATTAAACGCCGCACAGGTCATACGACTGTGTGGCTGTGTGTCGCCCATGACCGGCTACCATCGCACGTGCGGGGGTGGAAACACTGCTAATAATAATCCAGGCGAGGCCCGCAGGACGGCTGAGTGGGCCCTTTCGCGCGCACTAATGAAGACACGACGGTCCTCCGTAATGGAAGCCGTTACCGGCAGCAGCAGCAGCAGCAGAAGAGGGGAGATGATCGTTCTTTTGACCGACCGCTTTATTGGCGGCGGCGGCAGCGGCACCAGACTGCAGCCGCCGCCAGACAGCGATGACATAATCGCTCTATAAGATGGACATGTGAACACTCTACGACCGCGGATCTTCTGGCTGTGTTTGCTTCCGTGAGTGCACACGTTCACAAAGTGGCAAAATGGTGTCTCGCCAATGTATGGTATAAATGTGCATCAATCCATGGTGGCTCTGATGCTGCTGTTGTATTGTCTATGTGCCACTCGATGTAACTCGAATCCTCTCGTGCAAACAGTCGTTTTGCCATTGCGAAAAGTGCTCGTGAGGCGGATTATGGATTATTATTGCGAGCTTGCTCAACCCAAGTTGGTTGTCTGGTTGACACGAAGTCGCAAGCTACTGGAACATATCGCTGGTACCAATAAAGGATCATGCGATGGCTCGATGAATTCGATGGATCTACTGGTACCATCCACATAATGCGGTGTCTTTTTTTTTGTTTCATAGAACCAATGCTATAACACGGGACATCCCTGGAGCTCATTAGCACATTGTACAGGCATAAGTTTATAACATGTATGTGAACACGTGTAATATATTGCATTTCGGATACAATCGGGACCCACCAGAGCTCTGCTCAAGTTTCGAAAAAGTTTCGATTGTTCAGTAATTAATAAAAAAACTGATATAAATATATATATATGTATACGAACGAGTCGGATGCAATACCAGATGTCGCACCCTGCGCTCGGGCCCTCAAGTGCACACGTCGGACCCTGAAATCGACCAGAAAGTTACTCGTCTCATTAAAAATAAGTGATGATAATTAAAGAATGAAGAAGTCGACGGGGGTATATAAGATTGAGAGCGAGTGGCTGACACCACTTCTGCATCGCCTGCTGACGATGAGGCAACGACAAGTCGGCTTGCCTCGTTTCATTATATTTCATATTATTATTTATTATTACCATTATTATGTGTCTATATGTATGTGTCAATAATTATATTAGTGACGCAGTTGGGCGCAGAGTGTCAGAAGGGAGATTACAATACTGTTCCGATGTAAAGCAAAAAATCCAAAAACTCCACGAAAACATGGTAGCACTTGTCTCTTCCACACCCGTGTTGGAATTGACCTTAGCCTCCCTCCGTTGGTTGGCTTCAAAAAGCAAATTCAAAAGTTAACGATCGCTTGATATTGAAACACAGCGACCGCATCAAGTGGACATTCCAGCTGCCGTTGGCCTAACCTTGACATAACCGACCGAAGGACAAACTCTTATGAAACCCCCGAGTGTGATATCAAAACCTCTTCCCCGCTTATATTGCTTTCTCCTCTACGACGCTAGCAAATGCTATTGAATACTGTATAGATATTGGCTATACAGAGAGTGGCAAAACTAGACTTACCGAGGCGGGTTCAGCAATAATAATAATAAAGGAATACAAGATTGGACGAAAAGTAAGATGTGTTTATTAGTTTGCGATTCAACATTTGCAGACGAACCATTCGGAAAATCGTTCCAAGGGTGTCAGACTGCGTCACTGAGGTGTGTAATGATATAAACAATATTTCTATGTGGTCCTATGTGGAGTGCGTATACCGTCGCCTATTAAGCTCCGTAGAGAAGTCACAGGGGAACATTTAAATATCTACGTTTCCAGAGGGACCAATGGGAGTGACTCTGTTGGTGGAGAACCCGATTATGAGTCCCCAGTGTAACTGTCCTTTAAGAGCTATAGAATCGGGTGCTCCCTTGAACACTACGGTAGCTCATAATAAATACAGGGTAACCTGTGATATATAGGAACGAGGGAGTTCGAACAATGCTCACCCGTAAGTGTCACTCAATTGCAATTAACGATAATGTTATTTAGAGTCCGTTTTAGCCGTTCATCTATTCGATCTATTTTCTGTGCTTGCTGTAATGCCCTGTCGACTACACTTCCTTGATGTCAATTTAACAGCAGGCACATGCGGAGCAGAGTGTAGTATTGATTGCGGAACCGATCCTTTTATAACGTTGATAGTGCGCTGCTACAATCGTATGTACAGCGTGTTCGGAAAGTTTTGCAAGCCTATGGCAGATGAGCCAGCGTTTGATAAACCGACGAAGCCGTTCCTTCAATGTTTTTTTTTCGTTTATCCGCTAATCCATAGTTTTTATCGTAATTACTACTTTAAACCGAAAAACTAGAGATAATATCAGTAAAAAGTTATTCTGGAAGTTATCAGACATTAGGCAACATTTTGAAGCGAGGGATTTTATCCCGTCGGATTTTTCTCTATAATTAAGTACAGGTTGCTGTCTAAATAAAGGAAAGAATACAAATTGACGGAAGGCCACCATTGAAACCCTCAACGTTAGGTTAGTCGCCTAATAGGTTGCGTAATTTTCCGAATACTGCGGATACTCATGTGCCAAGGTTGGAATGTATAGCGGGCTCCCGAGTTGTCTCGGTAATTCAAGGTAGAAGATTTCCCTTTAGTTAGTCTGCTCTTTGTTTCAACAAATAGATGAGAGTCTTTAGGCACCTTCGTATCCTTTTCAGGTGATTCATACTGAAAACATATATATATATATATATATATATATATAGAATGGGGGGGGAGAAAACGATTTCGGAAGCAGCACCACACAGCTTTAGGAAAAATATTTCGGCTGCGTTGTGCGAACCATTTCCTCATTAGTATACCACTAGAAATGCGTTATCGATGCGCATACACAATGAGATCTGGAAAGGGATACGTCTACCTTGAAAGGGATGCAACGCTCCCGGAATGAGTGATCCTTTACCGTACACTCATGATCAGCGCACGCACGACGTCCGTCAGACCATGGAGCAACCAACAACAGTTGGTTTCGGGCGAAAACGGGCGCTAGTCGAGACAGTTGCATCGGTCGCTTGTATACGTCTAAATGAATAGGAGGATTACGGTTTGTTCGATGAGGATGGATGAGTGAATCTAGAGTGGGACTATCGATCACATTAGTAGCGGTAAGTGCCTCCGCTATTCGATAGAGCCCGCAGCAGGCTCGCTATGTATGGATCAATCATGTACAACTACATTTATATATATATATATATACAAATGGGTCCATACAGCAGCTTCGCTCAGTAATTGATGTTGGTGGAACCGGAGCCTTTGGTACTGTTGCCAACTGCTGTGGGACAGCAGATGGTTAGCGCCTGAGGCTCATATCGCGATATGATGGAATAGAAATTGGACAGCACGATTGCTCGGTGTTTCTCTTTCGTTTCCTCTGAGTACAGCTTTCATTTTTCGTGCTCGGATGTATAACGAAATTAATTAAATGAAATAGCGTCGACTTGTTGTTGTTGTCTGATCGTCGCAAGTAGAGCTGTGAGCCACTCGCTCTCAGCCTTATATACCCCCGTCGACTCCTTCATTCTTTAACTATCATCACCTCGTGATTGGCCGCACAGCCTAATCTGGTCATGGAGGGCGGTATTGCATTAGACCCGTTTAGAGGAAGACGCCCTTACGAGTAAACAGGAGATTAGTGAGGACAACAGAAAGTATGATAATCTATTTCATTTGATTGGAAGGATCTGCCCACTATCTTGCTATCCCGAAATGGGCCATGGCCACGTATACCGAACACATAGGAAATTCACTCAACAATTCAGCTTCTGCACAAAACAATTCACCGAATGGGCTAAGGGGCGCCAATTTGTCATTTGGCCAGTCCAAGTAAAGGCCAGAGGTATAATTTCCAATAATCCTGTAGTGATAAACATAAGCTATCCTACTTTGCACATTTGTTTCCTGTCTAGCCTGGGGTTCTGCTGAACGGTGCCAGTGGTGATGATTTATCATAGACTCAGTAGATATGGCATAATCGACTTAATAAGGGTGTGCGGCCAAAAAAATTGACAGCTCGGTCATCCCTTAGAGATTCTCTACGGACGTTCGTAGTGTAGAGGTCGTTACAGCGATCATTGGAAGTAGAAGTAGTATGCTGGTAGCCCATGTGTTTACGTGCACATAGGGAGTCGACTAATTTCAATACAGATAGCAGTCCCCAGAGGACTTGGCGATTGTACTTATGACGACGACCCGAAGGGGACCTCTAGGGTATTGAAGCAGGAAATCTAATTCTCTCTATGGATGCTTCTGAAGCTGAGACGAGCAACTTCGAAGGGGAAAACTTCCCTTCAGTGGACACAACCAAGTTGGTAGATTTGGATCGGAGCAATTTTACAATAGTAGAATGTATGGGCGAGCCTATTGTACCCATGTCTGCCCTGCTCGTAACGTGAAGTCATGTATTCTAAGAAGGATCATTTTTTGGCAACCACCAGGTAGCAATTAAAAATTATTTTGAACAATCCGAATATAAATATTTTATGGTTTCTAGTGTGCAATGAGCGTTGCAGTGTAAACTAGACAATGAACGCAAATCAAAAGACAGGAACACAGTCTCAATGAGTTCAAGTCGAAAACGCCTGTCTGAAACCCGTTTCATATCGTACGTATACATACATGGTAATAAATATAGATATTAACGCAACTAATTAATGCATTATTTGAGAAAACATATCCGGAATGAATTCCTTTATAAGTCTCGCATCTATATCCTTATGCGCGTCGACGTATCATTCCCATGAAATTCTGAGCTGACAAAAATCTCTTTCAGGCAGTTCCAAATTCGATTTGCGAACGTCGATTTTAGATCGTATGCTCTTGAAAGCCTAAGCTAAAAAAGGAAAGCTGCTGCTGCTACATAGAGGAACTGTCATTAGGTCATAACGGAATCGAGTGACTTCATCAGTGATTCGACGGCATTTATTACTTTGCTGTATGTTAGCTAGCGATAACTTTCGTTCACTGTGTTAGATGTACCAGCAACAGTTCTGAGAGAGAAACTTAACTTTTAATCACAAAAGGGAGGTTGCTTTCTTGCATAGTAAGGCTTTTAATGCCTAGTGGATAGTTTATTCAAATTGGCCTTCCGATACCGAGCAGCTGATTGAGGTCTTACCAGAGAAGAGAGTTGTACCAGGCAACAGTAGCATGTACCATATAATTTTAGGCTATTCTGGAAGTCTTGAAAAAATGCAATATCTGAAACGTTTATCATGTAACCATATCTATATAATTAATGTTAATAGAAAATGAGCCAAAAGCACCAAGGTGTTTTTTCTTTCTGTCTGTTTGCCGCTATGCTCGTTGCAAACCACAGATTTTTTTATGTTTATCTGCAAATGTTGGCCCACTCTGTAGAAATAGCGCGTTGAACCCCGGTCAATTACAGCATCGCACTGCTCTGTTTAACAAAAGTTGACTACCAAATTCGGCAAGAATATTTCAGCATGCAATACAATCTTCGGAAAGTGCAAATGTCAGCCGCACACCCATTCAGGACACGTAAGGCCAAAGAAGAGCTTGCGCGGGAACAAAAAATGGCCCTTTCAGGGGTGCCTTCTAAATATGCGAAAGTGAAAGGGGCCTGGATAATGTAATCATGGTTATAAGCATAGTCTCGTTTCCCATTTTGGCTCTTTGAGCACTGTGGCCTGGAATCCGTGCCGACCTCACTTAACGTAATCGCATTATTTTATTAATAACAATAAAACTCCTACTTTATAGCATATATATCAATAGCATATATATTTAACATAGGAAGTAAAGGTAAGGTAAAGGTAAAGCTTTATTGATTTATTAAAGGAACTGCATGCAATGCTTAAGAAGTGTAGCATGAATTATCTTTACTTTGATACTTGTTGTTTAACAGAGACAAACGAACCATCACAAGGAACGATTCTCATCGTTGAACCCCCGTGGAAACGTCTGCTGGACCCAATCATCGCACAGCTCACGATCTAATAGGAAGCCTAGTTGTGGGGCTTCCCAGCTACATTCCGTCTCATTCAAGGGACGATTTCCCTAATTGACGAAGCTAAGAAAAGCACCACATATCCACGAGCAACACACACGCCCGACTATGGTGGTGGTCGTGGTGATGACGAATGATACGTTCATCCCCAGGGTGATCTATTCGCATTTAGGTACAGCGTTGGCTATCCTGTCAACGAGAAGCTACACCGTACTCCTACCACTGTAAACCATGGACACCTCAAGCGGATGCACCTGACGCTAACGCCTTCTGCGAGGTAGCCGGTGAGGTAATAGCACTTCGCCTTGGTATAATCTCCAGAGAACTGGAAAGCCTAAGTGGCAGCAATCTGGTAAGCGGTTTTTCTTGGTAACGTAGTTACTCGAACTCAAACTTCTTTATTCACTTGATGCTCCGAGATTCTTTCAAGAGCCGGAATCCGATTCAATGTGAATTGATTTGTTTGCATCAGTCAACATCGAATCGTTTGGCGTAGCCTAGTAGCTGGTTTCTCCTACCACAAAAGGTGACAGAATTAGATGATAGTGTGGACTAATAACTATTAGGAGTTTACCTTACGTCTAACCAGTGTAATTTATTACTATACTAACGACCGAAAACTAATTTGACCTTTTATGTTATGTAATGGATCTATTGAGATCTGCCTGACGTACTCGAATGAAAGTTTGTTAAAAAAGATCCATGATGTTAGGCGAAGGGTGGGCAGTAACTGGATGCATGAAACAGATCCCTCTGGTTTACTCCATGCGCGTTGTCATTCGTTCTCACTACGTTATCTTATAACCCATCAGGCATTTGGACGGGCCACGAGGCATACCTATTCTATCTAAACCATATGTCAAGGTCATATTGCTCTCACATTTACTGCGATCGCCCTTCATGATGATTTATTTGTTTTAAGGGTATAGTGGTCCCCAACCCAAGTCCTTTCAAGAACACTCCTCGCCGAACATGTAGTGCTAATTTTTCACCTCTAATTATTTAGAGTATCTTGGCTGCTATGAGGGCCCATCTAGCAGAAAGACCTACGCCCATCTATTTCATCTAACGATGATGGATTTCGTAATGAACAGATGTGGTATTACACTGTCGTAATGGCGAGCACATACTCTATACAGTTCATTCATATTGAAACAGCTCATCTCCTATGAGGCTAGGGGACATTAAGAATATACTCAAGACACCGTTGAACACATATCCTCTATTCGTACCGACGAGAATCTAATTCTGCAGAGGTGTATACCCAGCACGGGTCGCATTCAACTGTACTTCTTTCGTAAAAAATAAATAAACAATAAAGACAACGGACAAGACAGCATAGGTTCCATTTTTGAAACAAACAATATGAATGATGTTTACCCAATTCAGAAGACGAGGCGACATTAGCAACATAGACAAATTGTTCCTCGAAGGGTAGTAGTCACTTATAATTTACAGCAGTAGCTTTGATGTAAAACGATTGAAAATTTGATTGGCGTATTATTTCTTACAGCCTTCTGTGTAGTCTATAACAGTATGTATCTTGTGACATTCCATGTTCTAAGTGGGACTGAGCAGATGAAGGAGACACGTATTTCGTTTGAGTACAGATCTCGAGCTGCGAGAATTCGTTGGGCAATTGAATCAATCGGAAATATCGATCCCTTAGCGTGGCTTGTCCAACCCGACATCGCTAGATAAAACTATACGATCGGGTTTATTGTGGATGTGGTTTATGGGTCCAACTGAAATACAAAGGCGACTGAATACCATCAGGCCAATCAGAAACGTCACACAGTGCAACGTTCGCCAATGATATGACCATCGTTCTAACCATGAACGCTTACTGTGCTGATCATTTGCACTGCAAAGAGTTGAATCCCTTGATAATATATGTAATACTGTATATCGTTAATGACAACATAATAATATATCCATCGCGAGCTATCACCTCAATTACAGTTCAAACCTTTCGAAGCTATTGTACCAGAATGTTGCAGAAGGACAGCTATGTGAAATACTATATATAATTTCGCCCTGTTTTCGTCTTCCTTGTTTGACTTGTGCGATCATAAGTAGAACGGTCAGGATTTCAAGGAGCGAATTAGAGCCTTTAGTATTCGTTGCGTTCGGCACGTATCAACACTTTGCTCTCTGTTTGTGGCACATGTGAAAATGCTAATTCTGAAAATACCAATTTTGCCAGTGCTCCTCACAAACTTAGCCTAACTGCTGGCAACCCACAAGGAATATTCCAGTGGTGGTATTTTTTGAAAAAGAAAAACGCCACTCTAGCAAATTTCGTATGCACACTCTCAAAACGTCGCCTGCATTATAGATCAGGTCGAACGAAGACGCGAACTATTGGCTAAAGGGCCACTTCCGGACGTATACACGGAAACGAAACGAAGTATTTGGAGCAAGTCCACTCAGGCATATCGCTATTCAACAAACAAAAATAAAGATGAACACGTGCAGTATGGACGACATGTGTCAATACTGCCTGCACAGAGAGTGCAAGCAGCATGACTCGGGTTGACACTGGAGCTCATATCCCACCCTGTGAAAGCAGGGTGGCCAAATAGAACAACCCAAGGATTTTCCATTCTCTAGGCCCGTTCCGTGTCTGGCTACCGTCAACTCGTTCAGTCGAACGCACGTCCGGTCCATCCATCCGTACACGACGCAACAAACAAATGCAAGAAATATCACCGTGTAGCAGGCGTCACATTCTACTGTGAATGCCCGTCCACGTGTGTGAGTGCTTCGAATGGTCACGTGCAACAACAAATAGACACCCTACATGCTGTTTGGACTCGATGTGCCCACTCACAACTTCTTGCTAAAATGAGAGAGAGAGAGAAAGAGAATGCATGAATTAAGCATTATATATCTAGCGCGCATGTCACATTTTAATGTGAATACCTGTCCACGTGTGCGAGTCCCTAAAATGGTCACGTGCGACATCCAATGGCCAGCAGACCAACCAGCTATTTAACTCAATGTATCCAAAAATAATTAGCTGCTCAGTTGAGCAGCTAATTATTTTTGTTTTGACAGGTGCAAAAATAGGTAAGAACTGCTCATTGTCAGCAAACAATGCAAGCATTGTTTGCGTTGACATGCTCACCACTTTTTGCTAAGGTAACGTTGCTCACAGTGGCGACCCGTTTTAGACGTCTCCCGTCGATTGTCAACCGCTGAGTGATACCGACGAGGAGTCGATGTTAACTGATGACTCCCGGTTGATACGGCTTGCTGTGTGCATGTGTGCTAATGTGTATCCCTGACCATGGGCCGATCTGTCCATTAGTCCATTGTGTGCTGTTATCGGGCACGGTTGTCGTGGGTCATAGTTAGCGACTCGTGCGGGTCATTGAGCATGGTGGCCTTTGCTAACAGTTCACGGCCCGCGTTGTTTCTGTCTTCTGTTAGAACAGTCGCCTGGGAGTCCACCCTACGGTGCGACCTCGTTTTGGCCGCGTCTCTCCCGCCCTTTGAATCCCGGTGTCCGGCTCCGGCGTAGTCACCACCGCAGGCACCACGATGGCCGAGCCTGAGGTTGTTCAGATCTATGATCGGGCAAGTCTGTCCCGATCAACCAATGATCAGCCTAAGAGACACACAGCACACGTCGGTCGGGACGACGTTTGTCGTTGCGTTGTGTCATCCCGACGACACTTACCAGTATTTTAATTGTTATATTTATTGTTTCATTAATACGTAGTTTTGTTCAAGTTTCTGATTTGCCGGACGCCTCGCTCGGCCCGAGCTATCTGCCAACATCGACAACAATTGTGCCCTCGGAGCCCTCGTTGCCATTGGATCCCGCCACCGCAGCGTCCACTGAAAGTCTCGAGTCAAAAAAAGTCGTATGTGATGATGACCACATCACTACTTGTCATATATGCTCAAGCCATGAAACGGCAATGTGTTCTCAGGTACATCGACGGCGAGAAAAAAGATTGTTTCTTTTTTTTGTCGTTATAAATGTAGACCCATGCGGTACAACCTTCGTCTTGGTTCAGTGGCAATAAAGGTGTGCCCTGGCCGGACGATTCGCGGCTATAGAGCGGTACCGAGGCCAGCGATAGAAGGTCAACAAGGTAGAGAGTCAATTGAGAGAAAAACGAAGGCCTTGGAATCCCCTGTTTTTGCAGCGATCACTAACATAGTGAGCTAACTGATGGCAAATGAGCGAGCAAGTCACCTGTATTAATTAGTGTCGGGGAACTGACGTAGGCCTTGAATACCTCCCAATATTGTAAATCGGCAACTCCATGTTGACTCACCGGCGAGACAAATTAGCCTCACTCAACCTAAACCTCACTAATAAACCTCACTGGCTACGTCGCTTCAAATTGGCACGTAACTCAGCAAAAAGAAAAACGAATCCCGAATAGGAACAAGATAGCTTAAGCTGTGCTCAGGCAATGAACAGTTACAAGTGCACATATGTGAAAGTAAGTTGGTTGCGGCGCCAGGGAGTATACTGTACTGTAGTACTGTATCTGAAATTACAACTTCGCAATAATACAGATAAAACCCAAACACCGGTTTCGACCAATGGGATGTACCCATCATTAGTGTGTTGTTGGCCTGAAAAGACCTTGTTTTATCATCCCTCTGATTATGGCCTGTTACCGCGCGTGGCGGAGGGGATGGAAAGCTTTCTGAGATTAATGAGCATAAATTAGCAATTAGACATAGTCGCACAAGCACATCGAGATTATCTGAGCATGTCGTCGACAGAGGTCATGCTCCTGATTTTGTTTAAGTCGACGTATTAGATTTCGCTTTTGACAGATCCACGCAACGTATGAGACAAACTTATCACAACTTACGTATACTAGGCGTTTGAGGACGTTTTAAACAGAGATGTTTACAACCGGCACAAGTCACGACCCAGCGCTTCTGTCGGATTCGAACCTCCAAATTCTACAATGGGATAAACAGACATAATCAAACCCTCCATTTTGATTAATTCCTTCACTTCTTACCCATCGATTGAAGAGATCGGAACCTACAACCCACATTGGGTCGAGCCCCTAACACATCGTAAAAGTGTTTTTTACGACCAATAACACCTTGATGATTCACAATCTAGTATTTGGAAGTTCCCCGTTCTACTCTGATCCACGTTATTCTGTTATCGCTAATTATTCTATTCTGTTACTGTACATACGCTGTTATTTGTTAGCACGTATTTTAATATATTCGTATATATTACTGGGGAGACGTTGAATTTATATGGGTTATCGTTATTAGGGCACACCCGAGTGGCTTCCACAACGAATGCAAACGATTGAAAAAGGAAGCTTGTCCAAAGATTGCAGTATAAGTAGACCGACTATGCAAGGTATGACTTTCTTTGAAAAACAAACATAAGCATGATATATCCAATAAAGACTGATTATTGTCACGCTAATTAACAACTCGTTTTTCACCGGTTCGATCGAGTTCAAATCTGGTTCACTCTCCTTCTCTCGAAAAAATCATTTCCTCAACCATCAAACTATCAGACGTCCCTTTACAAACACAATTGGCCTCACTGTGTACCATAACATCGATGATCGAAAAATAGCTTATCAGCCCAGACCTTTCAGCGTCGGGCAACGACCCTGCCAGTGTTCATATAGGAACGTGCTGTTGCCACGAGACAATCATATCCAGCACATTTATTCGATAGCTCATGACAATACCAACTGGCCCTTGCTTCGTTCGTCTACCTCACATCAACCAGATGATCGATAGACGATGTCTGCCACAGCCACAGTTTGCTTGCGACAGGAAACATGTGTCTTGTTTCCGAGTAACCGACCATGATGAACATGGGGGTGTTTCGGCCTGATTCGCAGATTCGATCCGCCTAACGAAATTCCCCTACATACACGTCTATAGTTCATCTCCACCTTCGGGCGGCGATGGCGACCCCGTGAACGATATACATAGCGTCGTTGTTTGATAACGTTGACATAATGAAAACGTGGCCGTCCGTCGTGCCGTTCTGGTCGACTGCGTAACGAACGTCACGTAAATATTATATATATACGTAGAAAGTGCTACGAAGTGGCGCCCTGCGTCGCAGTGGGTGAAAACGAATTTTCCTGAGGCACGTTTAGAGAATAATTTATTCGGCCATTGCTGCACGAGCTCGTCTGTCCGTAAAGGAGTCAACCACACAAGAGCCGCGCGCCTGCAGCTTTCGAGAGTTTGGAGGCACCAACAGACTAGGAGGGAGGGAGGGAGAGAGAGAGAGAGAGATCGTTCCGGGCAATGTAGCTCTGTAAGATGTGAAGATGAAGAGAAAAAGAACAGAGAGAAAATGGTGGCCCTTTACTGTCGCCGCCCCCGGCGTCCCGCCTCTTGCCCGCCCGTTGCAATATCAGCGTGAACTTTTTTCTGCACCAGCAGGTCTTTTCCGTTTAAGAAATAGTGCGAGCGAGGCATGGGGAATGAGGAGGACGTATATATATATATATATATATATAAGGTCTGAAGGTTCTGCAAGGTGATGGCGCTGGTGAACTTCGTAAAGTGCCAAAAAATCGCTGTCTGCTACCTGGAAAAAGCGGAATCTAGGGGAATCACAGTGTAACGTTGCGTAGAAACATACAGGCAGGAGGGCCAGTCTTTTTTTAATAAGCATTTTTTACCCATCGACTACTACCAGTGTGCTTCGTAAATCAGTATTATGAGGATGTTTGAGCATTCCATTCCTTGAGTCTAATGTGTAGATGCTAATTAGACGCTGCCAAACAAATCGTTGAGGATATGGGTTTTGAGTGCTTGAGAAATAATGTTTGTCCTCGAAAGATCGAGGATTCATATTATTACATGCGTGTCCAAATTTTAAAAACCAGTCTTTAAATGTATCTAAAACTAACGTAAATAATCGTTAATTTAATATTAACTCCATTGTCATTTTTTTCAGATATTTTCTGTTAAAAACGGTTCGCTAACTCATTTGAAATACTCCTAGTTGACCAGCTGTCAATTGTTCAAGTCTATTCGGCTACGCATAGGATGACATTCGATAGTCTTCTGCTGAGGTCCGCTCTTTTTGCTCTAGATGCGACCATTATTACATAACTCGTCTTTAAAGGTTGGCTTAATATTGTTATATATGATATATATCACTAATAGTAGTAAACCGAATAGTCATTATGAGCAGTACTGAAATAGAAAAATAAATAATCACTTAACCATTATTAGTATTTGGTCGTAAAATCACACAGCAGCAGATGAGTAAATGGTTATATGATGTAATATGTATTATTATTATTATTATTTTATAGAATATTCCAAGCCGATACTTACGATTGTCAGATGTCTGATTAATAAGGGTGGATATATTAAGTCAGTGTATGAGTCGTGGAAAGTTTTACGCGCAACGAAATAGGCTGAGCACAAAACTATTTATTTCTTTCTTCTCTATTTATTTGAAAGAACATTGCCACACAATATATATAGAAAGCCTAAATAGAAACTTGCCATATAGAAGTGCACAGGAAGAAGAGAATCGATAGGCTATTTACACCGGTTATGTTTGACTTAAGCCACCGTCCCACATGGGATGAAATACCTAAGTAAGTTTTTTATATAAAGAAGAATTCGGTCCTTTCTCCATCAAATAAACTGACGCAAGACACTATACGAGCTCTACCGGCTGACACATCCCATCGACTTTTCGTCGTGAAGTATAATAATACTTGCAAAGCCGCCTGAAGCCGCGAACGCCTTTGGGATGCTCCAAGTAGAAACCTTTTAAGTTCACAGCTGTCTCTGAGAGTTACACCAGAGCTTCGCTAACAGACGTACGCGCGTCCTCCTCTTCTCGCTTATGCACTGTTCATTTACAAGTATTATACGGTGGACTTGAAGCGTCTAGTGTACCATGCAGTTTCTTTCTCGGAACTAAGCCTCTCAAAGTCGATCCTCCTGAGAGAACTTGCAGCATCCGTCAAATGTTCTAAGTTCTGCATGTTTAGAAATTAAGAAACCCATGGGATATCACACCCAGTCAAATATACCTACTTGTTGATTTTGTAATATGACTTATCAAAACGTTTCCACGAAACGTCTCTCGGTCATCGGAGCTGGAGCTCATGGTTTCTACGCCGGTGTCGAAGGGAACTCGACTAAACGTAACAGTAAAAATTCGCGTAAGGCCCAAGCCGATTCCCAACTTAGTTTAAATGTCAATGTATGGTTCTTATATCACGTAAGCCTTCGTGTGCTCCGAAACAGTAGTGATAAATCATTCGGACGTAACTACTTCTTATAATGGCTAAACAACCATATTGATTTATGGCAATATCCGTTCAATCAATTTCTCCAGCGATTAGGCCTGCTGGGAGCTTCCGTCCCTAAACATTGAGGCGGATTTCCTCCTCGACCGGCTAATGAATACCCACATTTCAAGGACAAGTGAGCACAGTTGCCTCAGTGTAGCCTTGACCTCTGCTTTTGCGGAATCCTATCACTGGCAGAGTCCAAGGCACCTCAACGACAGAGGAGTGGACAAGAAAGACTGCTTCAGTGACGCGTGCAAATATAGGAAGCCCCTATGCAAAAGTGCCTACTCCTCTCGATTATGCAGCATTGAACTTCTACTGCAGGATTATAGCTTGTTAGTCTCCGACCACTTTCACCGAGTACAATTGTCCCCCACCTTGAAAACTCTATAAAAATATGCTCACATTCTCTCAAATAACAATTGGCCTGTTGCTTATAATGTCGACGTTTGAGTAACTAAAAATGGACTCGCACAAGGGACTGCATTGGTCGAATTGCCTGCAGGAATAATCTCGGTCTAGCTTATCTGTACATTCTCTGCGCTCATCGCACAGATGGCACTTTGTCGCAGAGGGCAAGCCGCGCTCAACAGAGCAATGATGGACTCCTGACAGACAACACAGAGGCAGGGCAGGAATCCCGACTTGTGTACCTACATCACAGCTTAATCGAAAGTAACCGAACGTCTGCCCATCGGATTAATTAACACGCTCTACTCTCATGTGTTGTACTGAACAGTCATCCTATCTTCGGGTAGCACCCAATGCATTTGTAATATTCCAAATGACACACGCTAAGCTAATAAGTGAGATTTTTCTCTACAAATGTACCCACCGCATCGAAGTCATCACATATGATTGCAACAGTTCTCTGGTTGTCGCGTCCCGTCGCAAGCGATCCTGGGCACGTTTAGCAGAACACAAATATATTACATATCTATGTTGCGAATCAGGTGAGTCATGCTTCGGCTCTTAGCCACTGGCATGGTTGTTATGACTCTATACAATAGAAAGTGTTTGGTTTATTAACGAAACTGCATTTTTTGCAATGATTAAGCTGTTTAACGCCATGGCCCAGTGTCGGTGACGATTAGATGCTAGGGATGTTAGACGAATGATTTGACAATGCTTTTAATCGTCCACGATTGGTCCATAACGATAGATAGAATGTATCCAGAACATAACTGATGCGATTATTCTAGTTTGACATTATCCTAGCCAATCAATGTAGACCTACAATTCCTGTGTAGAGATTCCCTCACTTGGACGAACGTAGGTGGCCCACAAGTGCAAGTGCAGTGACGTCAGGAAAGGGAGATAATGTCTTGTCAGCCTCTCAACTTGCGCTATTCGATGCCGCTGTTTCCGTGACGGTTAACGGATTAATGAGATTATTTCGTAGTGTTTGACCGCTAACGGTCACCTGACCCAGAGGTACAGTTTGACAGCCAAGTTAGTGGGGGATGGGCAAAGGTCACATCGTGTGGCAATCAGATACCTGGTCACCAGTGATGTTCATTGTCTGCCTTCCTCCCAACCCCCAGAAGGAGCTATCTCGCTACTCACGTTCTAAGCAGGCTGTATACAGACGCACGATGCACCCGACCCTTCGGCGAGACGTGAAGTGTTGATGGACAGCCTTAACAAGAAGAATCCTTTCGTTTGGGCTCAAGTGCACCCAGAGTGTGTGTGTGCCTGTGTTTCCTAGTGGCATGCTGGACGCATAACCAGTGAAGATGAGGTGCAGCTGATATAGTATGTGAAGGCAATTTGCGAATTCGTCCACCGCCAGTGAAAGAGAACTGCGAACCATGGAATAGCCAAGAGGACACCCACCAGTTCTGGATGCAAATGATGCCTCATTTTTTTTGTAGGGTGGTAGAGAGAACCCCTAAACGAGCTCGTTTGAAGCTGCATGCTCAGCTTTAAGTGTATCCCATTTAATCAGTGATTCATATAGAAACACGAATCGTTTGCAAAGTGTGCGGACCTATATTTGGCAACGCTGCCGGATAACGTCTGCCACTTGCGTTATTCACTATGATAATTAAATATCATAACGCTGCCAGACGACCAGCTGAAGCACAAACATAAACGTGGATTTTATGTTACTTCAAGTTATACGATGACCATGATTTATCGCACTGCATTCCCTAATGGATTGCCTCAGAAAAACAAGCAAGAAGAGAATACGAAAGGGGGTTCGGGCTATGAATATTGAGCTAATGAGCTGTCGCATAGATCGAACATTGACACCCAGCGTGTTTCTATACTTCTTTCGATGATATGATGTTGCTGGCGTAACAACAAATGAATTGCTACAAATGCTCGACGTCGGCAGAAAGGCTTCGAAGTAAATAGAATAGTTTTCCAATGAAAAGTCGTATGCAAATGTAATTTTTGCCGGATGTGGCTGAAGAGAGAAGACTGAAAATCCGAGAAAAAAGACACAATATAAGGAGGGGTACAAATTTCTTGAGGTAGACCTAGTTCATGATAACGATTTATTGGAAAAGGCGGAAATAAAAAATGCGGAAATGTTCTGTCTTTACACCGGTCCAGCACAGCTATGCATAGGTGGCTCACGGAGTATATTGATCACTTAAATCGTTCGACGGTCGCAATGTATAATGCGAGATCAGATTGCCCGATCCTTGTGATTATGGCTGAGTCAATTGCAGGCAAAATATGGAGCCTCCCACTTGAATGCAGCATTGCATCCGATGGAATACCCGCGCTTGTTTACAAGAAGCTCGCATCTGTACCGGCTGCGCCTCTTCGCATATTATACTGTCGCAGCTATGATGAATGCGTTGTACCCGACTGCAAGATCATTAGTTAATTACTATTATTAGTTACTGTCTAACACTCATTCACAAAAAGAAATCCAAAGCTGAAGTAGACAACTACTGACCCGTGGCTCAGGACCCCATTGCGAGTATCGTCTTTAAGAAGAACGTTGTTGATCACCTTTTCAACGATCTCCTATCGAAGGGCCTGCTAATATGAGTAACAGCGCGGTTCTAGCAAAAATAGGCCCACGTCAACCCAATTGGTTGAAATGATACAGGATTGGGCTCTTCTTTATACAAATCGAACCTTCGATTGTATAAACTATGATTTCCTATAAGCATTTGATAGGGCCTCGCACCCTGCCCTAGTCTGGAAGATTTCACAGCTACTTAAAGGTTATATTGGTGTATTAATGGAACTGCAGTTTTACAATGCTTAGTTCTTCATATGTCACCTCACGGGACTTAGGAGTTTATAAAAAAACGACCCAGTAAATTGAACACGTACGTGACAGACAATTCAGAGTCAAAATAAATTGTTATCTGAGCTCTCCAGGAACGTGTCCATCTCGAATATCCTAGGAAGCCACAGTAGTCATAGGAGACTAAAGCACCCGGCTATAGAACACCAGCCGGAGCAGTACACACCTTCCCCAGAGAAGTAAGTAATGCCAAGCGTACCGACTCTGGGGAAGATTTACACTCTCAGCAGAGGATGATTTTAGCAGGTAGAGGCGTTTTGTCATCCACGTCAACCCTGCACTGGATCGGCCCACTTTCATCGAGATTGGAATGTCTCTAGTAGTAACCGTAAGTTTGAAAAAAATTTCCTCCTCTAAAAAAAGGAAAAAAAAAAGGTACTCTGTGTAGACTCACTCTTTTTCTATGCATTAGTACCAGATTTCACGTATAAACTACCTACGGGTAATATCAGCGATTTTGTTCGCACGCCGAAGTCGGTGTGGAATACCGTGTTTCATTACTTCGTTTGTTAAACTTTTTTTATTGAGAAAATAGGGGGGGGGTACATTTTGATCCCGGGACCGACTGTGGAAGTCATTTCTTCGGACTCTGGTCGTTTGTTAAACTGGCTAACTTCTATCGTGCACTTTACAGGAGCCTAAGGTAAATTTTCCGGCCTTACAGCCAACGTGAACTGTCCACGCAATTGCTTTTGGCATTGCTTCACACGACGGATCCCAAAATGCAAATGTGCAACGACCCGTGCACCCGAACAAGAAACTAGTAAATTAAAGCAAATTTTCCGGCCTGACTCACAGCCAACATCCAATGTCCACGGTAGTGCCTTCGACGAAGCACGTACAAGAGCCCAGTTGTACCCAAATATCTCTACTGTTCTTTAATATGGCAGCTGTACTTAAAGAAGCATATCGAATCCTTGGATAGAGTTCATCAAGATTTGTACGCAAAACGTGTGTCAGGTGTAGTGTTCGATGATATTCGTCGATCGTACACAAATCTATAAATGTCTATCTACACAATATGGGTGACATTAGCATATTCCATAGGTTAAACAAGCGTGACTGAATGTTTCCTTGTTATCCTCGAGAATAATTTGTACAATCGCAAAACTACCGGTGCTCTTGCAGTCGCGTGCACCGAACACATAAATAATACCTTCTCCTACATTGTTCAGATAAATTATTGTCGCTCTAATTACATTTTTTTTCTTTTTACCTGCCTCAATGCATGGATATGTATTATACACCACACACACATATATATATATATATATCAGCAGCAGTACCGTAAACGTTAAATGTTGGCTCTAGATCAGTCCGGAAAAAAATTTATATATATATATATACTTTTCTATTGCGTCTACGTCCCTTAGCAGACAATAAAGGCGTGTTTGAGCTGAATTGAAGATAACAAAGAATCACCGAGTCCCGGTAAATTAGAAAATAAACAAGCTAGTGAACAAACAAAATTCATAAACAGCCTGAGCAGAGACGAAGGACGAAAATGTGGAGAATGAGCTCCATACCATAATGAAAGAAAAGCTCAAATATGTGCTAGCTCAAATACTAATATACTTTAACTCCAGAGTGTCAGGGTGATTAATGGACCATTGGGATGCTAACTACTGAAACGCTGAAAGCAATTTATCAACAAGTGAAGAACCACACATGTAAAATCTGCGGAGCTGAAGAGGAAACGACAGATCTTAAATCTTGAAGTTCTGGAGTCTTAAATCGAAATATTGTCGGGTCTTAAACGTTGCAAATGTTATGTATTATCTGCTGTTATGCTAGAAGTAACTATGGTATCCATGATTTCTCAGGACCGAGTACGCGGAACAACAATACCGCTCGGTTCTCTTTCCCTCGGGTCATATACGAATCGGTGCGGCCTTGAATCTACACATTTATCTAGAAGTTATTATTCGAACTCAAGCTGGTGTGCAAGGACGGATACAACAATATTCGTTCACAGTTATTAGCGTAGAGTATAGGCATTGCGCAATAATATCAGTCATCTCAATGCACCTTTCCATAAACTTTTAACTTCTGAGCCGATACTTTTCCCCGTAGAATCTATTCATCTATCATCACTAGGTCCTAGATATATAGACGGACCATAAATTGCAAATATCGGCAGCCAATAATAGTAATAATCTCGAGGTGGTCCACTCCTTCTTTAACGGAACTACCTCCTCTGATTTGATACCATGACAGTGTTACACACTCGAGTGTCAGTCAGAGTCGAAAGACGAAGACGACGAAGCGACCACACCCTTCGCTGCCCTTGACTCAACACTACTTTTGTGAGCCAGTTGGATGAACTGCCTATCATACAGACATCGTGTCGTGGGCTACATCGCCAACGTAGACATTCTGTTGGTGTGGCCTTTTTTGATGACCATTCGCCATACCCCAATTCAGTTGCATATAACTCCGGTGCACAACGTGGCTGACCTAGGCGCGTCTTCGATTTACCGTGCATCTTCGACCATCACAATTGTGTTTATATTATTTGTACGGAGAGGGGCGGATGCGCGAATACACAGACACACACACACACACACACGCACATATCACCACCATCGATACTATAATATTTATCTATCTGTTTATCTGTATATGGATTGGGATATGGGCTGGCCCGTAGTGGCGCAAGTGTCGAACACACTCGAACTGGGTGATATTAGATCCTGGATTGGGGTCAGCTGAAGTGGCCACCTACTACAGGTACCGTTGCCCCATACGTTATTCGTCACAATGAACGTCTATTGGAGACAGCCGGCCTATTGTATCACTACGCTTCCTGAAGCTTCCTATATATAAACGAACGTATGCGAACGTGACAACGGAAATAGTCACAGGGAGCCTGTGACTAAAACGCTACGGAAACCTTATATATATATAATATATAAGGTAGAACAAACAAAAATCGTTGGGATTGATCTGTAGATAAGACACGTTCCACTTTCCATTTTGAATTATATATTTTATTAATGAGTTTTTATTTTATAACTATATTTGATTCACTTTTCGTTTTAAATTATACATTTTATAAATGATCTTCTTTTATTTAATGAATTCTTTTTTTACATTTGTGGGCAAAAGCAAATATATGATATTCGTCTGCTTGTCAAGCAAGCTTTTTGGAATCCAAAACGAATTGCCGTAATTTTAATAACAGAATGTAAGCGACAGGTAAAAAATTCTCAACTCATTTCGAGAATATGTGAATTGGAACGAGGTTCACCAGAATGACAGTTTCTGCTTGAGACATTCAGAGAATGGTACGAATGTTTATTATAACCTAGCAACCACTTAGTAAAATTATAATTGGACGCCGCCACTCCTCCTTAACGTGATTATGCCTTTGTGTATGCTCGAAAACATTGTCGCAAATTTTACGGGACCGCCTACCACTGTCAAGCATTGTTTCAAGTTGTGAATAACTTGTGTATTCAGATCTTTGTTTTTCAATGTATCTAAATTGTGTCTACATGTGTATGGTTCCTAACATGTATTGTATATAAATCGAGGCCATGCCTGAGCATGGTGAAAACACATGAAAGTCGCAGAGGAGAGAATTTCGAACACCTTTAATGTTACAATAATAATAGAATCGCACATGACAAGGTCCAAGGCGACCGCTTACTACAGAAGGCATCCTGCTATCTGTGGGGACTGTACTGGATACTCGCAAAAGTCAGATCTCTCGTTGACACAGAAAGAAGCAGACGTGTCTTCAATGGCATCACTCTGAAGCTACGCTAACCCAAATCAGTTAAGGCGACCCTAACAGCCACGGTCAGACACAAGGCAAACACACATCCACAGGATCTCATCAGCCAAGTGTCTTGACTATCAAAGATTTCTCACAAGTCGATCAGATATTTCGTACTGCTGTTAGGATGTGACGTCTTATTTGTTTAAATGAGGAGAGTTATTTCATCAGGAAGTTATCTAAATGAAAACATATATGGGTTTATTTATCCCTCACTTGACTGACATATTTTCTATTAGTATTATACACGTGTCTGAATAACACTAAATATATTTAACTTAAATTAATTCACAGTAACATAATGACCTCCGAATGTGTCCTGACCTTAATCCATTACAAGCAGCTTGGTGAGTTTGCTGATTTTGAGTCATGTTTTTTGTTGATTTCTGAACTTGCTTAATGTCAAATGATTTCACTTCAAGCCCATACTCACATTAAAGAACTCAGCATATTACTAGTCAAACTATCTACAGTTTTAATGTGAGCTGCTTATAGCTTTGTTCACGTATCTGGAGAGCCGGATACGAAATGAATAACCTTCATAAACGCCTCTCTTCTAGCTGTTTACGACTGACATTAATGAGGTTAGTAATTAGTTTCTATAGTAGTTAGCTACTGAGAGATGTTTGCCACTACCTGAGCATGGGCTGAGCCCCATCCGATTTGAGGCTGATGATCCAAATTCCAGATGTAATTTAAATTATCAATTAATTGACGTATGTTAATACATACAGCTTACGCATAGTGTACGTCTGTGAATTTAAAACACAAAAAACTGCTTCCCACAATTCATTACCAGAGCGTTAATCAGCGAGAAAGGTGACAGTGTAACACAATGAACATATGGCCTCTTCGAGCGGAAACGGCTCTCTCTCACCGCAAATAGTCAAGACCTTGCTATGCATGCAAACGTTTTGCTGTAAGCCAGCAATAAGGTTGATTCCAATTCTTCTTCTTATTCCATTTCTAATTTATTCGTGCTATCCTACCGTCAATGGCCGGAAGCCCCAATGACATTGGGGGGGTCTTTAAACGTCCGCCCACATTTCTTCACATGGAGACCACCGTGTGGAAAGCTTCCTGTATAACCTTAAAGCTAAACACGAATCTCGTTAACCCACACAGTTTTCGTCTTTTATGAGTGTCCCAATTAGCGTGACGGATTTATTCACTCACTCCTCCTTTCTGTATCTCGAGCCTTCGGATCCTCTGATCTTCTAAGATCATTGGTACATAATACATCATGTTTCCCGTATTGCCGTCCAAAGCGCTGAGCAACCAGAACAGGCCTGATTAACAGTATTTTTTTGCCAATCAATTATAGAGTGACGTTTGCTAAGTTAATTAATTCGTGTCGACAACATTTGACGAGCAAAGTGGATTAGCTCAACTTTGAAGAAATACTCCATCGTACTTCGAAATTCATTGCACGTTTTCCCATATGGTATCACTAGGTAGGCTCGATATAGATTATAACAAACCAACCTGCTTGTCTAGTAACTCTGATTGAATACACGGTCGTTTTTGGCTCGACTACTCGCCGACGATTTGGGAGAACTGAACAGGACAGGCGGCTTAGGGAACAAGTTCAAGAGGAGAAACCCCGCAGGGCGGTCTTGAAAGGAACACCTGATCTCTTGAAGTGTTGCGCTCTCCTGATATCCTTCCTATTCAAACAAAGAGGAAGTTGCCTGCGAATAGGAGGCGCCACCTGCCCTGAAGTTCACCCATTTATTTGAATCATAATCGGTATATATATAATTAATATCCATTAATAGATAGTAATATATAGATAGTAATAATATATGTATAAAGAGGGTCAATAAATACTTAATTAACATAATTTGCATTTTTACGTAACAACGCCAACAACAGTACACATAATAACGGTAAATTCAAAAATAAACAAATTTTATATCTTCGGCGAACTTCGTTCGGCACACATTGCTGGCGAATATACATATAGATATCGATGCTTATTCTAATATGCATTGATATTACAAGTTAGTATTGCTAACCTAAACGAGTAATGTAAGCCCTCGGGGAAGTTGTTTACACTTAGAAAAAGCCGTAAACATTTTAACAATGACTGATATAAATAGAGGAAAATCTCCCTGACTTCAGGGAGGGGTGAACATAAACAATCTGGGATGGCGGGAGGTCATACTTCAAGTCGAGGAAGGCAAGTATACACATGCAAATTGAATGTAAGCTCAGATAGCTTCCTTAATGGGTGGTAGGTACACTTTAGTTACTTTACGATGGCGTCACACAATACGAGGATATGAATGGCACGGGAAGCAAAGACATTCATGTGACCCAAAAAAAGGAAACCGTGTACGATGCATTAAATGACAAAGTTCACTCTTCGCCCCGAATGCGAAACTACTATTACATAGCATAAACTCTCTCTCTCTCTCTCTTTCTCGCCTTTTTTTCTCGTGTTGGTTTGAAATCTTGTAACACCAGTGACTTTCAGCCGGGCATCTAAGTTTGCCAGCCACTGAGGGCTTAGAGGCGGACACGCAGATAGAATCGCATTGCGTTTCTCTGAAAGTTTTCATTTTTCATGGCTCTGATCTTTCGACTCCCTGAGGACTTCTTAGCCAGTGGGTGATCTGTTCCCGCGTATATTATTATATATGATGCCTGCTTAGGCTTTTTTTTGCCTTCATAACGACAATTCATACAAGACGTGTCTCTGATAAAATTTAATACTATTTAGCTACAGTTGTTGTATCATACAGTGGATGCTTTCAAAATAAATCACAAGTCGATAGCCAGTTTTTATTTGTAGTCACTCGTAGAAGATGCTTCGGACACATGCGATTTACAATAATTTCCTAAATAAGCGCATAAATGATATTAGTGTGAGTATTGCAAAGAGGAAGCTGACAGAAAATCGAGTACCCAGTTCCGCATGTTACACTAAACGGATCTGTTGTCTAGTTCTACTAACGGCACGAGTGTGGTTACACGTTTATACGTTGTCACTGTCTCGATAACACAAGTGACAGTGTATTATTTTCGCGATTATTCAGTCCAATTCAGGCCTGCCAGTGCACTCGCTGCCATTAGCTTCTATTTTTGAACACAATCCATCGACAATCCTCGCTGTGTTTACTTTCAGTGTCAGATAAATCAATCCCCTTGAACTACTTAATTTATCCTGTTGTCGTTGTTGTTGTTGCTGTCGTTGTCGCCGTCATGGTTGTTACTGTTAAAGAATTCTAGACAATTTCACATTCACTACGCTGCTGTTATATGTCTGCTGGTGAGCTGAGGTCATAGTACTCCTGACATGTTGTTCTTGCTGGTATTTCTAAGCGTCAACATCCAGTTATTATTCTTCGCCTGAAAGACATCAGTTCGTTTCCCTCTGGCCTCTTCGTGCAGCTGTCTATAACGATATGTTGTATGCTAGACAGGGGAGACAATCACACAATGGCTGAAAAGCAGAACGCCAAAAGCGAAGAAGAAAGGAAGGCAGGCAGATGGTGACTCATGTTCTACACCCGACGCATGTCATCGCACGACGTGCTACGACACGGACAGTATACGTTCGGCATTTTAATGTACGCTGGGAGAGACCCTTCAAGTGGTCAACACTCGCGTACATCGCGTCACATCATTTTTTGGTGAAGTGGTTCAATCGACAGCTTGCACAAGCCAGTAGAGAAATCATCATGTGTATGGCACTTGTACGCATAGGTAAGCCGCAATCAATCGATACATATGTAGACATCGCCCTGCACCATCTTGAAAAGATGAAAGCCCACTGAGTCGTTGCATAGTAGTTCATTGAATAGTTGTTATGTTAACAACCTTGCTTTGTGCGCTTCAACCTACCGATGAGAGCTGTCCCTAAGTCTCTGGCTGTAAAAAGCCACAGGCTGCATGTTCGAATCCCTCTGCGCCACATATATGAGAACTTAAGTGTTGTGAGGCATTAGCAGTCCCTTTAATAAACCAATAAAGCTTTACCTTTGTCTTGACCTTTGCAAAATGTTTTTTCACTATTACAGTCCGCGTCGGGCACGAAGCGTCTCGACATTCATATGTTAGCATGTCAGAATTTATTGTGCACCCGGCCGATTACCACGAGACATCAACAGCTAATGCAGCACTCAATGGGTGAGGGCCAGACACGGGAGAGTAGCTGCGTCGATCAAGAATAAGCGCGGCAGTAACAAATGTAGGGAATTTGCAGCTCGTCATCTGATACAGCGTTTCCTTCAGATGTTAGTTGATGTCTACGTCGAAATCACTATACCATATCGCAAACGACTCGAGGAAAGGCGTACACTGCGCGTCCTCTTTCAACTTATGTCAGGCTTCACTTTGTCACTCCAACATTACGTGAATTGTGGCAGAGAATTTGTAGAATGCCTCAATAATCAGTCGTTCTTAACATAGCCCCGTCTGATTTTGCCCCTGCCAATCGTTAGAAGGATTAGACGTCTTCGATTATTGTTGTTGAACTGAATAGATGGAGAATAATATTGACACGACTCGTGTGTCCCATACTTGCCGTCATCGCGTGTAACTTAGAATCGTATTAAACTAATATTGATAATAATTTGCCATTAAACGGTGTCCACAATTGGGTAACAATTGCGACCAGTACGGCTCGAAGCTGAACAGGAGTGAACGTGACCTCAAATGAGCAGAGTAAAAAACAACAATACGTTTCATCTCGAATTCTGTATTCTAATATGTAGGTTAGTGATGGGGTCAGCCTCCTCCTCTTTCCGTGTGATGTTTCACACGCATAACCTTCCGTATCATTTGCACACCGACTACGTGGAGGCTAGCCAATCTCTATGCATATCAAACAAGCCCCCATTCGACATGGGGTCAAATTGTATTCCGGTATATTTCTGTGCCCAGGCACGCTTAGGCAATTTTCTAGATCGTCTGTCGGAGATGTCACCCTCAGGACAATGATCAGTGGACGGCGGCTGCATCGAGAACGGTTTTTGACACCTCACAACGAACCAAATGGCCAAGGGATTTCAAGTCACGTATATAAAAAGGCTACGTCAATTTTGTATAACAAATGTAGGCCGTTTGCCCTAGTCTTCTGGGCGTTGTCATCCGTGGACAAAGGTTAAACGACGATACTAGCCGTCTCACCCCATAGAGCTGACAGGCATTGACTTAAAATATGTTTTGTATTTGAATTTTTATATATATATATATATATATATATATATATATATATATACTAGGTTATTCCGGTTTTTCGTTCCGTCTTTTGGTGACTTTGAATTGCTATATATTGCTATATATTTTGAAAGAATGAAGCAGCATATGAATCCTATGGCAGAAAAATATTTCATCATGGCAGGTGATCCATACATACAGCCAATTTCGTGCCTGTAGTTTTGTCTAGAAGTGGTTCCGCTGCAGGCCGTGGCCAATAGGTAATCTGATGGAGCAATGTCTGGGCCATATACGGGGTGCGGCAGAATCAGTTACAGGCAGGTCGCTAAAGCAATATGTGTCTCAGCTTTGCTATGGTGTAATACATCACTTTCAATTTAACCATTTCAGGAGGTTTTAGCCGTTCATAATAGAGCTACTGGCTCCTTCTTTCTTAACCATATATACAACATTACCTTCTGGCCATGAGTTGTGGGCCTAATCACTCCTTTTTGCGTTGAAGATAGTCAAAGAATATCAACTTTTCATATCCTGTAACAAGTTTGTACAGAAAACTCTTCGTTGTTTATTCTCGAGCAAGCCGAGAACAACAAATGCTGAGACGATTGCCAATGGGGCATTTTCATTGTGTTCATGTGGCATCAACTTTCCAGCATTGAGATGACACACTAAAGTTGAATGGGCTACTACTCCCAGCTGAGCGAACGATCCTGCTTCGAAGCATCAAGCTTTCGAGTTGGCTGTCCGAAACGTTCTTTACCATTCACATCGAAATGTCCGGCTCTCAAGCGCTAAAACCATTTTCGACAGACTCTTACTACTGATGGGGATCCCCCTTGCACTTCATCCACAGTTCTCGCTTTCAAAGCCTGCGTTCATCTTTCTAGCAGGACAAAAAGTTAAGGAGACAATATCTGGATATCCATCCACGTTTTTAGTTTCTAAATATATTTGATCGCTTCGCTAATGCATCCAGACAAGATATGGTGGCCATGACAAGGAAACAAACGGGCTCTGCATGGGTGGTATTCTATTGAATTGATTATCCGTTCTAAAGATTTCATAATTAACATATGCCATAACAATTATTACGTGAGGAATGGATAATATATATGTCGGCGTTCCAATGGCCCGTCGATTGGTTCGATACAGATTTCCATGAGTATGTGCGTGCCTTGGCCTCATAAGCTAAATAGTTCTATGCAGCAATACTTGGTAAGAGTAGTTAGCATTGATTACTTGCTAATACATTTGGGCGAACCGATTAGATGCACTTCGTACATCTTCACTTTGCTATTCATGTAAATGTCCCTGCATCGAAACTACCGAGAACTTTCTGCGCTGTAAGGCTATTCACGCTACGGTGGGCTCATATTAAGGAAAGAGAGTGTAGAAATCCAAAATAAGCACTGCTGCCATGCAACGATAATGGCAGTCGAGTTGTAGGTGCCACTATATTAAACTACCCCTGAGAAAATGTTTGTGTATATTAATTAAATAGTCACGTCTAGCATGCAGGATACATGTAGACGCTATGGGTTATGTGGCTGAATGTTTGACTAACAAGGCCAGACATGGCTGTCCCATATGTGTGAAAGATACTGCCGATACCTCTCGCTGTTTGCTCTAAAAACATAGAATTTCGAATGACAATACGCTGGAATTGTCAGAAAAATTTCCACATCTGCTAGCTGTGACCCCAAGTTGAGTAAACGCTGCTAGTTGAAATGCCCAATGCTGCACCAAAAACACCCGCAGAGTTTCATCGCATTATACTATAACGCTATTAATTCTATAAATCCTTCTACCTGTAGAAGATCGACGGGTTCCAAATTACTAGCTTACTGGTCTATGTACCGGAAACTGAAACGCTACCGTCGGTGACGAATAAGAACTCATAGTACAGGACACTTTAACTCGTCACGCAGATCCGATGGACAAGCGGCGATTGGAACTACTCGTTATGAGTGCACCGCCCCTATCGACTTTGAATGTGATGCTACAACAAGTACAGCAGTGGAATGGTGATAAAAATACCTCCAAGGTTAGAAATAATGAATGAATGGAAAATAAATAGTGGAATAGGGGTTTCAGGGGAGAGAGAAAGAGCGGAAGCAATACTGCATCATAGAACTTATCCATGAAAGACGTTGAGATCAAGAATTTCATGGTAGACCATGGAGTACGCTAAAGAAATTGACGTTGGTAAAAATTCTTCATCTATAATTTTGTTTAGCTATTCGCTACCCGCGATGCCAGCGGAAGAGCTCGCTGCCGGTCGACAGTCTCTCAGTTTGGCCATCTATGATACATACTTGCTTGATCCTTGAGTATGGCTACGCTCATCAAGATGGGAGCTGCTCTCAGTTGCCACCAGCAGCCGTTACCGATACGCCAGGAACGTCCTCCTTTGTGTGGCAATGTATCTTATGGAAGTGATTATATCGTTCGCGGAGCCTTGAACCCTTCGAGTTTTCAACAGCTTCGGAAGTCATAAAAAGGTTGAGAAAATATTAGAAGAAAGCTTTGCGAGACAACTAAATAGGGGGGAGGGAATTAGTGTTTAGCATTAAACGCTGCCACTCAATGGCGGCTTCCTGGAAACGCGTTCCATAGAACAGTTGTATATGTCCTTGTGTGTGTGTGTGTGTTAGGAAAACGAGTTTGGAGACATTTCCAAGAGACTTCCCCAACCTCTTCTTGATTTTCCAAAGAACTGGGGGGTTTTTCTGCTGGACTAGCCGACGGCAGCCCAATTCGGTTACGCGTTCGTACTGCCTATAACGGTCGCACCGAGAAGCACTGAAAATGCCAATGACGAGCAAGAGACAATAAAGTGACCGCTCAAACTCATGAAATAACAATTCCTGATTCTCTGTTTGAACGAAATGGCCTAGGTTAGAAAAATTACGATATAAAAAAAATTCTATAACAGCTAGATCATTTTCTTTTCCAACAGGGTAGAAGTTGATCTAAGTGAAAATAATAATCCCACGCATTTTGGAACGAGCCAAGTCAGTAATATTACGACGTTATGCAGTTTAGTAACTACAAGTGTCAGCAGATCAGTGTCAGTCAAGATCTTGTCCTGGCAGATTTCAGATGTCCTGTTTCTTAGACTTACGAGGCCACATACGAATACAATGATAGGGCCGGCTGTTTTCATATATTCCACATGTGGAGGTTGGAGGGCGAGCTTAAAAAGAGAGAGTGAGAGAGATAATTCCAATATATATAGCATGCGCCCGGGCGAACTTGCAATGAACGTATTGATAAAGTTTACCCATGCAAGTTATACACAATTCAAGTTATGCAACATCACTTTTTGATGCGAGGTATCTTTCAAAACGAGAGTTGCGTACGTTTTATTTAAGGGTCAAGACAACAATAACAGAATAATAATAACATTACTAATTAAATGTCTAAGTACGTGACCGCCTGTAGTCGCATGTGCCCTCAGCAGGATAGTGGCATGAGGACGATAAGTGCCTTCTGATGGGAGAAGGGCTGAGGACCTTTCAGCTTCAAACGAACATCATCAATTTGGGTACAACCTTAATATCTCAATCGTATGATTTCTAGAATCGTCATGAGAGAGGCACGCCTGGAATAAGTAGCTGCCAAAAGCGCTAGCCAAACCTACCTCTGAGACTGGATATTTTTTTGAGTGGAGGAAATTTTTTTAGCCTCAGGTTTCCTTCGAGGTTTGGTATAATATAATAATAATATATAATATAATACAGCCAACATTTAACATCCACAGTACTGCTTTCGGCATTGCTCTATAAGACGGACCCCTTTAAATGCAAATGTGCAACGCTAGAGATCGAACACGTGCACCTACGTGTCTTCTCCAAGTGCAAGGCGCACACGAATGCATAACACCATCGGGCTCGACTTGAGGTTTTGTCTTTTTTGAGAGAGCAGGAAATCTGCTTCAAACGCACGAGCATCACCAGAGAGATTCCAATCTCCGTAAAAGTAGGCCGATCCAGTGCAAGGTTGACGTGGATGACAAAACGCCTCTGCCTGCTAAAACCAGCCTCTGCTGAGAGTCTGCCTCTTTCCTAGAGTCGGCGCGCTTGGCATCACTGCGATCTCTGTGTGTACTGCTCCGTCTAGTGTTCTATTTAAGGATGCCTTAGTGTCCTACGACTACTTTGGCTTTCCGTGTTGGGGTCCTGCCCGGGGACGCTCGTTCACCTAATCCCCGGCCCGTAGCGGGAATGAGCGGGGAGAGACTAGTGAAGGAGGAGGCCTCCGTCATAGGCCGACCAACCCGCCGGCCGGCCCAGCGGTTTGATCTGGGCTTTTCGAACTGTAGGATAACTTGTAAGATGTAACTTGAAAGATTAGCTTCAAGAAGCGCTAGCTCCACCCTTGCAACTTCTCGATTAACCTATTATCACCTGTCACTCCGATGCGGAAGGAATTTATCTATTCGAAATCACCGCTATCGTTTGAATTCGGGGCACTTGCTAGAAGTTGAGCAAACTATTCGTAAGATAGCCATGACTTTCACAGTCACCTCTATCATTTTCTACTTTTCCATTTCACAGTCACCGTTGAGTTCCTCTTTCACTTTCGAACCTCTGTGTTTTTCACGAGATACTCTCAACGTGAACTGATTTCCTCCAGCAAACCTTTAATCCCTATATATTTCGAAGGAGGGGTTGGCTCACATATGCTGGCACTATCAACAGAGCACCCACCGCCTATTGCCGACCACAGTTATCTTGATAATTTTTCGACAAAATACCGATAATTTTTCGATACAATTTGTCCATAGCTAACCCTCAGCCACCTTCCTTCTATGGCGGCAAGATTGTGTGACAACATTGCATCAAGGACCTGTCAGGAGAGGGGGCTCCATACGCGAGAAAGTACAGTCTTGGCAAGGGGGTAGCTAACACTTATACTGCGGATGTCTAAATGCTCGCTCAGAGTAAACGTCTTACAAGCCATATGTTCAATCTGGTATAAATATACTTCGGAGATAGCAGTGCAGCGGAACCTGGCCACTCGCCAGTTGGCCGGTCTGGCGGAACACGTAGCCTCTGTAGCTCGTATTATTAAAAATGGAAATTAGTTGAGGGTGGGGTTGCTCATGGCCGAGAAATTCAATTACTTGACAAGTGAGCCTGGCAAATAACTAGGAATACTTCACTTGTATACCCTGAAGTGTGTGCTCGAAAGACAATATGTTAGGCTGACCCAAAAAAATGACACTCCTATCGTCTTGCGTCGTATTCTTATTATTGGCCGGTTTGAATTTAAATTTGGCGGGTAGTGAGACACAACAATTAACAAGCAGACGGCGCGAAAGCCGCTCGCATTCGGCTTTCGTTGGGCGTTCGAAATGACATCCGGCGGACCAGGTCCCTCAGACTTGCATTCTCAAAAAAAAAGTAGGGGACCGCAAAAGTATCAAATGAAACAGTGGCATACGACCAGGTAAACAGGTAATGGCGGTAGCAGTACCAAATAGATTCGAGCCTAAAGTAATGTAGCACTTGCCATGGATTTCAACGGAATTTGCTACTACGAGATTTTTTTACATGTTTACTGTCATTGAAATAACGAAAAAAGCTGCCTATTATTTTTATCGAAATGGTGCCCGTGGGAGACGCATACCTGTTACCAATCCCATGCGCAAACCCACCTATTTTCTATAAACTCCACTAGCAATGCCTCGTTTCGACTTCAGCCGTAATGCTGTACAGGTTTTCACATAGACGCCTGACCACCACGCCACGGCTGTGTCACAATGCGCGGTAGATTACAAGATGCATGAGCTAGTTCTCCGCTTATAAACATTCGTCCTTCTCAACGTTCATGAGTTCGTTTGTCCCCGCGTGTCTCTCGTGCCTCGACTAAACGGAATTCTGCCGTACGATAAGAACTCCACCCAGAGTCGACACGTTCACGGTGTTGTTACGTAGATATTCGTGAGGTCCTTGCAGCGTTAACCGTCAACGATGACGACGGACCAGCCGACCCCCGGTCTTCCAGCGGTGGCTTGTTAGGTGAGCAGTAACCTTATGTTGGAATGTACTAGACAATTACTAGCCATTATTTGAACGGGTACGGCGAGTCTGGCATGTTTCATGTTTATGCATAAAGTAATTTTATTGTTGCTTACCTACCGCTGCTTGCACCGATAAGTAACAAGTCCGCATCGTGTGTACGCACCGCGCATAGGAGAGCATCCGTTATCCGCATATTGTCTCTGGGCAGAGTGGTCTCATTTCGTTTGGCGCTCGGGTGCTCATTGCTCATTTGTCTACCGTTGGCGTCGGGCGATAATAAACGCCTCTCCTTGACGAGCTGTTCTCGCCGCGATGGATGTTTGTGGTTCGTGGATGAACTCGTGACGAGCTTAATGGTGTGTGCGTCACCTTTTTGCGTAGATGCTTTCGACGACGCATCATAACTGGCTCATAAAACCGTCGATACACAGTCCTGAAACGTATTTTCGTCTCATATGCATCTCCGTTCGAAAAATATATTCTTGTTTATTTCATAGTACCTTCAATCCGTTCCTTTTAATAAACAAATCGTTTGTGATATCCTGCATTGTCCGACTCATCTATTTGAGTGTAATAAGTTTCGAATTCTATACAGATCAACACAAAGCCATGAATAAAGCTTTCTGTTCGAATTATGCCTTGTTCCTATGTATTACCATATAAATGAATTGGCTTTGCAGTGTGAGCGTCTATGGGCGACGAGCCGTAGAGGAGTAAAGCTCTTATTGAGTTCGTAAAAGCGCCGTTGGATAGAAGCGCGTCGAGCGTCTGCATGCATTGAGGTTCGAATGGTCTATTATAACGTCGGTGTCCGTCTGTGAGTATTCAACACGTGTAACAACAAGTACTGTGAATTCGAGAAGATCTCGGAGTAGATAGCGTTTATACGATTTATACAAATAACATAATCTTATTTAGACCGTATAAGATGTGCGAGAGACGTTACAGTTGCGATTTCGAAAGGATATTTTTTTCTTTGTAAAGGACGCGCCAGGGCAGTATATCATACATTGTGAGTTGATGAAGCCACTGTTTTTCTCAGTCGCGTGTATGCACGAACAATATGAAAACCTCTGACTAGATGAGCACTTGATCTGAATTGGGCTTTTAGTTGAAGTGCATGACTGGTGAAATGTATAATTATGGATGGTCATCGTTTGGGTTCTCAGAAGGCAACAACAAGGTTCTTTTGAAAACATTACCATTTTACTTAATGTAAGCTTGTTCGTGTATCATAGTTTATGCTTGAATCTACCAGTACAAGAGTCTGCCAAAATCAAGAAGTTTTTGGTCGAATGCGCTAAAATCTCGAGCAAAGTAAGTCGTCATCTTGTGCAAGGGTCTCCGCGCCTCGTGGTTGACAAAGGACGCCCGGAATGAATACACTGCTGCCAGAGTCACTGTTTATTAGCTCCGGGCGAGTCCGTGATGAAAAACTGCACGTATAAGATCTCTCATGCAGTAGGCCAGGGTCCGCCAGTCACGTGTTAGTGAAACCTTGAATTTTAAATACATTTGTTCTCTCTCTCTCCTTTAAATTAATTTACCATATACGCACGAGTCCGACTCAGCGATCCCGAAAGTCATTTTTCGGGTCTAATAGATGTGGTCGAATCATTCGCCTGCTAATGATTTCTAACCCTTTTGAGTAAAACGAGACTAAATATAGCTTTCAGTGGCCTTCACGTTCAGAGGGTATAATTTTCGCCTGCTTTTATATTTAAATAAATGATAATTCAACTCTGTTTTCAGTCGCCCAATCATAGCTGTCTTTACCATACATGTGAACGAAATTTTGGTGCCACCGCGAAAGTATACAATATCTGGTCAATCCAATGACCGTACAGTTCACGGTCTTTGTATATACGTACTCTATAGATATAAACGGAGGTTTTATCTAAATCATATGTTAGAATATGTGATTCTACTAATCTAGAGAATACCGTGCAGTTTTTATCATCAGCCCGCACTATCGATAGCGGACGTTGAGCGTTTCAATTTGTCTAGGTATCTAAAGAGCAGATTATGCTAGTTTACAATAGGTAGCTGTTATTCCATGGCATGGAAGCTAAATAATTCCATCCATATAGAAATGGTTTGCGTCTTGCTTATCTCAAATGAGCAGCATAGGCAAAAATGGCCCCGACAGGTCCTCATAGTAATACCTAAAGGTTAAGAGCTGAGGCCTGTCAGATAGGGAAACAGCTGAGGGTCAGCTCGAAAAACAAAAAAATGAGCAGCATAAATCGGACAAACCAAAGTGACCACTTCTTCTGCCGGTAGCAACTCATCCTAATATCGAGTTTTCCCTCAGATCTGCCTGTGTCGCTTAGGCTTACATAGCACGGGGAAACGAAAGGCTCCGGTTTGTGGACCTATTATAAATTTTATTGTACCAATGCCGTAGGCTCAGCTACTAGTAGATAAACGTATAGCGTACATCTAATTTTAATATTTATAATAGAGGTGACAATATAGCCATGGGGATGCTTGTATATTTCACACTCATGTTCATCCTATTGAAATATTGAAGATATTTCGACGTCTAGTGCCGCCAAATGTGAATACGAATATCTACGACGAGTATATTGGTCACACCCCCCTTCACCGGGATCGTGTTTGTCCTGAGGGGAAACGTATAATACAAGATCTTATTCTTAGATCCGATCTCTCCCCGCCTTGCGTCAACATGATGCAGACGAGAGGCCAGTAGGATTGTAACGGAGACGGGCGGTGTAATATACAGATGTATCTGGGTTGGTACGCGTATGTGTGCCGAACGTAGTTATTCTAAATACTATTTTTTAAATCGTTTCCAATAAGAATCCAGCATTGGTTGCTGTAGTAGCCTCTTAGAAAATCTTTCGGAAAATATAAACGCGGATCGCTCTGCGAATTTGAATGGTTGTTTCTCGGTTTGGGGGAGGAACATTGTGGCACGGTAACCGTAAAGCAAATCCGCCGCTCTGAGGGCTCGTATTTCTGAGGCATCTGCTGCCACTGTTGTGAGTGAGCGCGTGTTGGCTATTAATTCAGTGTCTGTAATTATAGTTGCAAGTTCCCTGAAAGGAAGACAATTGGTGCCTAGTATTTTTCGCAAGGGGCGTATAACAACTTGAACTAATCGCTCCCGCCAAGAGCCGTGTTGAGGAGTTCTCTCGCTTATGAAGTCCCACGTTATATTTCCCTTAGTTAACAAAGACTGCGTTTGGATGTTTTCATGTGCTTGTATATTAATTTTAATTCTGTAGCTGCTCGTTTGAAGGATAGTGCGTTGTCTGAAATATTGTTTGAGACCATTGAGCGGCGGTTGAGGAAGCGACGCAGTGCCATTAAAAATTCATACGTGGATAACTTCTGAAGTTTTTTTCGGATATCATTGTATTGATTATTAACAGATGCAGATTTGGTAGATTACAAAAAATATTTTCAAATAAAATAGAAAATATAAAGAACGAAGGTCGCTACCGCGAATTTACAAATTTTGCCTCCCTTTTCTGTAGCACAGTAAAAGAGTCGAATGTAAATTTTGCATTTTTCGCCTTTATCAATTCAGTTCATTTTGTTTATTTCATCAACAGATGGTATCAATTTTGAGTTATAACAAGTGCAAAAACAGAAGATGTATATGAAGCCCGTTTCTGGGCTAGCTATTTTCCGGGACGTGGTCGCCGAAGGCGCGCGCGCGCTCGTTGGCAGTGTTAGTCCTAGGTAGCAAAATCGGTTTGTGGGGGTTATCCACAATTTGTATAGCATGAAGTAGTCTCTTTTGGCGAGACGGCCCCGCGACGGAATTTCATGGCCACGGTCTTGTCCGTGTTGATCTGGAGTCCGAGACTTTCTTCCTTGGTTTTCATAGTTCCGAGGTGCCTGTTAGTGCAGTAGAGGACCAGATCGTCAGCATACATAAGTACTTTTACTGCTGGGTGCCGATCCTGGATCGCTTTCGGCAGGTCAGAGACTAACACCGCTAAGAGCAGTGGGCTGAGGTTGCCCCCTTGTGCATAACCGGTTGTTTGGGTGAAGGCTTTGTGTGGGCAGCACTTCGTGGCGATCTCCTCTCCAGGCCGATGGATCGGTCGGGTCCCCTTTGCCTTTTAGGATCACCATGAGCTCTGCTCCTTTCCAGAGGGACGGGAGTTCGCCGCGTCGGTTAAACGGCAGTGTCCAACACGGTATCAGATCTATAGCTTTGGTGATGTGCTCGTCCGAGGGTCTCTCGGATCAGTTCTTTTTTTTCTGAGAAGGTTGACAGTTTTCGCGTCACGAAGTGTCTTCTTGTACTCCACTTTCGCTGCTCGGTAGATGGCTGTCTCTTCTGGCTGGACCGCTGATCATGCTCTCAACGTGAACATGAGACAACGTGCGGCGAAGCAAGCAGCGTTAAACCATCGCCATTCCATGGGGGGAGGGGATCGCCCGAATACAGCAATGCATTGCTTAGCCTCGTGGCGTAGCCGTCGATCTCGATATCCTCTTCTGTGGGGCGTGGGAAGAAGGTAGTTGCGGCGTCTAGTAGATTCTGTTCGTTGAGCTTCTTAGATTTCGGGTGGCGGCGTGGTGCTCTTTTGTCCCGCTAGGTCAGGTCTAGTTCAATGCCTACAGGAACATGAGGCTTGAGACCGATAGCTTCTCGAAGGTCGTGGGAGGTTCCTGTATGTTTGACTGACTCGGAGGGCAGGTTGCATGCGAAGACGTCTATGACCGAGCTTCCGCTTGCCCCCTCGAATGTGGTGGCCGAGCAGTCACAAGCCTGACTCGTGCATTGTCTGTAGAAATGCAGCTGTCATGTGTATCCGGTTGATCTAGTTGGGCTTTCAAGTCCCCTGCTATCAGCGTAGGTTTGGCCGTGTCGACCAATGACAGGCAGCAGACTAGCTTGTCAACAAGCGTTGTGGTGTCTTCGCCAGAGACACCTGGTGGTTTTACGTACAGTGCAATGACATTGATGCGGTCGCGTTTCAGTAGCATACAGTTTTCTTCCTTGAAAACTATTTTGACCTCGCCTAACTTGGTGTTACACAGCACAGTGACTCCCCCACTGCGGGGGCCGTTTGGTCTAACTGCTGGGCAGTTGGCGCTGTAAAATCTCTGTACATATAGGGGGGTGATGGCGAAGGTTTCTGTGAGAACGATTGCGTCGAATTTTTGTAGCTGTGAGATAGGAACGAGAGAAAGGGTCGAGGCAGCCCCCTCTATGTTCCATTGGACGATCTTCAGACGTCCCAGTTCGGCTTCCGCGTTTGTATTTGCGGGCGGCCCCAGGTGTGGCTCTTGCTGTGTTGGCGGTTCGGGTTCCGGCTGCGAGAACATGACGACATTCGAGAGCGTGATGGCGTTCGCGAGCGTAACGCGATCATCCTTGATCTCGCCCTCGACGGCTGTGTCTGTGATCGGATGGTGGTCAGAAGCTGGTCCAGCTGAACCTCCATCGATGTGTTGGGGTGCTGCATGAGGGGCTGTCGGTGTTCGCGCGGCCTCCGTGTTGGTTTTGCGTTTGTTTGTGACTGGGGAAATGAGACCTGTCTCTCCTTCGAATGCCGTCTTTGGGGGCTCCTGACAGCGCCAGTTTGGCATCGGTCCTGTCGGGTTCCGTGTCTTTGCTTTTTGGACATTTGATCCTAAAAAAGATGCAGCTTCTTTGCCAACGTTGTATGCTCTCTTGTGTGCGATTGGGCCGTGAGAGTATTGTCCGCTTTGAATCATTGGCTATTGCACAATTGATTGAAGGATGAAGTTGAAGTAGGTTTCTTCTCTTGCTTTCCCGGCTAACATGTCGTTAGCGGCTTTGCAGTCTTGAGCGAAGAGGAGCACTGATAGGATGTGTACATTCGACTGGAGGGGGTGCTTGGGTTTGAATTCTTGGCAGAATTCGATTACCGGAGCAAGGAACTTACCCTTATCGAATTGCATAAATTCGAAGCCTCTCGCCTGTATGAAAAGGGAGACAGGTCCGTGGATGTTGGAGTTTGAGCTTCTGAGAGGATGCTCTCTATATTCTTTGGTAACAGCTGTTTGACGGCTGGCCGAAGTGGGTTTATCAGGGAGTCCCCCACCTCTAACACAGATTTTGTTGGGGGCGACCCGGTCTTCAGTGTAGCCGTTTGGTTTGTCGTAATTGCTACCGAACTGCATACACCGTTGATCAGGACGTTTTTTAATTCTAAGATCTCCTGTTCCAGCTTCAGCACACGAGGCGTGAGACCAGCTGCAATCAGGGATTGATCCGTTGTTACCGGGTCTGAGTCCAGGGAAGTCTTCAGTCGGTGGGTTGTCCATGACGCGGAGGGAATCGCACAGATCTTGCACAGCCATGTCGCCGTTGTGTCTTGCGGTGGGGTCGTTTCCCACGTAAGTTTACAACCCGCGTGGAAAGTTCGTTCACAGCTCCCACAAGATAGGGATCACAGCTCCCACAGACCGGCCAGACTACGACAACATCCGTCACAGTTACGCACAACGCTGACACTGCCTTCTTTGCTTCGCTGTTCGAAGAGGCTGTAAAGGTAAAGGTTTAATGGTTTATTGAAGGAGCTGCAATTTTACAATGCTTAAGCTCTCTTTTATGTCACACGGCAGGGCTCGAACCTGCGGCCTCTGGCTTCCGATAGCCAGAGACTTAGCCGTCCAAGCCACTGCGCTGTTCGGGCTCATTGTTTGTTTTCGTTTCCTCATATTCTGTGGGAACAGCGGATTCTGGGGAGTCGGAAAATCTCCGCTCATGCTCCACAATTGTTCGCCTTTATCAGTTCGCGTATTAATTGGCCCAATGAAATTGACGCGAACATAGAGGAAGGGTGGGCATCTTTCAATACGGATGACTCGTAATGGAAGTACCACTTCTCTTGCAGGTTTGGTCAGAAATCTAATACATGTTTTGCAATGTGCTAGTGTGGAACGAGATTTTTTTCTGCTTTTCTGGCGCGAATGATGAGGAAGTTGAACTGATTTGATTCAAAAGAGTATTTAAACCGCCTGAGTGAAGGCACTTAACCTCGTGTATTCATGTCAACAACAGCTTAACAAATGAATTCGTGTTTGGTAATATGATTCGGTACTTTTCATTATATGAGAAATCGCTTGAATTCTCCAGGCGGGACCGGCAACGGGGGAGTTCAACTTGCGCATGGGTATCCATGAAAGTTGATATTGATAAACTGGACTAGTTTTTGCTATGTTTCAGCAATTCGAGTTGAATTCGTGAGGGAAAATGTGGATTGGGTGTTGTGAAATATAACTTCGCTCGCCCGATCAAATTCGTCTGAGGGGATAGTGTTGTATGTCTGAACTGGTGTAATTCTTTTGCACTTGGCAACGAATCGTTATATGAATGCTACTACACTCATAGCTTTTGACCAGCTAGATAATATACTTTCATCTATCGAGTGGTGAGATTGTTGTGCAGTGTGTGGCAGTGCAGGTTGTATGAGTTATCCATTCACTGTCGACATCTAAATCTGATGTTATGTTTAGCTTATGTGTGGTCTGTGGATGACCGGAAAGATGATGAGCCTTTTGGGACCTGTGAACCAGAATTGTTTTTGCTGAGATGTAAGCAGTGGCATCCCTCTTGATAAGAGATCTGCGGAATTGTGCTTCGAATTTACGTAGTTCCAAGCATGTCTATCAGATAGTGAATGGATTTCTGAAACTCTGTTTGCAACAAAGGCCTTCCATATTTGCGGGTTGTCGCGTATCCAACCCAAAACGGCTGAATTATCGCACCAATATGAAACTGAAACTATGCATTTGTCGCATTTTTGCCGATATTTTATCTGCGGTAAGTGCACCTGGAAGCTCTAAACGATTAAAGGTTCAATCTTGCTTGAGAGGAGCCACTCTTGCTTCCTCAAATATGAATTTGACAGATGTTTGGCCGTTCGCAGTTACTTATGTCAGGTATATGACGCTCCCATATGTGTTTAAACTTGCATCGCAGAATATGCGCAATTCGTTTATGGTGCCATTTTTGTTATTGTTTATGATTTGTGAGCATTCGTAGGTGACAAATGCACGAGACTCTCTAGGAGTGGCTGCTAACATGCCTTCAAAAGGACACAAATGATCGTTGTGATCCAGGGTCTAGTGGTATACGACAGACAAGATGTTTGTTGTTTGCACATTTCCACGTGTATCCTGTCTTCAACAACTGGCTGTTAGTGCTGGTTTTGTTCAAATGTGTTGGTGAGTGTGTGTTCGATGCAGGAGATTGGCGAAGTGGTAAATAGGTATTCACGCAATCTGAAGCACACCCTTTTTTCTGCTAATACTTGTTCCCGTTGAGCGAGCAAAAGGTTGTACTTGCAGTATTTGCTGTTGTGTGTCTGCTCGCAAAATAAACATGTTAGGTTGCTGTTTACAGTGACCGTCTACCGAAAGCGCAATTGTTTGCGCTTCGATCGTTGTCCGCATCTGTTTCTCTGACTTACAGGTGGGCTACGCCTTCTACATTGAGAACTAGCTACTCTTTTATCTCGAATTTCTAATTCGTTGTCCCAATCACTGCGTAACTCCAAGATCATCAATTAATAACTCTAGTTGGGTCTCGTCCCCAACTACTACGGTTTGCTTCCAGGAAGCAATTCTACTTTCGTTGAGTCTATCAGATACTTTAGAATTATTGGCGAGATGGCAAACGATTGTATGGTACATTTTACACCACCTTGAGATACAAGAGCTTTTACATTCTGGTCCAACCTGCCTATGAATGTAATTAATTTTGCTAATTGATGTAGATCCCTCGCGTTGCACAGTGTTGAGATGATGCATGTGAGCCAAGTCCTTGCCGGAATCTTGCGTGGTGTTCATCTTCTGTATGTATCGATGCGACCACTCACTTGGTACTAAGTCTCCTGACTGGGAGCTGTTCATCAGCAGTGGTGATTGCTGCGATGACTTGTCGCGTGGGCTTTTCTTTTTTTTTTTTTAGAGGAGGAAATTTTCTTCAAACGCACGGTTACCACCAGAGACATTCCAATCTCCATGTAAGTGGGCCGATCCAGTGCAGGGTTGACGTGGATGACAAAACGCCTCTGCCTGCTAAAACCAAGATGGCGTGGGCTCACTTGCCCCGAAGTAACTTGTCGGGCTGGGTTGTCCGCCCCTGGGAATAACGCGTAATGACGTCGGGAGCCTGATTCGGGCTTCTTAGAACTTCTGACACCAAATATTACGAACACGCCTATTCCAGTCTACCCATTTTAAAAGAATACACTGATATCGCTGTTGTGTTGGGGATCTGGTAGACAGCGCCTAACAGGAGGCCGTAGATGGGAATCTGGCTGCCGTGGCAATTTCCGCAGAGACGTATTGAAAGGACACTTGTTACGGAAGAAGCCGGTTCGCTGACTGCTGCATCTCCACTTGCTACACGTTATTTTACGTGACGGGCTGATAACCTCGTGCCGTTAGGTGGCGCCACTCGTTCGTTCGTCTTTAAACGTCATTCCATTTATTTCTCTATTCACAATAATTATATTACATAAAACACTTATAATTGATATAACAATATAGGCATGGGCATGCTTGTATATTAACATTCATATGCTATTTAGTATTGAATATATTTAGGTAGTGCCGTCAAATGTGAAAACGAATACATACGACGACTATGCTCGCTACAAACGGATTTGTACATATTGACCGGATGCTGCTGAATCGTAAGTCAGCACACACACACACACACACATGCTCGCACATGCACAGCTATCTCTACCTCGATGTTTCCGATAGGTCCTGGAAGTAATGTCAAAAGATTGTTCCGGGGCCTATCACAGAAGAGAACATCCGAGAGTTAGTTCAAAAATACACACCTGTTATATTCGTCTGTATATGTTAAATTAACAAAGAAACACTTTACGCCATGTCAGTGATTACTACGATATGAATATCAGAGGACTATTCGAGGAAACGAGGGACGTATGAGTAGACGCTTGTATAATACAAGATAAAGGGGTGAATTTTTAATTGTTTTTTTATACCTAATCCTTGACCTTTCGACAATATAATAGCAAGCCAGGGCTTCATGCTAGGCCAGTTGTTGTTGTTGATCACATCGGGTCACCTTATAACATTCGCATCTATGATATATCAAGCCGGGCTAGATTTAGTCAGAAGTACTATAATAACGATTTCAAGCTTGCGAAACAGTCTGCGCTTTCGAACAACATTGATTCGTACCACCTACATTTCGGTGCCCGCTCAATGAAGCCCAGCAGAGCCAAATCGAGGTAGAGATGGAACGAAAGTATTGTCCCTTTTTTCTGAATCGTTTATTTTGTCCGTTCTTGGTCTTGTTGACCACGTCAATCCGTATTGCTCTAGACTGGAGAATCGTCTCAGTCAGTACTTTTCCAGTGGAGTCGACGAGTGATATGTATTGGTTTCGCCATTAGTGCCGGCCCAAATACGTTTCATAGGTGGTACATGATTGGATGCTCCCAAAAAGCTTTGGAGCCGAAATCGATAGACGGTAATCGACGAGAGAGATTACTATATCCACTGAAAATGCTGAAGAGTTCAATAGTCCATCAGGGTCGAGAAGCAGCACGAACACCCAGTTATATTAATATAAATATGTCAGCTCAAATGACAGCAGCTGTGTCAAACTGTATGAATTTATTAAATTTATGCAAACGTTTTGGCAGTCTTTTATCACTTCCCTCCGCCACTTCGCTGCTGTCTACATCCACCACTTGTTCTAAAGCTCTCTTTTTTAAGAGGTTTAAATAAATCCTGTATGGACACCAGGCCTCTGTCTTTCCTCTACAAGTACAGGATAACGATAGTTGGTGTACACAGTATTTTCCGCTTTACGAAGGCCCCAAACATGGACGTTGCAAGTGGAAGTAAGGTGCATCTTTGCCAACTGTGAAGCAATATTTGCTTTGTGCGACGAAACTAAATGAATTTTGGAAAGACGGCATCAATAAATTGGTTGAGAGATGAGAGAAGGTCGCAGAAAATTATGGTGACTAAGGAATAAAGGAGGATAAACTAAGAGTCAAAAGTGAGTGGAAAGTCTGTCTTTCTTGTGAAAACAAAAACCGCCAAATATACTGCACCAGCGTAATCAAATGTCGACCTCACCAGCTTGGAAGCCGTGCACTTGCGTAACTTTTTTAAGTGGGTAATGGAGATCGTTCTACGCGTGAATGGGTACAGCGACGATGTAAATTCAAACATTGCAAGTGAAACAGGGTTGGCTGTACGTGGAGACGACCCCTGTCCACAAAAAAACCCGGGTTTGAGAGTAAACCTGGTAACACGCCTCTTTTAACATATGTCAGTGGATGGAAGTACGTTAGTATTATATCAGCTACTGGATCCTAGGTGTCCCTGTCTGATCAATAGTTCAAATCAGGGAGTCAAGCCATCCTGTAACATCTCTCCAGGCCCTAGTATCGGGGCGCACATAGTCTAGTATACATTTTTCTAATTCCCTCTGGTTGAGCTCTCCCCCCCCCCCTGTGTGTGGAAAACCTTCGAGTTTTCCGTAGTATAGGACAGATCCGAAGATTCGGTAGCATGCTCTTAATCTAAGTATGCTTGGTCTCTCCCCCAAGTCTCTCCATCGTCCATTCCTCCTGCCAGGCATCAATTTGGTCCCTCTGGCCATGGTCAGATCTATCTCAGCCAGGAGTTGCGACCTCCTCTCTCACGCAAGGAGGTCTCAAGGCAGCATCTTGGTCAGTAGCGCCTCGGTCGATGCCGTCCGATACGCCCGGCTGATCCTGATCGTCAGTGTTCCTTGGGTTGACCTTAATGCGTCTATATTTCTTGCCGTGCGAAGCTCTATGTCCATGCATACGAGTATTGCACAGTCGATTCCGCCAACAAGGCTGGTAGCCTTGGTGGCGCCAAGGCTTTGTCGCTCCACAGAACCCAAGCAGATCCGGGTCAGGCTCAAGGCGATCCGCTAAGCTTTAACCAAGACATGTTTCACGTGTGGTAATCCGGTTTGCCCAATGAGGAGGATAACAGGAGTAGTCTTCCCTCTGATTTCTACCAGGCGGCTAGCTATTACAGGGTTACTTCCTTTGTCCTCCCTCAGCCTGTCAGGTACAGGGCCTCCGTCGTTCGGCGCCAGTGTCAGATGCTTGCGATTCATCCTCTGCACTACTCTGTTCAAGGCTTCATTGTCCTGTTCTCAGTCCTGGCCGTGACCATGACTACTAGATACACGCGCTCGCGTATCTGTGTTAAGGCTTCTATTCTAAGCACAGGGCTTACCACAGCAGCAATTATGTGATAGTGGTGAGCTTATTTCATGCATCTCGCACTCCCCTTAACACTATACCTAATTTATTGCATTGTGTAAGATCACAATATGAACAGCCTGCAATTTATTCCCCAGAAAGGTTTTTGTACTTGTGGCCGTTTCGTCAAGATTACCAGGCAATTGAATTGAGGGAATGCCGTGCATCGTGTTGCAGTAAAACATTTCAGTTTTTTTTGGTTGCTGGGGCGTTTGCCATGCGTTTTATGTTTATGTTAGCTTCATTAATATTCTAGTAGTTGATCCTTTTTTAGTAATGCTATTAAATATAAATATTACTAATGATAATCTAGCTATAATATTACAAATCGGGAAATAAATCACTTCGCACAATGACACATGTGTGGACGTTCCTCAGTACAGCTGGAAGCGAGGATTTGTCTGATAACGTTTCGTTCCGAGTGTTCTCCGTCGTATCGAATGCCACTTATAGTGGTTTCCTGTACAATGGTTAGCAATGTCCTGCCGTCACATAGGCCTGTTGACGAAAGATAAGAAGTAAGTCAAGCATGACGGACCGCCCGGATAAGGCCAAAAAAATATATTCCTAGAGAGCCGATGAATGATCCCTGCTGTCCTGGCCAACTCAAGTATAATTGGTCTCGCGCGAGTCCCCAGTCTTGACAAATCCTTGACGCAATGCTGAAAAACTCTACCTAGGCCTATCCTTGACGCAATGCTGAAAAACGCTACCTAGGCCTTTTGTGGAAGGAAGGCAACCGAGGGTAAACTATGGAAACAGTTAGGACCCGGAAGGTACTCCAGGATGTATTGCTTTTTGTTGCTTGGAGTACCGCGCTATCTTAGCTGGATGTAATAGTTAAAGCATTCCCTCTGCTCCATTGGACAGGAAGACTATTTGAATATGTGACCTTGCGAATCGCCCGGCCGAAGATTAATTAGCAACAATGTGTTGCTTATTCACTTCTACCGGGCAATAGAAACTGCCACATTTCTACTTCTATTTTCAGTGTCGAATCGCCATTATTTGAAGAAGTAAGTAATCCTATCAATCTGGTTATTTTCCTGTACCACGTTTTTTGCCATAAACTCCGGGGGGGGGTAGTATTTCTCCTCCCGACATTTCTCATAGCAATGCCATACGAGAAATATCTTATGGTAGAAGGTCTGCAAGGAGCCCGTCATCCGCGAACAAAAATCTAAAGCGTTTACATTATATTACGACGTCAATTTAGAGACGAAGATCGAATTCGCCGTACCCTTCTTGCATTAGCATTTAATAAGTACGTAAGTGTATATACACTTTAAATTTACGTGCCGCCTGCCTCCCAATTTGGCCAAGTGTACGAAACACATCCAATTGACAAGTACATACATGTAAGATATTATACATATTATTATATTGTACATCTCATACATACCGGTACATATATCCATATAAGGTACATATAATAGCTTCAATGCGTCATCAGGACCTTATCGCTGAAGTAATAAGATAGTTGTCCTTGTCATAAGCAGAAGAAGATACATATTGGATATACATTCGATATCGCTGTGAACGAGATGCATCACAGCTGTCTCTGTCACTGCTCCCATGAACAGCCCCCGTCCCCAGAAAAGTAGTCCCACAAACCCCGATAATTTTGATGGCATCACTGCCGGTATTGTTATAAATATTTTGGCTATTTTAATATTGTGCGCTTCCCCATTGGCATTCGCAAGGTCTATCTGCAGAAGCTCTGCCAGGCGTCGGCGATTCGTTGCTATAGACATAGTGTGTTTCAGAGAATGACGGCGCACCCGTTGAGGGTGGAATCACTGGAGACTAAAGCTTCAACACCCGTTGGTTTGTAGTATTGTTTACGTCGTTCCAACCCAACTAGCGGTGGGGGAAGAATACGGGTTTTAGTGAATGTTTATGAGTCTCACACGGGGTGGAGGCAAGAGGCTGTTCTGTGGTCACGCATGTACATTATGCGTTCCCGAAACCCCAATAAAAATTATGTGATTCTTTCTCTATGTTTCTGAATATGTATGATATTTACGGAGTTGAATGATATTGTTGTGCTAATGTTCGTCCCAATGACGGTCATACGGGAGGTATATGATATGCGTAATTAAAAAAGCAACACGTGATAATAATAATAATAATAATAATAATAATAATAATAGAGAAAATATGCGGCCACATGGAACAAAATCAAAGAAGCATTGTGATTTGTATTGCAAGGTCCGAAATCTCTGCTATCCCAAGCAAAGTATAGAATTATTTGCGACGCAGCTTCAACTACTGCTATCTTTTACGATATTAAGGGTCCAAATGCCTGACCGCACACAAACCAAGTCTCACATCTGCTGTATTTGCTTGATATTGTGATTCGCACTCACACCCACTAAAACCCGGAACTCGGTAACTGCACCCGCTGCCAGGGACTTCTATATGTCTGCTAATGGAATTTTGCTCATGTCAACCTTCTCCAGCCCAATCATCCGCACCTTGTCATACCCATGTGCTATTGAAAGTTAGGGAATGAAGGACACGTTGTTGATATCGAGTCTTTGTTTCAAGGCCAAGGCTGCATCGAGTAGCATCTTCAGACGGAGCAGGCAATGTAACCGCTATGGAAGCGAGCCGTGAACTCCTATTATATTATACGGTAAGTTTGACCGGCCTCTCTGGCGAATGTCCAACGAACTTCGCCAGGGATGCGAGATGTCCAGCTGTGTATGTTCCAAATATCACATGACAAGCTGAGGAGATACGGTTTGGGAAATCGTTTGCTGATGCAGCACGGATAGCGTTATCTGCTCACGTCAGTCCATCCAACTGTTGCGAGTCCCAGTTTGACAATGAGCCTCCTTGACACATTCGAAAGCTCTGTGCCATACGAAGACTTATGATACTGTCGCCAAGCGTCAAGTCGTCCCAACAAAGCGTCTCAAGCCTTCTGGACTGAACTAAAACTCGCGCCATTACGAGGGATGTAATTGAAAGAGCAACCAGAAGGAGAAATCAAATTTCGAATATACATATAAGAGGAAGGAGGAGGCGTGCAAGTCGTGGTATAACTTACTAAATTGTGGTGTAACGCATTTATGTGCTCTCAACTGGGAAATACGGGAGGGTTTATACCAGAGAAAAGTCTATTTGTTTTCGTACAAAGTTGAAGCTGATTTCGAAAATGAATGTTACATGAACTTCACTAAAACTATGATGAAGCGAAGACAAGCAAAGTTTGACAGCGTCGAAGGTAACAATCTGTGGATAATCCAGGTGGCAGTTTGTACATTCAGAAGTAAGGGAAGATACAACTAGCACAAATGTATCCTAGAGTACCTCAAACCTTGTTTAAATCGAGAACATTTTAGAGTTTGCTGTGCTCCAGGAAAACTTTTGCTGCAACTCTTCTTTTGTTTTTGATTTCATTTGTAATACACGTTACTCTCCATTGATTAATATTCTATGCGACTGTCCAACTTAACTGGATCCCTTATAAAATATTTTCACTGTGGTTTTTGAAATTGTGACCACAATGTTGATGCAGCATAAAATATCGTTTTTTTCATTGTCATTTACTCGAAAAATACTAAGTGGTTAGAAATCAAGGTTACACAAAAAGTTGTAGGAGCTTTTAGGGACTAGACTGGTATAATTGTTTCTCTCCCACGCCAACAATTTTTCGAAAAAATTGATAGGCGTCTTCTGCAGCCTATATATAGCACCACATACATCGACATCTATAACGCTACATACATTGATATTCGAAAGAGATGGAGAGGTATAAACTTCGATATATGTGTCCAACCCAATAGATACGCTGCGGAATTCTGTAGCCTGTCATCGTCACCCGCACTATTTAGGATCGCGTTTCATGTCAACAGTTGTAAAGGTTTTCCGGGTTCAAAATTCAATTACGGCTTCGGTCTAGCTGGTCTATCTTCTTTCTCAGCTTCCATGCTGCATCTAGTCGTAAAAGTTTCGAACATTCGAGGACCGACTGACCTTAACAGACTCAGAGAGAAAGAGAGAGAGAGAGAGAGTCGATCAAATCCGCTTTGCCAGGGATACTCCAGCCATCCAGCCAATGCCTTGCCTGATACACAAACGTTGCTCTGCATATATATATATATATATATATATATATACATATATATAAAGTAGTCGAAAGGAGCTGCAACTGTAACGGACCAATACGTATATAACAAAAAATAGCGTCTGAATCAAGAGGGGCATAAATAACTCATTTACAGACTGATAGGTTGTCAATTTTCGACCATGGATCTAGTGTCCTTATCGTTTACCGCCATCGCTGCTACAATCCTGCTGAAAACAACTACGGACCACTAAATCACCAGAATGAGCAGGGTTGCCGGCGTCGCAACTCCAGTGTACTGATATATTTTCACTATCCAACCTCTAAGGTGACATCATGTATTCCACTATATATATATATACAATACAAAATACACCTTTATGAACCAAAAGAGGTGGGGCAATGATTATTAAAGAAATTATATAAATTGGTAGAAGCGAAGGGAATTATTACATACAATTGTGGTAATGGCAAAGGACCACTTCCTGACGCGCAACTCTCCAAGAGAACAAATTATTTAGGTTGTGGGTGCTCGCTACTGACGCAGTACGCACTGTGCGTCCACTGCGCAGAGAATTTGGACGATGAAGTTCGATGAAATGTTTGACAGAGCTATTTGGTCTTAGTCGCTGAAACAGGCGGAGGTCCGCAGTATTTAATATGGTCATTAGAGGGAAACCTTCACTAGTTCCCTCGGAACATCACAACGCAGACTTGCTCTTCGGATAAACTTCGATTGCACCCTCTCGAGAGCTAGGATATGCTTTTTGAGGTAAGGCCTCCAAACTGGAGAGCAGTAAAGAAATTTTGGAATGACAAGGCTCTTATGGAGCGCACGATAGAACTTGATGTTATCGATAATAAAACATCTAAAAATGGTGTTACATATTGATGAGACAGACCGAACTACCTCTGCCACATGCATATATATATATGCAATCGAACAATTTATTTTCTATAACCAAATTCTTAAATTTTCTTTGATTCTTCCAGAGTTGCTTCTTTTTGCCCATAGGTGCCTCTGTTCTTATTTATTAGTGATCTGGTCTGTATTAAAGTCACCCCATAAATTCATGTACTAGCTTCTAAAGCCCTGTGACATAGTTCCGAGGCCCCATACTCAGATAACTGCCATATGCCAACCATACATGTTCATAATTATGATCAACTTTATCCTACTGAAGATTAGTATGGGCACTTTCTGTAAGACAGTGGCGTATGCGGACGACACGTCACTTTTATTTCGTATTTCTCCAGCGGCTACCGAAACGGAAATGCAGCTCGCTATGTCTAAAGTTGAAGACGTTGTGCGGTTATTTGCGAGTTTTGGGCTTGTTATCAATGCTGGCAAGACAGGGATAACGCTCTTCCGTCCACCCCAAAGCTCTGTCCAGATTCAATGCGCACAGCTGTGCGGTATGGCAGTTCCCATGTTCCCAAAGGTCAAATGTTTAGGTTTGACGTTTCAGGAGACGCTTTCATGGCATGACCACGTGTCCACTCTTGTTCCGAAATGTTATGCGGTTATCGCATCTCTCCGTCGACTGAGAGAGGTAGGTGTTCCGGTCGCTGGGTTGCTGCTGGTCTATAAAGCGCTACTGATCCCACTGTTATGTTACGGTATCAGAATCTGGGGGGCGGGGTTTAAAGGTACAGTTCACAGAGGGGAAGTCATCCAAAATGACGCTCTGACAGTGATATTTGGACGTAGACGCAGGGACTCTGTCTCTGATCTGATGAAACAATTCGAGCTGCTGAACCTGAGAGATATCTGTACAATGCAGACGGCCCTCCTTGCTTTCAAAATCCAACGTGGTATGATACCCAAAGACATCTCCTTCCCTATAGTTATTACGATGAAACGCTCGACCCGGCGCCCGACGACGTTCGTGATGCCATTTACCATCAAAGAGTCTAGCCGCCGTGCCTTAGCTTATCGTCTACCGTTCGTCCGGGGCTCGCTCCCTCGCGAGATACGTTCCCTCAATACAGCTAAAAAGTTTGCCTGTGAAGTGGGGAGATATTTGGCGGGGAAGGACTAATAGTTATATAATGCGTGTTAATTCACGTGCGCTTAAGACGGCAACAGGAACTAACTTGTGATTATTTCGATGATTTACTAATACTAACATACACAGTGGATGTGGTGTATATATGTGCATATTGTATTGGCTGTTTTGACTTCACATTCTGCTCGACTTCGTTGAGGTCATACACTTGTGTCAAATGGCAATAGCTAAACGAGGTGCAATCAACCTTTTTACTTTTTTTTACAACCTTTTTACTTTTTTTTTTACCGAGAACTTAAACATATGTATGTATATTGCAGTTCCGAGAATAAACATTTGATTATGATATGATATGATAACCGATCGTGAATTTATATAATAGATGATTGGTCTGATGTTCAAATCTAAGAATTTCAGAGGGTTGGCTAGATTCCCAGATGTGATCGCATAGATGAAGTTTTCCTTTGTTTTGGCCCACGCTACTGCTCTCATTCTAAACGTCGCACTACACTGCTGTTGCTATAGGCGTCGGTGCAATGCCATACAAAATTGAATTGTGTACTATTCACAGCAGTTGTGATAACGTTTAACTTGTCGTTAAAATAACGGTAAAAGAAATGTCACATTATTGCACAAACTGTTGAATTTCGGATGATTATTTACACATTATGGCACATCGACTGTAATATTTACATTTTGTTAACATGGATCATTGCCTCTCGGACAAAATGTTTGACTGAGGTGAGTGATTGAATTTCACGAGGTACGAAGTCCCAGACAAAAGATAAGCTGTAAGCGAGAGCATGTCTACTGGATTCGTTAGTAATACACGGTATTTGTGATACCTTTTGCCGTTAAAGAATCTAGCCGCCATGCTCTCGCTTATCGCTTGCCGGCAGTCTGGGGCTCTCTTCCTCGCGAGATTCGTTCACTCTCCTCGGCAAAAAAGTTTGCAGCGGAGGTGAAAAAATTTTTTATCAATCAGATGTAGATATTTTTGTGGATAGTTGTTTTGTATCTTACCCAATGTTTACATATTGTACAAAAAAAAAAAATGTGTACCCTTTATATATAAAATATACGTTGCAATAATTCTTTTAACTATTATTTTTACGAGAACTTAAGCATGTATATAGCAGTTCCGTCAATAAACATTTGTTTGAATTTGAATTTGAAATTTGAAGAATCACCGTGCGGCAGTTAGAGTGGCTCACGAAGGCAGCAGCAGCAGCAGCAACAGGTGGGAAAGAGATCTTAGGCAGAAATCTACCCTTCAACATCTTAAAAGTTAGAGGGCTACACACAGCCTGTAAATCCTTTCGACTTAAAACAATTCGACCGAGGAGAATTAGTTATCAAACGACACTCTGCAGCTTCTGGTAAGAATTGCTTTCAGAGCGTCATTCTGGGTAATTTGAGCTCAGCGATATACAAGCTGATGGCCACCTCGCCATATTGAAAGTGCTTAGCATAACACTTGAAGAAGCAATGTCTTGTTTACTAAAAGGAAACTCTCGAGCAGAACACCATCTCCCTTAAGCCTCCTCGGAGCCCCCGCGACAGTCGCATAACACTGTGGAGTATGAGCTGACAAGAACCTGACATTTCACCGTCTCCTGAAGGATTAGCCCGAGGCATTTAGCTGAGTCAAACCAAGTACTATCTCCTGTATATCTCATTTTGTTGGCATTGACAATAATATTTTGAACATACCAACGACCACTCCGACATGCAAGAGAGCAGAGTGGACATCATCGGATAGCTTAGCCAGGCTAAGAGAAAATAACATCGAGGTGTCGTCCGCGATAGCTCCCCACCAAAATATTTGTAATTTTTGGTGGGCCTTGCACCTAAAACACGCATGAACGGAATGCCAGTTGTATGCTGATGATATGCGAACTATGGGAGCTATTACGGCTTTGCGTACCTCGAAATACACAAAGTGACAACAGAGGCCCTGACAATGGATTATGGCCACCGGTGGCATGTATTGAAACGGTCTCATATAATATAATATATATATACGGCGTGAGTCCCCTTTCTCTCTCCATGAACCCTGTAGCACTGATGCAAAGTGGTTAAAAATAGGGGGATTCGACTTACGATCGATGAGATTTGAAGGGCAGTGGTGGGCTGAAAAACCTTTACTTAGGGAAAACCAGCTCCAAAGCTCGGCCCGAACCAATTCAATGTTAACCTTCTTCCCTACAGCAAAACAAGAGACAAGCACCGACACAAGTTCCTTGTTTTTTAAACGAGTGCGGCGTTGTAACTCCTTGTCAGCCGAACCCCGCGGACTTTAGAGGGACGATTATAGATTGCCGGGATAAAAGACAGGTGGGAATTCTGTATAGGACATTACGCAACGAGGAGATTACGGGAATTATCCAGATTATTACGTAGAAGGTAGATTAAATATAGTGAATTATGTTTATATCTATAAATAATGAATAGTGAGTTTGAATTATATTCCGCTTTAATTAACAATTAATAATAGTAATAATATTAAACGTATCATAGCAGGCCAAACTAGTAGACCTCGCACATTCCTTACCATACATTACTTAACACATATAGCTGTTACTGCCTAAGCGTATGCTCTTACAAAGGGAACTCCAGCCAAACGTGTGCTATCAATAAAATAGAGATCAAAGAAGAAACAACTCGCTCTGTTTCCAGCTCGAGAGAGAGAAAGAGGCTTCCGAAATATTCTACAACAGTTCTCTGTTTGATCAATGCAAGTGTCATTGTGACCTGTAAGCGTAATATTATATTCCACTTAGTCCTTGTAATACCCTAACCGAAATAACACTGTATTTTGTATAGGAAACTTCGAAGTTAGTGGAAGTTGATTTAATTCCGAAATTTGTCGCAAAATGTGGGGTAGGTATCAATCGATTTGTGCTTACCCTCAAAATTATGAAAGACATTTTTGTATGCAAATTCCTATTAAATTTGTTGATTGGTTAAATTTTACTATAATCTACAATATATTAACATAAAGTTTTAGGCTGTTAAGCTTCTAGAGCTGTTCAGTTGTTCCAGTAACAATGGTAATTAAAATACGTCATGGGCTGCTTAAAACATGTCGGCTAAGGGTAGCGATCTGGTTGCCCTCAGACTACTTGCCAATAACAATGGTAATTAAAACACATCATGGGCTGCTTAAAACATGTCGGCTAATCTGGTTGCCCTCAGACTTTCGCGACTTTGCGAATCGCCATAATTGTCACCCATTGTTCTCTGGGATACCGATCACATCTCCGTCGATTCAACCTTAGCTCAACACTATTACACTTGGAGGCGTTTTACAAACAAGGCCGGCAATTTCTAAATTCAATCTGAAACAACGCTACGTTGAAGTGCATGGTCAACGTTTCCAATTAGGAAAATGAAGAGACCATATTTCATTCATGGGCCGCACTATGGTGCTCTTTCGACGAAGCGTTTGTTTAGAAAGTAACAACGATATTTATAGCCATCACTTTCAAGGAGCGAACCGGGTCACAGGTATTATAATCATATTAACGCTCTAAGCTCTGTGTAACTTCACGGTAGCTTTGTTCGTCGTTGATAGCAAATTTGCTTGCAGAAGAGGCCGACAGGCGTTACCTCTAAACTGCGTCCCGTATCGGTCGACGGATGCATTACCAGCCTATGTACATCTTCTCATAACCAAAATGCACCTGCAGAAATAAAAAACCGAAGTACACAAGGCTTTTTTATGCAGAATCAAGAACGTTATCCTCAACGAACAATATGGGATATGCACACAAGCGAAACTGGTTTTAATCAGTTGGTTGGCATCCACGAGATTTTGTGCCGCCCTCACCGTTGCAAAATATTTCTCCGGGATGCAAGTCCTTTGTGTTGCTGGTGTAGGATATCGAGGAAGTTATTGCTGATGGAGGGAATAATCCCATCAGACATGAATTGAAATCACTTTGTATTATCCTATTACACATCGCTCTGGCTGCTATCTTAGGAAAACAGTAACCACGTTGAGCGGGGGGGGGTCAGGAATGGGCTAACAGTTGGTGGAAATCGAGCTCAAATTGAAATACGTAGCTTTTGCCTTTATTCCATCGCTCGTATCGAGTATCTGCTGCGGCGGGGCCTAAACAATCTCTGACGTTTTTGTCCATACTTAAAAAAATTGCACTTGAAGAAGGCTAAAGGCCACAACAAAGCTGACGAAGGAGACAAGGTATGCTCAGTTTCAATTATACGATACGCTTGGCCTATGGCTCTACTACAATCATAATAGTAAGACACTCCTATAGGTATATCTCCGTTTATTCTCGACAAGGTAATCTCTCAAAGCGGGCAATTTCGTACGTGGTACAAGCCATACCTCACAGAGCACTCCATCAACCTCTCCTGAATCAATTCCTTCCCTATCTGTTGGATGAATACGGATGGTGCACATCACTGTCTTTATAATACCTTCAATCCCTCAATACTGTTATTTAGTGGAAAGTGTTTTCATAGGTAGTCTTCCAACTGAACCTATTCATTCCTACATTTTTTCCTTCGATTGTAGCACCGCTATCGACTCATAATATTTTCTTATTCAAGATCATGGCACATAAGGTTCGATCGTTGTATTAATATATTCTATATGGTAGACGCAAACAGTTATAACTGAGCAAAACATTCAAACAACTTTCTTTGTAGAAATACGCCTTGTGGCTGAAACCCTGTTTAGACAAAACTGTGTACAGTTTTACCACTTTACGAGTATTCTGCTCGTCCGGGCTGGCCTTGCAACGGGCGAGAGAGACACTCTCCCGAGGGTACAACATGTGTTTGAGAAGATTGCCAATAATACAATATTGATTTTCGCCAAGAGTTTGGTTCAAGGTCCGCCAGGTGCTGCCCAGGCACTCATGTCAACACATACAATTCTGTAACTTGTACACACGACACATGTCCTCATAGATGTTGTGACAAACATAGTTGTCATGGATTCCCTTTTCAAATTAGGCGGCACTAACAAGACGCCAAAATAAAAGTCGGAATGTCAATAGACCGACGGGTGGCGTCATCTAACGGAATACGTTGCCCGTGCAGTATAAAAAGTAGCGACGTTCATGTCATAACCCTCCTTTCTCTTCTTGGCCTCTCGTGAGATCAGCGAGTCGGCTGCTTTCCCGTGGCTCGTGTCCTTTCAACACGGCCCTGCGGGGATTGTCACGGTAGCCTGTTCCCTTACACGGCCTCCTCGTCATTTCGGTCTATTTGAACTCCAATCTATGAAATATCGTGTAGTCAGTTAGTTTAGACTGATACAGATAGGGATGTGTTCGTAACAGATGTAATTTACGGTCGTGCAGAAAGTGGCATTATGTTTTGAATCATCAATCCGAGGAATTGTCGCATTGTTCAGCTGTGGGCAAGCATCTCAGTGTATCATGCTTGGGAGCTAGGAAAACACTGAGACACTCACGCAGCTATAATTTGACTCAGTATTGACGTTGTCACTTAACTTAGCACACGCGAACGTGTGCTGCGTGAGTACACTGGGTGGAGATGGTGTGGCGACTATGTGCTGCTGGAGCTACGAACTTTGATGTGCGTTCGTTTGTTAATGCACAAGGCACGCTTATAGAGTGGGCGGTCTACAACTGCGATGGCTTAATAACAAAAACAAGAGACTTTGCTTATCAACCAACAGCAACACACATGACACGAGGGATTCGAGTAAAATGTGCGCTGCATTTTCATTCAAAACACACGGAATATAGCTATAGCAAAAATGGTCATGGATCTCCGTCACTTTGTCTCCATACATATTTTGAACGCAGTATGTTTATCAAATTCAAGTTTGACTGTTTATTGACGGAACTGCAGTTGCAAAAAATGTTTATGTTCTCTTAAAAATAGTAGAAAAGGCCTCAACCGATTTAGCACGTCGTGGAATGACATACCTCCAGATTACCTGGTGTATTTAAAAGCCAATATAGAATAAAACACAATATACATTGGCTCAAAGACTTATAGCGAAATTTCCTTTACTTCGGGTGAGAATTATTTAGCGGAAATGGGTTGCATGATCCCTCGTGAAAGCGAGCTTCAGACAGCTGGTAATCGATGTGCGAGAGGCCGAGAGGTACGCCCATCATAAAAGCCGTAGCGCATTATGAATTTACATAGCTTGCTTATCGGAGGAATCTCGTATATGCAAAAGATATTAGAGACCGAATGTCTGCGCATGTCGTAGATCAGAAGAAGGTCCTCAGCCGGGAACTCAATCCCTCTGAGGCGTCTCTCACTCTGAGTCGATCACTGCATAAGCTTTAAATGTGAGGGTCTCCAGATGAGCATGCCATCTTAGCGTCTCACGGATCATTTAGCCGAGGCACTTCATGGTCAGCTATCTGATACTTAATGGCTATTTGCCGCCGATTCATTTTGTTCGAGTGATACAGATGTTTATAACAACGACCTACCACGATCCCTACGAATGATACGGGAACAACTGCACATCGTATCGCTCTACAATTGTGAGTTGACGCTGAATCATTAGGTCAACAGTAGATGAGCCTGCTTCCAACTTAAAATTTGTTCTATTTCCATGCGTCGAAAATTTGTTCTCCTTATTAATAACCCCGATCTTACAACTATCAATAATAACCAGAGATAAGGAGTCAGGGGCAGTCAGCGTGTCTCGGATAAGTTCCAAGAAATGTCTTCAGATAAAAGAGGGGCCCTTGAGCCACCAATAAAACAACATATCCAATAAAATGCTGGTAGCTTCCGTAGACGTTAAACGTTGGCTGTGAGTCAGCCGAACAGATTTGCTAGCTTATTCGCATCGAAGAAATCGAATTATTCTAGCGGTGATATTTATATGCGTTGACTTTTTTCGCGAGTGTAGTCGTCGGACAAACAGTTCGACCCAGCCGACGAGGGAAGTTACCGACGATGACTATCTCTTAGTCAATTGGGAAGCATATTTGCTTGCAGCTGGGCTGACCGTTCGACGAGATACTTTTCTGCCGTCCAGAGATTGTGATTGTCCACTGTGCGTGCAAAGTATTCTCTCTGGCTGTAGAGACATCCAGACCGGAGGGACGTGTGTGTTTCGTTCAAATCCTGTCAGACGCTTTGGAGAATCTTAGGAGTTCTTTATCATCTTTCTTTATCTGAAGATTCTTGCCAGGTACGAGTAAGGAGGGGAATAAGCAAAGGTGGCCCCGATAGGTCCTCATAGTAATATCTAAATGATTAAGAGCTCAGGCCTGTCAGATAGGGGAACAGCTGAGGGTCAGCTCGAAAAACATCGCCCTAGGCTGTAGAGACATTAATAATAGATGTGTCTAAGGCCATCTACATTTTCTTAAGTGGTCTGTAAACGACTAGTTAGAGTAGATAACAAAATAAAGGCAAGAAACAGTGAAATCTGAACGCCCGAGATGGACATTCGAACAAGCTAGGCATCAGAAACCGACAACAATAATATCAATCAGTATCGTGCTATTTTAAAACGGCTTAGAAATCTACAGAGAAATGGTATTATCAACTGCTAAAGTGTAAAGGTGTCGCGCCTTGAGATTATCTGGGGCCATCCTCACGGATCCCAGAATTTATCCGTTTTTTTGATGGACCTTGGTGATTGAATTAGTTACAAATTTGATTAAATAACCCGGTTTTATTGCAAGTAACTAGCAATCTTTATGAGGTCAACAGTAGTACTGTATATGTACAATCTATTTTATTCTTTCTTTATGAGAAAGACGTATTCTGTAAGAGCTCCGATAAAGACAGTCACGTCCCACGGTTTGGTGAACCAAAGGCCATAATCTTTACGTTAAGAACTACCAATAAGCGCACAGTTGTAGAAAAGAACACAACGATATTTTCGGAACAGAGTGGAAATATATGCGACCTGGATGTTGATGATAGAAGTTCAAGAGTTTTAGACATACGATTATGCACCAACTGAAAGGCAGGACACCAACGGAAGAGTCAGATCAGTTTGGGGGGCTCAAGAGCAAATCAAGGCTGTGAACTTGTGTATAGTGTGGAGAAGGAGGATGCTGCTGGTGTGTGCAAGATGGCTCTAGAGATATCGAAACAATCGGAAGCAGATGACTGAATAACCAGTCGGCGCAGGAATATACAGCATGTGAAATTCAAAAACATTCGCTCATGCGAGTGTGCAATAGCTGTATGGAGAGAGAGAGAAAGTAGCCGAACTCAGTGGGAAAAAAAGCCGTAGAAGTGAGGTGATGTTAGGTATGTGAGGCAAACGCAGGGAATAGAACAGTTCTGCAGGTCGTTAGCCAGATAGAAGAAGAGTGCTATGGGCAGAGGGAAGTGGACACAAGGACGCGTGTGCGAGCTGCCAACAGAAGAAGTTCACAACTTCGGCAGTGCCAGAGACAAAGAAACGGTTGATGACTAAATCGGCCGGATAAATAAAGCAATGGAAGGTAACCTAAAGAAAAAGTGGTAACATCTGGAGCGGGCACACACTCCTTGCATATTGTACTCTCAGGGATTATCTTATACTCAAGATGCATCTCCCTTAACTGCCGTATCCAAAACTACAGGGACTTTCTAAATTACCTCCAGAACCCTGTAGACGCATAACTATAGGCGCAGAGCCATAGTAGCGGGCGACTTCAACGTATAGTACGTCCGGTGCGGCGGCAGGCAACGACCGTAAAGAGGCTCTGGCGAACTTCGCTACGCAATGAGGACTGCTCCTGGTGAACTCCCCAGACGCGATTTTCATCAGACCCCACCCACAGCAACCTACACCTCACCTTTGCATCTTAAACCGAAGCATAGAGGAGAGCAAACGAGAGCAACAAGCTTGGTCAGGAAGTGCAAGAAAACCCCTGGGTCAAGAAGTTTAAATTCTTGAGAAAAAAGTTAAGACACGCCCACTACACCCCACCTTCTGAGATAGCAACCATCGCGGCACTATTCCTTGTAAGGCCGACCCCTTCACCGGTGGAGACAGAGGACGACAGTGTGATTCCGCAGCTTAAAGGTACTCGGGGCTTCCTCGAATGCCTTCGACCGATAAAGCTCCAGGCCTAGACAAGGTGCCCGTAGAAGCAGCCCTGTTGTTGCTAGACCATACACCGCACCGCACCCTTCGGCGGATGGTGTGCCTTTGGTTCTGGAGCGGCGCCTTCTCTGCTTGGTGGAACAAAGCAGGACTGACGCTAAGCCCAAAGTCTGGAAAGCCACAGGGTGACGCCTAGACCTTCCGGCCTCTCAGCATGCTAAATGAGCTGTCAAAGACGGCAGAACAAGTCATAAACAGGCGTCAGATGCAAGAAATGGTCGACAGCCAGCACGACTCCAGATCGGGCCATCCATCTATTCGGCCATCAGGAAAGTAGTTTAAACAGCTCAAAGTGAAATGGACTCAAATCTCGGAGCGATAGTAATGGTAGATGAGAGAGAACTCGTGGTAATGGTAGATGTCAAAAATGTCTGTAACACCCTCCCATGGGATGCCAATAATGACTTGAATTGAAAAATACAACAGTCGGAAATATCGAATCATAGCTGGGCGTCCCCTAGGGTTCGGTCATTGGAAAAATCCCCTGGAACCTATAATTAGATACTGAAATTTCAACATGCGCAATTACTTCAGTGGCCTATGCGGGATACCTCGAGCTCGTTGTAAGAGCACGCGGTGGGGCGGTACACTTACACAAATCAATCACGAATCTCTCCGAAACTACGTGACTTTTTCTTTCCACAGGCCAGTAACGAAAGGCTTGATCTTCATTGGTATTTCCAGAAAGATAAATTGCACGTCTCCCCCCGACTAGCTTAGACGGCGCCGCACCGCTTTCAACAGAGATGCACCCAAGGACAGGGAGGCCTGGGAGCTACATCGTGCGAACGTGCGGCGGCTTTAACTACCTTCATAACGGCTTTTATGCAGAGCGTCGTCTTACACAGCATTCTTTGTTGCCAATGATAACGGACGCCACCAAACAATTCGGCCTGCAAGTCAAGAAAGATGTACTACTTCGCGTGTATACGATGCTCAAATGATCAAAGGATATCACGGATCACGTCGATACGGATAAATGTGTATAGAGAGTCTTCATGAGCTCTTCTTATTTGCAATCTAATGTCACCGTTAATTTGTCAGCCGGAAACATTGGCTATATATATTATACGGTTGAGTGCGATCCGCCAGGTGTCCGTAATGTGACTTTTGTCGATTATTGTTTTTCGATAAAACTTTGCCCCGCTATAACGAAAAAGTTCCTTGTTCCTACACTATACAGTGTAGTAGTAGTAGCAGGAAAACAGATGAAGCAGCCATATGGAGCCACAGCCATATCGTTGAGACGGAGTTTGTGTTTCTTATTTGCCACATGGCAGAGATTTAGAAATATTGAGGCAGAACACATGCACTGGCCACTATCCTACGTTTTCATCGAGCACGTCCCATACAGACATTTCGCGTTCGTTCATTTCATTGCAAAAACAAACAATGAATACACTTTCTTTTTTGGTGATGTCCTGAACGAAACCTTGAAGAAGGTACAAGCCTCTGTTTTTGTTTGGTTTGACGTCGCCAATGTCCACCAGCTGGCGACGAACCAATACTAATAAGTTAGACAATATACAAGACAAATTTTAATTATTGTCCGTTCTCAAGAAGACACTGAAGAAGTGCAATCATTAATGTGTGCTAATTTGCTAGGTCAGTCTTCGTTGCTCTCTACGTATATATATATATATATATACTGTTCCTCATTTCACAGATACGAACTCGAGATTAAATTTATTTACTCTCGATTTGGGGTAATATGTGTTGAATCACAAGGGTTCAATAAATATTGACATCTAGCGGCAAGGTGATATTTGCTAAGATCTAAATAAATACAAATATTATATATTATTTGATATTCATCGTCTGTTTCCAGTCCCCAGAAAGTACAATTGAAATGTTAGATTATTGTTACCACATTTTCATTCAAAACGATCGTTTATGATGACTCGGCTCAATGTATTACATTATAATAATTACATCGCACGACAAATGTCTAACGGGGTTCAAGCCCGACGCTTGTACTCATCGCAACCCGTTCCTTCAGATCTCAGGTGCCAACATGTCGAAGAAATCAGTGTGAATATGCTGACGTCGTAACGTCCGACTGACTACACAATACTTATAACTAAAGGCAAACCTTAGTCAAGGACTCAGGACTGGGTGGTCATAGTCCGGCGAGTGAGTTTCATACAATCGCCTGCTGTAAGAGATCGTCTGTCGCCCTCCCATTCTGCCGGCTTACCATTGCCGAAACCATATATACTCATAATGTAGGCAATCTTTTAACTTGTATTTGATGAAGTGGCTCTTCGGGTTACACTGACAGAGCAGCCTGCTCTTTTCGCTTAGGGAGGCAGATGGCATTGTCTTCTACGGAGAGTAGGCACTTCCCTAGCAGCTTATTGGCGATCGAGAACATATTGTGACACATGTATAATAATACACGTATATGATGTACGTTGGCTGTTTCGTACGCCCCTGGACATGTTGATAAGAGTAACTAACTAAATGGCCCAAAGAGATGCAAAATAGAGAATATTTAAAATATATATATTGAAAAGATTGTAACAGACCACGCACAACGCCAACAAAATGATTAACTCATTATAGAAGAGTTGTGCGAATTCTGTATCGACCTTTGCCGGGCAAGTTTTCTCTGTCCGCATTTCTAGTCCTTAGGTTGTTTGGCTGATTAATTGCAAATTTAAAATTATCTGTGCGTTTTCCTCAATGCTACCTTGACGCCTAAATTCGAAGCGGATCAGTAGCCCGTTCCGTTTCGCGATTCCTTCTCAGCAATTTCTTTGTAGGTGCACTGTATTTATAATCACTTCTATACTAAGAGATATTTGGAAATTGAAGCGTAGGTCTTTGAATTGGTCAACACAGATAACCCCATAGATTTGGCCCCAGATTTTTAAACATAATTGGAGTCTGCCGGAATGGCTGAGCAACTAAGTTGTACGGTTGCGTGCTCGAATTACGGCAATGAGGGCCGAATGGGTAGATGATGTTAACAAGAGGGCGCATCCAGCAGAATTGCCTTTGTTTTTTATAGTCGATCTTGAAGCGATCTCTAGATGTCGGTGGAATTATTGAGTGTGACCGAAGTTTGGTTTCTGAAGGTGACAACAAATAACTCAAAGGCTTTTTACGTCGACTATTTTCAATCCTATAGGTAAATATAATATATAGCCCAACTGTCTATGTGTATGTGTGCCCCATATTAGAACCACTTATAATCTTATCCACCCGTTTAGCCCTTATTATCTTCCACTTGTGGGTTATCTTGTGGTCACAAAAACAGCAGCAGCAGCATTTGCTTGGTGTACGTCTAATTAAACACCCCTTTGAATCATTATCTTAAATCATTTGTATGTACCACCTACGCGTGGGTCCCCAAACACTTTCGGAAGGCCTTCCTATACCACCCGTAACGAATTAGCCGTTATGAGAAATTTGGCATTTCGTATGATTGAAAGACAATGCAAAAATATAAACTATTGAGATTTTGTTATTTGATATAACAATTAAATATATATTTGCGTATGATGTCGTAAGTCGCATGTTTTATTATGTAATTTAGGTTACATTTCGATCCAGCCCTCTAGATTCATTCTAGAAGGCTGAATGATTTGCAAATGCAATGGCTGCAATTAGTTAGGCACCCTACGATGAGAAAAAAACAGAAATTTGTCCTTGAAAACTGAGATTTAAAGCAGCCCAAGGAAAGATACAGACCCAAAAATCTGTTAGAAGTGAGGAAATGGCTTCTCGGACGTTTCATTGGGATTTCTCAGGTTTTTTAAGAGTCAGGGACTTCGATAAGCCCCAGTAATGCGGGTGGCAAGGAATGAATATACGTTTCCCAAAGTGCTTTGGAACATTTATCCCCTGGGCCACATTCGAAGGACCTAACAGAGGTAACTATAAGGTTGCAAACTGTGGGCCTGACCACGAGATCTGTACACCGTTGAAAATGGCATGAGAAAATGCGTTGTACATCCATATGGGTTAGCAACACACATATTGCGGTGAAGGGTACCGGAAATCTAAACGTCTTCGTATTCTTTGTACTCTGTTCTTTGTATTCCTCATGTATTCAAGTAATGGTATAAGTATATATACATCGGAGCAGCAAGTTAGACTGAATGGTTGTTCGGGAAGTTGGGTATAATACATGTTATACATACTAAACACCAAATTGCTATTGTCAATGGATGTATGTTAGCAAATAAAATGCTCTTTTAATTAATCCTTTCTAATTTTCTCTTGCAACATCTGAATATATCGAAATGCCTAATGCGGTCCTAAGGCCAGTATGCCTCAAGGCGGCGAAGCCAATTTAAGGAAATAAATAATTAATCGAACAATATTTGAGTAAACTAAACCTGGGTAAAGTAAATTAAACTAAACTATAATTCTTGTATTGCTCATAAGCTCGCGTGATCCGCACAATAGCCCAAATTCGTACAGATCAATCGTGTAGAGGTGTACCACGTCACAGTTCATATAATCGGATAAAGTATTTTTTTTTAACTTCAGCAAAATTGAAGTACCAGTTCAGTTATGTTGATCTCGTCATGATGCTCGTTGATTATGGAGAGTTCTTTACAACTTCATAATTACGAGTAAACTATTTTTTGAACAATAAACCAAACCTGAAGCCCATAGAAGCAAATTATAGCCATGTACCTTCCCGGAGCAGTAATTTAGCTATTTTATCTCGTATATCTGACAAACAATCAATTTCGCAGTGCCCGTCGGCCTACAGTGTACATTATAGTGGTCATGTTCGATAGATCGTATAATAAATAACTTCATTGATTTTTTAAATTAAAAAAAAGGCCAAAAGCCTCAGTCAATTTTCACTGGGAAAAAACCACCCCAGTGCTCAACTGGTAGCGTATAGGAAAGCTCCAACTATCCCGCTGTGCCTCCCTTGAAAATACTCTTATTCCAATCCAATAAAACAAAACAAACTAGGCAGGTGATTTTCACATCGCTTTGAGAGAAAAGCTGCAAGAGAGTCTTGCATTTCTCTGTTTGTCTCTCTTCTTGAGTCCGCTTCAAACGACGCTTTCATGTTCGCTTCCGAACTAAGTTACCCGTCGACATCGAATGCAATTACGGCTGCAACAAAAAACCAACCGCCAGAAAGAAAGACACTATCCTCCCTCACCGAGTGCAGACTCATATAGCTCCGAAGAAAAGGCTCGCTTAAGTAGTGTCCTGAATAACCAACTAGTGAATTCGAACATCATAGATAATGAAATGCTTGCAGGTACTTTAAACAGGGTAGAGCTCCACAACGTATCAGCACAGTAGTCTGGGAGGACACTGGAATTTCATACTGGAACGATCTGTCATCACCATCATCTCTTCTTCTCGGATGGGAAATGTGTCCCAAATATGTGATTAGCAGATGGTTCGAAACGCTAGGATATAAGTAATGTTTGCCATTTGGAAGGGCACCAGCTGCGACCGTAATAATATTCCTCCAGGACGACCATGTTACACTGAAATAATTAGGAGGCATCTCTCTTCGTATCACAAATCCTGTGGCATACACATTTAAGTAGGGAGTCGGTCGTTAATCTACATATGACTCTACCTTGCGGCTGAATATGTGTGCGCGAGAGCGAGAGAGAGAGTGTGTTCATATTATCGCGTCACCGTGCAGGCGATTCTATGGGAACGGCGGAATAATGAAGCTGTCACTCGACAACAAAGGGCCCCCGTCCAAACGAAAGTATTATAGCAACTGATACACTCTATTTTGCTACTGAATTTATTATCCATTCACGCAACACGAGACTGAACACGCGACTTAGAGCTAAACAAGGTAAACGAGAGAAATAAACATTTATTCAGACGGAATTAAAATTGCTTATCAATTCGCAACCTAGTAGTTTCAATTCATATTTATTATGATAATTAGCACCGCTTGACCGGTAAATATAACATATATTTACCATACATAAAAATATATATATACGGATTTAGTTAGCCAAATATATAACCAGGTCTCTCGTTTCCGAGAGACCTGGTTACTCTATGATTTTTTTGCATAACAAGACGATTATTATATAAACATAGACATATGTGTTTCTCATGCTTCACCATTTTTTTCGTTGTTATAACACGCAGATACATTTGCTCTTATATGAACTCCCTTACATTATTATCTTAATCTGGTTATCTGTATCATTAATACTATCCTGTGCTAAATATTAGTTTATACCATTTACATATGGCCTGGGTAATCCGTTTTCGAATGTAGCACAAACGGTGGCGTTAACTGTCACCGCGAAGTCCCATTAGAATGGAAGGAGGTTGACCTGTCGTTGTTGACTCCAACTTCTCAGATTCATATCAGCTTAAATATAGTCATAGGTATTTTGGACACTATTATTATTATCATGTGTCGTATTCTTTCTCGAAGTATAATGACGGGTGATTGCCACCTTCATGGGCGCCTACCCCTAAAGGGTGCAATCATTTAAAATGTGCTGTTTCCTGCAAAGCTGCAGATATATGCATCATTTAGGGAATCGGCTATTCCTTCTCCACTTATCCATGTTCCGGTGGATCTCATACACCATAATCTACAATACATAACGGGAAAGGTCGGTCCAGAGCGGGGTGAAACTCTAGCTGAGTATAAGGTCGTGGTTAAAGCTGAGGTTATGCACAAGTATTTAGGAGGACACCACCTCTCGAAGTTATGAAAATTATGGATATGCTAAAGCATCTTCGAGTTATAGTAAAACATACTATTAAAAAAAACGTTTCAATTATTATTGCTTGAACCGGCAAGAAGCTGACTATTTGCAGTATAGAATAATTATTGTACTTGTATTAAAATAAAGATAGTAGAAATTTTATTTTATTATTTCAGATTCCGAAAAGTTGAAAACGTACGAATCAAATATTTAACATATTTTACTAGACGCTATCGAATAGCTGCTCTAATAGTTCACCCATGGCTTATAAAAGCATTGTCCGACTCAGGGAGACACCACCCAACTATGAGTCGCGACTTTCATCCGTGTGTTCCACACGGGCCGACACCATTACCGATGCTCGAAGTCGAAGTCGTCAACCAGCGAACCACCCCACTTTGAGTTTGATATATATCATATATATCATATATCATAATCAAATGTTTATTCTCGGAACTGCAATATACATACATATGCTTAAGTTCTCGGTAAAAAAAAAGTAAAAAGGTTGTAAAAAAAAGTAAGTAAAAGTAGTGATGGTATTGGCTATCAGAAAATGCCAACGCTATCTGAAGTCCCGACGCAACAGCGTGGATTGTTCAAGCAGCGGGGGTTCCGAAAGCGCTCCCCGGCATTGCTTCCCTCGCGACGGTTGCTAACACAACAGCGGCACTTGATGGCAGCAGCAGCATCGGAGCGTGGGAGGTTGGACTAAGCAGTAATGGCGGCTGTCTATTCTGAAACGGAGCTGGCTTCGAACTCGAAAACACTTAAGGTAAGTCGATTTAACAGTAAGTCACTAGTACGTTTCCCCTCTAGAATTCTAACGACAATGTCTATGAATTTATCAGCACTAATCAGTAGGGTGCACCAGGGTCTGGGGGCGGCGGGGGCGGATTTGTGTCTCGATCACTGATGGCTTTGGTGTGCTAAAATCTAACCTATGCGGAGTGTAGCTGACCCGAGCAATATCAATTCAGCGAGTGAGGCTGCTGCTGCTGCTGCTGTTACTCGGGGAAACAATGCACCTGCTGTGAATGGAGGTAATGGTTCGCAAATAATACCAAATGAGGATTAAATGTTTCGCCATTAGACTGTCGTCTTATCTAAGCAAGCTGTGGCAAAATCGAACGAGTCAGCAGAGTGCGTTGAAGTGTTGTCCCGGTTTGACGTGCAGCCGAAACCGAAGGTCGAATAGTTAGTTAGAGGAAGTTGAAACAGCACTTATTGCGTTTGTTGTTGTTGTTGCTACCGCTGCGAAGTCATCGATTCTTCTAGATACAAAATTGGTCGTATGTTTCATTAATTGTCGGTGTTTCATCCGCACTCGGTTAAACGAAGTCAAAACATAATAAACAATGTTGTTCTATCTTCGCCCCAGTTTTCGTCCAAAATGCATTAAGGTATGATTCACCTGGGATTAAATTGCTTTGAGTGCATTATATGCCTGTGCTAACAACATGGTTACATGTTTACAGGTCCAGTCGACATTATTCATGATCATTGAAGAGACGTTAAATTGTTCTACCGCCATGTTCCAGTGGATATTGTTGTAATGACCCGAGTGTTTGGAGTAGGTCCAGGTACATTCCTACTCGCCTTCATCTGGACAGTGTCCACTATCATCGCATTCTTCTTCGCCAAATCCCGTGGCAATTAGTACGTATCCTACCGACACATACACTCACACATATGCTATATATACATATACATTTTACATAACCCTCTCCATACAATCTTGCAAGGTAGACGGTAGAACTTTGTCCAGAGACAATAGATGCATTCAACAAATATGCACCCATTCCACGTGTGACGGATGGTCTACGATAGTCTGGCACATAATAAATACACTTTTGCGGAATTTGAGAGATTATTTAGTTTTAACTTAAGTTAAGGTTCGCTATAGACAAGATAGGTATTTTACTAACTAGCAGGTGTTTTACCAATTTTAAAAGATCAGGTTGGAATCAAATCACGGAGCATTAAAGCATACATACATATATATATATATATATATATATATGGATTAGTAGCGTCTTACAATATTGTGTCTTTCAGTGTCCCCGGCCTCGCCTGTTACGTGTTATCCTTTGCTACGACCAGCATCCTGGTGTCACTTCGTAAGACCCGGGAGGGATCGTCCATACACGGTTATGACGAGGATCTCGGATATGATCGCATGTTCATTCCAAGAGTATTTCTACTCATATTCGTCATTGTAAGTTGATGACATAACCTCCGAGAACATTCTCCTCTCGTATAGGCAAGGAGAGATGCGTGCAGAACTTCTTTATTTAGTATTATATTTCCTCGTGTTCAAGGTAACCATACAGCGTACACTTATAGTTTTCCAAGCGATCGCAGTAGTCGTAGGAGAGTAAGGCATGCGGTTATAGAACCACACTAGCCGGAACAGTTACACACCTTCCCTAGAGATCGAAGTAATGCCAAGCGTAAAGCCGACTCTAGGGAAGAGAGATAGACTCTCAGCAGAGGATGGTGCTTTTAGCAGGCAGAGGCGGCGTTTTGTCATCCACGTCAACCCCCCCCCATCCCCCTGCACTCGATCGGCCCACCTTCATGGGCATGTTCGAATTAGAACATTTAGAGAAATCTAGATATTATGTAAGTCGCGATTACCCCTAAAAAAGGTCTAGTAGCTGTTTTCGACGCCCGATGTTAGTTGACAGGGTCGATTATCCATGAATTCGCCGGACGGGCAAGATCAATAATGGCAGTCGGTCAGTTTCAGAAGACTCATTTTTCCACTATACTTTTTTTTATTTTCCTACTACTCTAGGTATCCACCATTGTGGGCCTGGTCGGACTCTATGCAACTTGGTGGATGCTGCCACAGGTGACGACAACGACAAAACCGATGCGATTTCGCAAGAAGATGCAGAGTAACGGCGCTAGCAGAGCAGACAGCGGTCGATACCCATTGATATGGGCGAAAATAAGCAAAGTGGAGGAAAGAGACGGTCAACCATTAGTGAAAAGGGACAATTTCATCAGTCGGCAGGATGAGATCAATCGGCTGCGTAAACGATACTAAACGATATGAAAATGAGAATAAAACTATTCTTGGTATCTTGTTTGTTTGTTTGCCTGATGTTACTAATTTGTACGGCATCACCACTGGTGAGAATTGCCGTCCCACTTTCCGGAAGATATGTGCGCTAACGAGTGATTGCGTTTTCAATTAATTTGAAATAGGGACAAATAAATTAAGACCTAGTCCCTTATTTATTATCAAAGGTCCTCTATTCTCGTCAGGTGGTCCCTGCATATCCCATAAGATCACTTAGTACACCTGCCCTTATCCTACCCATGTCTATATGGAACTTTCTAACTGGAGGTATTTTGAAACTTTTGAAACAACTACGAAATTGTGTATAGTAATTATTCGAGTTGAAAGAAGAAAGCTTTTGGGATACATTTCGGGAAATTTAATCCCTGCAAACATTTCGGTTGATAAACCACAACAGTTCTTTTGGTATAACATAAGTCACCTGTAATTGCAAATAAAATAGATAAGTACATTATCACGAAGAATCATACCACCTTAATGATTCTCATTTTGTCATATGAGATCAATGCATATTATGTGATTTTTAAGTCGGCTCCTGCCAACGGTTGCGAATGTAATCGTGTAACCTCTGTTTTCTCTCGTTGTTTTTGTTTTAAGACACTCATTGCTAAATAGGTATGTATCTATCAGACTTTAGTAAGTTGCCCAACTGGGTGTGTAACTGTCTTCTACTGTTTTATGGATTTTGTATACATTGCAAGTTATTTCTGAGCCAGTATAGGTGGTGTCCATAATTCTCCACTGGCATTTTGCGGTTTTAAAGGCTAACGCTCCGGGAAATTTGAGTATAAAGATGAAAGGGTTTCAAATTATAAATGGACAATCATTTTCAACAATCGATGTGAAGTTCGGGGCTCTTCAACATTTTTGGTTCCTCTAAAATGGGACTCATATTTCTTTCAGAGCTCGTTCGACATCGGAATCACTGATAGTAAATATTACATCTGAAATCGCGGGGTATTGTGAATTGTCGAATCGAGGTATTGTGAGGAATACCTCGATATCTCTGCGGCAGTCTGGCGTACTCCTTTGTTTTCTGATCACTATCCGGTTACAGTTGCTATAACGGGTAGGTCTGATGTTAATCCAGCCAGTGCTCCTCTAGAGGTGCAAGTCACTGTTAAACAGCATGACACGGAAGGCCTTGTTCGTTTTGACTGCAATATTGGCCAACTTAGTTGGCTTAATGTACTTGACACGGATGACGTTGAGATTGCCTTTAATACACTCAGCAGCGAGCTGTCAATAGAATATGACAGATGCTTTACCACAGTGGAACCAACCGTGCCCCAGTGTCGAGATAAATTCCAATTTTCCCCTCGTCTTCGCGGTCTTAGGACTCATGTAAACAAGCTCTACCGCTGGTACATTAAGATGGGCTCTCATGAGTCTGAAACGACCTATCGTGACAGTCTTCCCAGGTATAAGCGAAAGCTCCAGTGTGCCAGGACTTCCTTCTTCAGAAATCGGTTCACCCGCCTGCAGAGCAATAGTTCTAAATTGTGGAAATTTATCAATACCTCATGTGAGAGAGGTAGTGGTAAAGCTGAACTCCCTCGGATACTCGAATCTAACTCTGGACGTCTAGAGACACCACAGGCTATTGCTGATGAACTAAACCGGCACTTTGCTGCAGTCGGTTCGGACACTGTATCTGGGATAAACGCCCAAGAGGACCCCCGACCAGAATTGACCTCTATTTGGGGGGCTCAGAGTTCGACATTAGCGTTCTCAGAGGTTAGCGTATTAGAAACACAGAGGGCCCTTGATTAAACTAGGGCCAACTAGACTGTGGGGGCCTTGGGTATCCCGAGCAGACTTATTAAGTTGTCCTCGTCGGTTCTCGCTCGGCCTTTAACACATGTTATAAACTTGTCCCTTAGAAGAGGGATATTTCCCTCCAGGTTGAAGATGGCCAGAGTTATCCCGCTTTTTAAAAATAAAGGTGATCGAAAGTGTCCCTCGAACTACCGGCCTATCTCGCTTGTTGACTATCTTTCTAAAGTCTTAGAGAAGGTGGTAATGTCCAGGCTTGAAAGGCATCTTAACTCGGTGAGTTTCTTCTCAGCATACCAGTTTGGTTTCCGACGGGCGCGGTCCACTGAGCTCGCGCTCGCTCATCTCTGGCAGGAAGTCGCCGACGCTATTGAGAACAGTCAACTCTGCCCCGGGGTGATGCTGGATGTGGCGGCCGCCTTCAATTGCCTGCGTCACTCCTTTTTCCTCCAAATGCTAGAGTGCCTTGGCTGCTCACCCGAAGTTGTCAGATGGTTTCACTCGTATCTCTCTGATAGGAAACAGGCGGTTGTGGTTGGCGACATTTGGACGTCATGGCAGGTAGTCAACATTGGAACCCCCCAGGGATCTGTCCTGGGACCGTTTATGTTTGTTATTTTGATCAATTTCATTCTGCTCAAAATCTCGTCTGGCAATTATTGCAAGACTATTGCCTACGCTGATGATAGCTCACTTCTATTCCGGATACGTCCTTCAGAACTGAACTCAGATATTCAGGCTGCCGTGGCGAAGGTTGAGGAAGTGGTGAAGACCTTTGAGCGGTTCGGACTTGTTGTGAATACCTACAAAACGCTCTGTTGCGCCCACCACAAAGGACTCCAATGATGGATCCGGTGTGGCTTTGCGGGGAGCTGGTTCCGATGTCGTCTACGGTCAGATGTCTGGGCCTGACCATTCACGAGACACTAAAGTGGCATGCCCATCTTGAGGCTCTCCTTCCCAAGTGTTAGGCCGTAATTTCCTCGATCCGTCGCCTCAGAGATCGTGGTATTCCAGTGGATGGGTTAATTTTAGTTTACAGAATGCTGCTGTTGCCTATCATGTGCTATGGGATCTCTATCTGGGGTGGTGGCTATAAAACGATCATTCGCAGAACCAAGATTGTTCAGAAAGACGCTCTAAGAGCAATTTTTGGTAGACGTCGGCGAGACTCGGTTGCGGATGTTTTTGAGAAGTTTGACTTGCTGCCTATAGGTAAGATTTACGTGGTTCATGTCGCACATCTTGCCTTTAAGATGATGAGAGGAAACCTTCCCCGTGGTATTGCATTTCCAATTACCGCTGTCGTCAAAAGGTCTAACCGTAGGCCAACAACGTTCGAAACACCATTTGTCATAAGAGAACACAGCCGCCATGCTCTTGCGCACTGCTTGCCTGCAGTCTGGGGCTCACTACCTCGCGAAATTAAAACCCTTACATCATCAAAGGTGTTTGCGCGGGAGGTCAGGAAGCTTGTTTGTAAATAATTTAGAGGTGTCCTCTGGGGTATACTATAATGAAACGAACCAGAAAAAGTCTGTTTATTTATAATTGAGGTTAATACATAAACTGAATATAATTTGTGTGGGCGTGGCCCCTTTTATACTGTTACTTTTATGATAATCAAAAAATTGATGTAAATAATGCCGTTTCCAGAAATCGGTAGCATGTGAAATAATCCATGAGACGACACTTATTTTTTTTACCGCTATTTTTTTTACGAGAACTTAAGCGTTGTGATAAGACTGCAGTTCCGTTAATAAACCAAGCCTTGTATTGTATTGTATATAAATCCTACGTTATGTCCGCACATAGCATCTGCTGCATATTTTCTATGAAATACTATGTTATGCCTTGTAGTTGTTCGTCTCATGTGTAAGAATAGGAAATAGATGTTTATTCACAACGGATGATTAAAATATAATGAATTACATTTAGACAGTGTGGGAGATCTCTCTAGCCATAATATGTCTAGTGAAAAGAGTATTCACATTAAAAATAAGCATAAAGATTCAACACTACTCATTGGGATAGGCGTAAGCAAACTGAGCACAAAGCGCTGGATTCTAAGAACATATAGATGAGATCGCCTATTTTGTATTAATAATGCGACCAAGATAAGACGTATCATCAATAATGTAATTGTGCTTGCATGTTTTTAAGATGCGAGTCGCTCATGGTTATAGAATAGAGTTGATTTGTTCCACTTATCCGACCCGATGCTTCCACAGAGTCCCAATCTACCGTTATACAGCACCCTTTTCGTCACCCGCTTTCACTATTACAATTCGATAGCAGGGTTCAGTCGTTCAGTTGAACGGTTGTTTCTCGATGTTTTCCCGCGCCCCAGTCGACATCAGCTTCACCAAAACAAAATCTGCAACAAACTGTCCCCTATCTTTCTCCATTCATGAACGTAAACAGCAGCAGCAGCCACAACCGCCGCCTGACCACTGTGTGATTCTGTTACAGTCGGTGGAAAGAACAATATGTTAGTCATCATCTTTTAGCCTTCGTGTGTCCATAGAACAAATGTGCGCAATACTAAAACATTTCCCTCCACCGATGCAACCTTCCAAAGACAGCGGCAACTTTTTGTATTAGAATATCGTACTTCTATTACTATTCAGGGTCGAAAGCAGCAACCGTCCATGACTGGATATATATGAGCTCGGGTGTAGTTCATTGATTGGCCAGTGAGGGGGAGGTACGTTCATCTACAATGTTTGATACAGCACAGGTATCCTTATCCAGATAGACAGATATATATGTATCCCTATACTATCCATTCGACCCCGGGGGACCATCGACCGCCAAGAGATACTTCTCCGTGTTCGGCGGCGGCGACTGCGACTTCTTCGTCTGCTGGCGAGTTGCCGATTCATTCGCTCATCCGCTCGAGGATTTGTATACAGTCTGCGCATCGTGCGTTTGGGCGGCACCCGTCCGCCGGTCTATCGAGTTTTGGCGCGATGACGGCAGGCCACTGTAGCGGCTGGTACAGGGCGCAGACACCGCTGTCTTTTTGACTAAATCCACCGCTCTCCCTGCCTCGGCTGCTTCTGATACCACTGTCACAACTGCAATGGCGTGATCCCTCCGTTGTCGTCTCACGAAGGTCGCAGCATTACGGCAGGCGATCTTACGGTCTGCGTCGAGACGAGTGAATCTGTCGGGTCGTTGAATGTCCATTGGATAGACTACTGATTGACGAAGGCTAGCAAACGATTTGGATGAATCCTGTGTTCGAGGAGAGAAAAACAGACAATGCGCGCATAGAAACCGCATTTGTTGTTGTTGTGATCAGCTGTCTGCGTTGCCCGCTGACGGGAGGTGTATTCGAAGAAGTAGTTATCTGTCACTGACAATTAACTGCTGCCTGTTAACTGCTGTAGTGTCAACCGTACCAGCGTCGAGTTTCTACAAATCTTCAGTCCGTCGGACTTGGCCAGGAAGAAGAAACTATGGCTGATGTTGACTCCAGTCGATGTGAGTGAAATGATATTCATACCTACAGTGGCGTTATAATATTGTGCCGCTTGTTTGACGATCATTGCAAACAATCTAAATATAATAGCTAATTGGACAAAAAGTCACACTTGTCCATGCTTTTATTCATTCCCATTTTATGATGTGCTCTGAAGCCGTATTTTATTTGAGTGTTCCTATGAGAACAAAAAACAGAATTGTGATGCATGTTGTGCCAATGTATGCATCACAATTCACCACTCTTTGTTTAATGGAACTCTACGCGAACTGTATTCGATCCATGATGGCTATCGATTCACGGCATTGCAGATTTAGAACGTCTATAATATCCAATATCTATAATATGCACATCTATGTCCATTGTCAGATGGTTGGAAATCGCTGCGAAATATTTCAGTTTTCGGAGTTGTCAATTATATAACATACGTCGTATTCAGGCTTATCGGAATTTTGAAAACGTGTACCCGTTTGAATGAATGCAGATGTGAGATGTCGTTATATAATAATACGTAAAGTTTAAGAGCCGTTTCCTGCGCAGTTGGATTTCTGCCTGCGGCACGAGGAGAACCAGTGTTATTATGTTACGTGTACATTGTGTTTATTCATATTTAGTTATATCCATAGTTCGGAATAATAATCCAAATCTGAAAAAGATACTTTTACATTTTCGATACTGTTTGATGGTCCCATTACCGACATCCTCGATGGTTGCATGACTTACTAGATGCATTAGCAGTTCCTATTTTACCCTAAGCGATCTCATTTACGGTGTACGGAACAAGCAAGACAAAACATTTGATATTATTGTTGTTCGATTTCTATCAGGTGTGGACTTCGACGAGGTCGAGAAATGCGTAGGCGATAATGACTTCGTTATCGTTGATGTTCGCGAACCTCAAGAACTTAAAGATGATGGCAGCATTCAAGGTGGGGGTCTCGCATACCCAGAACGATAATCAGGAACAAATAGTCTGTACTTGTATATTTTATTAGAAGTGATTTGATTGCTGGAAAGGAACTTCGAAGCACTAATTGTTTACTCTGTCAGCTAATCATTATCGGAGCAAGTACGGACGAGTCTCGTAGCATACGATAAAACTACACTGGAGTAGTTAATTTTACCTACGTGCGTGGATACATGTACAGAAGTTGCTCGGCGGATGGCAGCATTGGAGAGATTAACTCGATGATTAACAAGTACTGGTTGCGTGTAGCTATTTCAGTAAATTTTAAAATAATATAACTATATTTCACCCCGATCGGTGCGCACAAGCCGTGAGCTCAGCAACTTACAACTATTGAGGGGCTTGTTTTTTCGTCAAGCCATAACAGCAGAAACTTTGCTGTTGAAACTTTTATGGGGTCGGAAAATAATGTAGTTTCAAAACAGATTAATTGAACTTGAACACGATGAATAAATCTTCAAAGGTTTACATATTTTCCACCAGCGGAGCCGCCTGTGCTATGATAATAACCAATTTGATTTAATCCATTTCAAACAAATACTTTAAAAAACCATTTCATAATATCTAATAGGTGGATAAGAGCAACGGGTTAAAAACACATATCACATCATTACATAACTTTATAAAAAAAAGAATAGCGGGCATGCACACACAAATGCAAAAATTTTTCTCTACTCATTATTCAGCCCTCATTATTAGGCTGACCAAAAAACTAAACTTAGTGAGTTAAAACACAGATTGTTTTAGTATGAGTTAGAGGTATGCACCTCTTTGATTTATACACTAGTTCCAGAGTTCTGGCAGCCTTCTGGCAGCAAGGTATGCACCATTTCTATTACCATTTATAAATTCGTTATTTAAGGTCTCTTGGAGTAAATCGATGTTTGCATACCGTTGGCCACCTATAACCCTCTTTAATCGATGGAAGCAATCATAATTACACGGGTTTAAATTGGGGGGGGGTGAAGCCTCCGCTCAATCTTGTTGGCCTTAATCCAGGACGTAATACCATCGCTACGATGTGACCTAGCATTGTCAACGAGCAGCCACACTCGGTGCTTCCTATTGCCATGCCACTTATTCATGAGTCCCTTCAACAACTCGAGATATCGAGTCTCGTCCAATTTTTCTTCTGGGCCCCAATTCCCGTAGTTGCAAATTCCGTTGAAATCCATGTCAAGTGCTAGCATTACTTTAGGCTCAAATCTATTTGGTACTGCTACCGCAATTGCCTGTTCACCTGGTCGTAGCCACTGTTTCACTTGATCTTTTTTCGGACCCCTATACAGGCTGACCCATGCCTCGTCCACTGTAACGGTATGCTCTAAGCGACTCTTTTGCTGACTATGTATCTTCAAATTGTCTCGCGAATACTCCTCACGCATTTTCAGTTGGCCAGGACCAAGTTAATGAGGGACCCATTTTGCACTTTTTTTCTGCATCCTCAGATTATTTTTAATAATTCGACGACATGTCTCACGAGGCACGCCAATTTCAGCTGACAAAGCCGTCAATGACCAAGCTCTAGTTTGCTCGAAATCTTTTTCGATCATTTCGATCCGTTCGTCGAATAGACGTTCAGGAAGGGGTGGCGCCCTCGATGTTCATTAATGTCCCAGCCTTGTGTAAACTGCGTACACCAACCGTACACTTGTCGTCGACTTAGGGCATTATGGCCGTCTAGCTGGAGATTTCTTCTCTTGAATCATAAAGCTGACACTTGGCTCCTGGGAATGCAAGTCTGAGGGACCGGATCCGCCGGTTGCCATTTCAAACGTCCAACGAAAGCCGAATGCTAACGGCTTTCCAGCCACCTACCATCTAATTCTTATGTCTCACTACTCGCCAAATTTGAATTCAAACAGGCCAATAATAAGAAAACGGCTCAAGACGATAGCAGTACCGATTTTTTGGGTCAGCATAATATAGTATATTATATATACGTATATATGCATATATGCACTAACGAATTCGCAGGTACTGTGAGCATTCCTATTGGCGAGGTGGGCAACCGTTTTGGAGAGGGTGCAGCTACCCTGTCGGAAAAGCTTGGCCGGCCGGTGGCTGAGGATGGCTCGAACGTGATCTTCCACTGCAAAGGTGGAGGCCGCGCTACCAGAGCTGCTCTAGCCGCCGATGAATTCGGCTTCACGAAGTGAGTGCAATCTGTTGTTATCTGACTGACTACACTGGCCGCGCCCGATTCGTAGTGATGAAAAGGAACGTGTATGTTTCCGAAGCTGATGACAGACAAACAACCATCAGAGAAATTCAGCAAAATAGGGAATACACTTGTATGTATTTATGCATTGTATTATATTTTCTACGCACTCCATGTGGTTATAGCAATAGGTATACACACACACAGACGAACCATACGAGTCCCGCGCGTAGCTATGAGTGTCTATGTAGTGGAGTATTTCCTATAACACATATTTTTCTGAATGTCTCCACTCCTTTCCGTAGTCTCGAAGCGACATCTACAGTAAATCTTTAACAGCGATGCTCATTGCCGTAGCTGGGAGTGGTGACGTAAAGCTTTTGTTCCATTGGACAGTGAACTGAAAGTTTTTAGCTCACCCGTTTTTGGCTCGTGTGAGTGAAAAAACAGAATTCTGCTATAAATCAGTCAGACTCTGAGATAGTTCCCCTAACGAACTCACTAGTTTCACGGTAACATAGACACTTTCCTGAACGTCTCTATGCACAAAGTGATTTGGAGCAGGGAAACGTTCTATTTACGGTTAGTGTATTTCTCATTTTCAACCTTCCGCGAAGGGAATCTAACCGTATAGAGATATGAAGCGGCCACTGAATGCTGCAGCATAAAAATCTACAACGTTCATAATCAATTAATAACATCTGTGTATTAATTGTTGTTTATTTATTATGCTTGAATTCCTTCAATTGTCCGTTGGCTAGACTAAACAAACTGAGCAATGTTTTTTTACCAACCATCACCTAACCATAGCATTCAAGGGTAGAGCTAAATAGTTTATTATTTCATGTCGCATCAAAATAGACAGATAGACTTGCTAAATGGAATACCTTGAATCAGAAAGCTATACCACTGAGAACATCCGTTCGCTAATTAGATGGCTATATAATGTAATAGGTCGGTTTACCAGTTAAAACAAAGCATACAATTAGGTGAAAAGAGACGTTTGGTATGTATTTTAAATTGATTAAAACCCATTACCACAATTTTTCTATGGTGCACCGTTCACCTATCCACTTATTGTACATGTACTGTATTTACAACCGGGGTCGTCGCATCATCGTATGCAACATTCTTAGTTCTATTACATAGGTATGACTATCTAATAGGTTTGACGATTAATGGTCAAATAAATACTTAAGGTTTCTAGATTTACATTATATAATATCTGGACATGAGTTAACAGACGTAATTTCCTGCACTTTTAGATCGCGTGTGTATAAAGGCAGCCTGAGAGATTGGATTGCGAATGGAGGCACTGTCTGCAAGGAATTCTCTCCCTTCTAAACGATGATCGCTGATAGCATATTTGACAGTAGGCATCAACCAACGTCAGCTAACGCTGTCTTCTTCAAGCTGGAACTTTAAACTGGCAGCTATGTCCAGGCTATGATGCCAACGGCACCTCCCAGTTTTTCTCTAACTACACACTACTCTGGAGGCGGATGGTTTTAAGTGGGTGCCCCTCGTAGATCTCGGACTAGTCCGGGAGAGTCCCGTCGGACACCCACACTCCTCGGCTAGACTCTGCTGGGAGTATATAAATCATCTATCACTATTAGTGACTTCCAAAGAGAAAAACAAATGTTTAGGCTATATCTGTCTCCCTATTGTGAATGTTCCATACTCGTTAATCTATTATGAATTTTAACCTCTTGAGACATAAATGCCGATATATACGTACTTAAATCGAAACAGATAAACTCAAGGTTGACGTTTGCACTAAACGTTATATAATAATAGATTGTCGCTAGACGGTATATGTATTGCGTACACCAGTCCTACACGCGTTTATAAAAAAGTTCCGTTCCAAAATCAGCTTGGAAGTACTTATACATGGACGCTGGTAGACCCTTAATCGCATATATTTATTCATTGATGGCATGTATAGGGTCAGCTGAACGTGCTTCTAGCATTTCTAGGTACGTTTCGTAGTAATAATATAAAATGTTTAGTTGTCAAGTGCTTCAATAAAGCTAAAAGCAAAACAAAAAAAACTGCCTGTATGAGTGCATTATTATTATTATTAGATAATGTGTATTTGATCCGAGTACAATTTACATCCTTGATATGAAAACCTAGGTCATATTTCGCGAACTATCTCTGTAACTACTACCACACATATAATAATAGGATACTTAGTGCGAAAATTTAATGTTGTTTTAATTATTCTAAGGATTGAGTGCAATATACTAATTTTCTGGAAGGGAGGAGAATCCGACGAGATTCCACTCAAATAGAAAAAAGCCCTTAACAAAATGTTCGATTTCACCCTGCCTATTACATGGATGATTTCAACTATGACTAAAATCGTCATATACGCCAGGTCACAGGTACGTGGGACAACAACCAATCTGACGCATTTGGTTAAATTAACGTGAACACAATGGACGTATTTCGTCTTCTGTAAATGAAAACACAATCTCCTTTATATAGATATATATATATATATATATATGGATTGATGATTACAATTTAATTTATTATTAGTTATACACCCTTCACTCATCATCATCATTATAATGGTCTAGAAAATCACATGGTTCGCTATTTATTCTGCTATAGTCAGCTATTCTCTCCATATTCGTGTCATCAGTCCACAATGAGTCGTCTTCATTTATTTCGTCTCTAGCAGTAGCGCACCACAGGAGCCCCCTCACGAGTTCATTGCAGTGTTCTCCGCCTCGTGTCAAGCAAAATCTCATATTGACCATTCACTCTCCGCTGCAAGAACTTCTAGTATTCAATGGATCATTATTATATTCTATTCTTATATTCTTACTTGATTCTTCGGTTTCATCCCAAAAGGGATACACATTTTCATTTATATATTGGTATTATATTCGTTCGGCTCTTCCCGTCTGTGCCGCCTCGAATCGAACTCTCACATTTCTCTGCATTCGCTACACAGTCACGAACTATTCGTCGTTCTTTCCATTTTCCACTTTCGTGAATATGCCGTTCACAGTTATTATTTAAGTATTATTATTATTATTATCGTTATCATCGATACAATTTTCATTATATCTAGTTTACTAATAATTATGTACCTACTAGTGAGGCGCGACAACCGGTTGCCGGCCCTTATATACAACTAGTGAGCTTGCTACTAAATTCGTTATTATGTATATATATGCATTCATATATTTTCGACATTTGGAGACAGGTGGGGAAAGATCAATCAATCAGTCAATCGTATCTGTTCATGTAGTGGTATCTCGTGAGACGAGTCTTCATTTCATGATGATGGTAATGATATTGGTCATCTGCTGATGTGTTAGCTTCATCGTTGCCAACGAATTAGCAGAAACACCCTGCCGTCAGTTCAAGACGTACAATATACATATCCTATCATTGAATAGACGGGGGACACTATAGTTATGCGGCGAAGCTTGTTTTACCTTTTTTGCGCTCACCTGCTTTTTTTTTCTTTTATTACTACACGTTGCCCTTGACGATATAGACATACTTATCGAATTTAAACGTCAAGAGATGTCTTATACATTGGGATCCCCTTGGCGGTCGGAGGTAGTGGCAAAGTGGAAGAGGAAGAACGCTAGCTAGCACTTTTTATTCAAGGGGGAGGCAGTCGCGGGGTATCAGCAGCAAAGATTTGCGAAGACGCATGCGAAGATCGCGTAAATATATCCGACGAATTGTTTAAGGCTTGCTGTCGTCTCAGCAGTGTTTCGATTGGCAGCAGCCGCAGCATTAAATCCATTCGACGAATACTACAGGGGTTGAGAGGAAAAGCAGTAGCGATCGCTAGATCACTGATTATTGTTTGGCCACATGAAGGAGCAACGACGAAGCAAACACTGGGACAGGATATCTCTATTTTGAGGGCTGCGAAAGGGATTGAACTCACTGATATACGAGCGGAGACAACACACAACGCTGGTGTTTGCAAAGACGAAGCAGGATGTATATGTAGAGCCATCTACCTGGTCCAAGATATATTATTCACCAAATAGAGCTACTTGACCTTATTTGCTTTTTCTCCTCTCGTGATACACATATATATATATATATATATATATATATATATATATATGCATACACGTTAGGTAAAGCTGGCACTCTCTCTCTCCTGCTGTTATCGACCCACTCAATTCAGAAGTCACAGGAGAATGATGGTAACCGGTATGCAACTCGTTTGGTAGTGGTTGAAGGACTACGGGGCTATGATTTAGCCTTCTGGAAACTTCACTTCGGTCATCAATGAGATCATCCTCCTTCGCATATATATATATGTATAGAAATTGGTTATAGTTTAGATTTGTATGTGGCTCGAGGGCATCAGGGGCCCAGAGTAGAAGTGTATGTTATCCCGGTGTGTTGTCTATATTTCAAATCGCGAATGACCTACGCATAATTACAGTTCCTTCTACACAAAGACGCTAGTTTCGACTGTTCCTCACAACGATTTTTCCTACATTTTCGCCAACTTATGCCGAACGATGATGTGTTAGCCACTCCGTGTATCCGTGTATGTATACGATGTATTCTACACATTCGACTGCCTTTGTTTTGTTTCATCTGCCTCTTGGCAATGATGTTCTGGCCATCTTGGCGCCTTTCGTTATTCAGTATATATCGATCCCTCCCCCCCCCCGCCGGTGTCAAGTCAATGTCAGCCATCATGAATGTACGAGGCGGCCGAACGATTAGGGATGATGGCCTTGTCTCTTCATTCAAGTACTACATTATATCGATGGAAATATAGGATACCGAATGTATTAGTTTCCCAAATGAGCCTCCATAGGAGAAGATTCAATAGTCAGTTCCAGTTGGCTCGTTGGCGTAGCAGTTGTTCATAGCTGTTGTTCGCACCTCATGGGCCACGACAGACGGAGCATTGAGAACAATAGCGAGCATTGCATACACTCGTCGGATCGGGTGCTCCACTCGCTCAAGTCATTGATCACACCCTCACACACGATCAACATCATCATCACCATCATAATGGTCACGTTGTTGTTGTTATTGTTGTTGTTGAATTATCGACGAATATTTGTTTCACACTACTGTCCCCTTCGCTGCCGCAGACTAAACTATGCTCTAGTATTATCTATATTCGTCGTTAGTATTCACTCGTGTCGTTATTTCGCTAAGTGTTACACTACCCTGTCTTCTGCTTCGATGAGAATAGCGTAGCCATTGACCTTGTATGATATATGTATGGCCAATATGTAAATGATGAAGAAATAAAGGACAACGCGTGAATCATAGCGCTGGTACGAAACATTGAACGAGTAACATTTAGAAACTCGATCAGTAGAAAACCCCTGTCGTATAAGTAATTGAAGTGGAAGTCATGATGATAGTAATTTCGTTAACTCTGTTCAATCGATGTAGATGATGACGATGATGATGATAAAATCAACGTGCGATCTGTAGGGCAAAATTATTGTCGTCACAGAATGATTCAATAGAAAACAATCGGTTGTATTCGTGTATCGCCTCTTTAATATTTCGCCTCAATGATGGCTGTCGTGCGGGCAAAAGGGGACAAAATTCTCTTTTTTTTTGGCCACAGTATTTCTGCTTCGACAGTCACTCAGTAGCTTCACGTATTCAACAGGACACCAGTATATAGCACATCTTGCCTGCTGTCAATACAATGGAGGAATGATGAACTTTGCGAGGGCCAAAAAAAGCAGCCAAAACAATGAGGTTGACAACAGAAGAGCGTATTAAAATTGCTTATTTTTTTGTTTGTTTGTGTTTTTTGACAAATTCTCCATGCATTCGTCAATCAGCTGGCCTTTCAACAAACATATGTATACTTTACGTACGTATATATGCATTGTGTGCAGGGATACGCATGCATAAAATAGAATCACCGTAGGACAGGGTTAATTCTCCCTGTCGTAGTATCATGTGCTCATTATAGGGCGGAATTAACTTAGAAAAGACTAGATATGTAAAAAAACGCGAGGTTCCTCAATCAACATCACACATCCTCATCAATGTTGTTTTCGTCTCTGGCATCGTTTCCACCTCGTCGCCAACTTTTCACACTGCTTTAGCAAACGGAGAATAGCAAACATCCTACTTCAGCTGTATTATTAGACCATTATTCCATACATTTGGAAGCCAACGGGTGTCGCGCGTGTGTGTGTGTGTGTGTGTTTGTAGGGGGGGGGATGGATATTCAGTTTCCCCAATCCATAATCAACTGGATTTGTATCTACGGAATACGCTCCAGGATTTGGGACTGCTTTGGCGGGACCACCCTTTTGTTATTTGTATTTGTTTTGGGAAACTGCCATCAACGATGAAGGCTCTTCCTGTGTCCGGGTGAGGTAACCGTTGTCATCATTCCAATGTAGGGATTCCGACAGGCGCTCACCTATGTAAAGATAATGTCTAAGGTCAATAAAAAATTACGGTTCATGAATTATGATTACTATCATCATCATCATTAATTATAATCACACGTCAGTCTACATCATTCGTAACTGTCTGTACAACATAGGAAAGTTTGTTGTCAGGTTGGTACAAAAAAATTAATGATGGTACCTTCACCTCGACTTTCACTGCCCGCCACTCACTCACACACATACACACACTATGATTTCGTTTTGCTGTCGATTGTCACAGCACAGCATTTCTAGATCACTTCGGAGCATGAAATCCTTATATATATATATATATATATATATGGAACTATAGCATCGGAACGATACAGAAATATATCAAATATGAGCACAAACAACAAATGTTTAAATAAGCTTTTTTTAATAAATTAATTATAATCTATGAAATGAAGTAAATGCATGAAAAGTAATAGTAAAGGAAAACAAAAATAATATGACCAGTATATATGAAAAAAGTTATATATACGCAAAGGATTACCAAAAATATAAAAAAAATTAAATAAACGTTTAGCGATAGCAGAATCCAAACATAACTTATATCTGTATTATCCTGGTACATCTGTAATTCCATATACATTTACAATGTATTCTCCCAGATTCTGAACCCAGTTGCATACACACACACACACATATATATATATATATATGTATGAACTTATACATTAAATCTATGTTCCACTGTCGACGGGACGAACAGGTTCCCTTATGGCCCTGCCCCGCTACTCATACGTAAACACCTAAAACGCTTATAGCTACTCAGAAGTAATAAACAAAATCTCATGGATTCGAATGAGATGCCTAACTCTCATTGTAGGCAGGTTACGACTGCCTGAAATAGTCAACATTGAATTTGTAGCAGCATAATTGAGATCGACCACCAATGGTCGTGATTCAACAATGGTGATGCATGCCGGGAAGGGAGGTGGCCACTTCGAAGCTCCGATGCTCCAATGAATCGTTTGAATTTCCGCCCGAGTAATGCATGAGTAAGCTTTCATTCAATCTGAAAGAAGCTTTCAGCCAATGACGATCACCGACACCGGATGGCATTGACAACGTTCTGAGCGTCCGTCAGCGCATGAACTCGTCCAACGAGTTCGATCAGATGCCTCATAGTAAAGACTAGGTTAGAAGCGGCGATCTGTCTTTGAATTCTTCTGCCGTGCGTGCCATCTGATTCGCTGTTCTCACCATAAATCAGTTCAATAATACCATTAGGAAATTTTCAAACAGCGCTGGTTTCTTTTATGCTTTCTTTCTCCAGAATGTCCAAGTGTTTAGCAATTAAACCCCTGTTCTATCCAAGCTGCTGGATACACAGCGAATGGTAAATTGAGTCATGGCTTCTTCAACAGTGTTACATTATGGAGGGGGGGTCAGACACGCACGACACATAGATGGCTCCTGTCTTCTTCACATAGTGATTTCAGCACAATTTCTTGCAGCAGTCACTACGTCAAAGGTAGAGGACGGTCAAGTCCTCATGAGAATCGACATGCGTTCATATAGATCCTGCTCTAAATACTTTCAGACTTCGTCTTCACTCCTTAAGACTACCATTTCCTCGTTGTGTGTGTGCGTGTACGAGACCATCAATGCTTGTTTTAGTAACTTGCTTTCCTAGCGGCGTTTTGACCGGCCGGTATCAGGAAAGTAGGTTATAGTTAAAGGAAGCAGTTCATTGACGAGTTCCATCCCGACAGAGATGCCTAGTCGATCATATCCACAAAGGACACTGGAAACAACGCCTTCTTGCCGTTGCCACCTTGTAGCATGCCCTCCATCCAGTCCTCATCCTCGGTCTTCTCCTTTGTAATGAGGATAATGTCTCCTTCTTTGAACGAGAGCTCGTCCTCCGCATCTGCTCGACAATTATAGAGTGCCCGACAACGCCGCACCTGGCTATTCGTCGTTCCTGTCTGGTTCACTGCTGCGGAGCCTGTAGTCGTTGCGGTGGAAATAGGTGCGCCACCTGTAACGACGCTCTCGGGCTTGGCACCTGTTATGGACAAGCAAACGAGATAAACGCACACGAAATTCTTAGTGGAACTCATCGGTATCCGAGCCACAGGTATGCTGCCCGTTGCCGAAATATTGGCACTGGAAGAGGTCCCAACCTCGGCATCTAAATAAGTGTCAGTGTTCCTACCAGTCGGCTTTGTCATCAAATAAATCGATCTATAAAGAACTCGTATGGATGGACGCATCAACCACAAGACCATGCGTGGACGTTGTTGACTCAGCTCTCCTTATTATTACACTGCAATGTAAATGGGGAAAATAGCGAGCATCTCACTGCGCGAAGAGTGAAAATCTCCACTCAACTCGTGTATACTGTAGGAGAACAATATAATTCATTACCACCTATTCGATGTCCACACACAGATCATCGATCCCTTTCATTAATTTTTAGCACCTACCATTAATGGGAGGTTTTGGCGGAGGTGGAAATTTTGGCCGTTGCACTTGTGTGCCTTGGCCAGCGGCAGCTGTTCGTCCTAACGTCGATGTAATCTCGTCAAGCAGACTTGGACCACCACCACCAGCTGTTGTAGTTGAGCCACCACTGGCACCAACATCCATCGATAGATTTCGCTTGTGCGGTCCACCCTGAGGCTGATGCCCACTGTGGATTCCTTGCCCCGTTGCAGTGGAACTGACTGACGTGGTGCTGGATGCCGGTGTCGAGCACGACAGCTGCCCCGGCGTAAACATCGGATCAGACGGCGAGCGGCTATGCTTTCCCGGTGTCGACGTTGCTAACAGCTGCAATTGCGGCGGGTTCGGGGCTGCACGTTTCTTCACCGAGCCGGGCGTATGCGAATGCGTTCCAGAGACGACCCCCCCTTGGGGAGCCTTCTTTCGACTCAATGGTGACTCTGCTCGTAATAGATCCGTCGAGATCATTGACGACGGACGGGAACCTCGAGCGCGCCACTCGGATAGCTACGAGACAGACGATGTGCGAAAACGAACAGTAAGTTATGTCTAGTGAAAATGTGAGTGAGTACATAATTCTAGTTTCGTTTAGAGTTAACATCGTTGCTAATCTAGCTGTATATTGCTAGATCCTACATTGGAGTTATATCGTGCCATGGATGTGAAGGACCGTGTAATGAATACACAGATGTCAAACGATAAATTAAACTAAATGTTTCGTTATCATAGAGCATTGGTGTTCAGCTCAATAAACCGTCAATTACCTTTTCGTCTGTGTACTCGTCGTCGGAGAAATCTGTGGACCCGTCGTCTGCTAAGCCTGGGGCCTGGAGACTGCCGAAGTCGAGGTTGACGTTCTCGAATAGAGATTTCTTGTTTTCGGCCGCATGCTCTAAAAAGAGAGAAATGGCAACCAAAGATATATCGGTGAATCTGACAGGCTGAAGTTGACCATAAGCTCCAAAAACTCAGGGTAGACTGCTGGGAACCTGAGGGACGATCAATCCAACATGCTCATCGTAAAAGTAGGACCAACAAGCAGTATCACTACGCATGTAAAATGGCCATCACTGGTCACCTCACTTAATGCTGAGTTCACTTCATTTCATTTACCAGTATTCATGTATATTTTGTTCCGCAGCAACTTGCCACTATGGTAGTTTTGCAACGATCTGGTCACCGCAATGAAGTCATTGTATATCATATATTTATTATTAAATAATTCATCCACGCAACTTCAACTTATCTCATCTACTGCACCATAACGGCACATCGTTAGGACATAGACAACTAACAAATAAGAAAAAAATAGGGGTGCCACCACGTTCAGGCCACTCATGTCCGCCCTTCTCCAAAATGCCAACTGCGCCTTTTTCAAACGATGCATTTCGTTATGAAATAGTTGACAGGTTTAATGCTGTACGTAGACAGTAGAGTAAGTCTAGAGTGTCTGTGATGTGTGATGAAATGCAAGTGCGCCTTACATCCAAAACATTCACTTAAAACTCACTTTTTCTCTAGAAATAACCGGAAAGATGACAGAGCCGAAAGTTAGAACAGTCAAATGTAGAATTGCCACCAAATGTCGGCGATAATGATACCAATAATGAAAAATGACTTAGAACAACGGAATGACCGTTGCTATTTGCTGTCCCGCAGCCGGAGCAGACAACCAACAACCTTTGACGGAGACACTGTTCCAGATTTAACCATTTGTACAGCGCCCACATTATCAACTATGATTCCTTTCTATTTAATACAGCGTGATAAGAATATTGAATACACGATATTCTACATAATGCAATTATCAGGTAGATTGTGTAGAATAATGTTGTGTACTACACACTTTTTTGATTGTGCAACCGATAGTCGAAGTGTATTATACAAATCAAAAAGTATCCGTTTAAGCATAACGATTAACATCACCGATCTATATATACATATATATATATATATATATGGAACGTAGGCGACATTCAACTCACCAATGAGCTCGAGACATTTGTCGTAGCCTTTCTCACGGGCAATATCCGCGGCCGTTTTACCCTCAGTGTTACGTGCGACGTAACGGGCACCGCTCTTGAGCAACAGTTTGATGCATTCGGTCTGCCGTAGCTGAACTGCTGTGTGGAGAGGGGTACAGCCTTCGTTGTTTGCAACGTCCGCGCACCCGCTTCCATTTTGCACAAGGAAATCAACCAGATGCAATGAGGTGCCGTCCTCCTGCAACACAGAACATAATTCCCGTGTCGACGGTGCACGGCGGCCACGACAAACAACAACAACAACGAAGGAATATATGAACGGTGAGTAACGAGATCACGCATATGAATTGGCATAACTCTATCGTCGCAGACATTGAAAGGCAAGCACAAAGGTAAAGGGGTGAAGACTATCAAAGGAAAGGAATGAAAGAAGACTAGAGGGGCAGAAACCTCTCGCTCACTCTCTGAGAAGAAAACGGCACCCCCGAACTTGAGACGGCTCTCAGTTGCTGGGGTAGCAGGCTGTAGAGAGAGAGAGATCTGTGGTGGACGGCTGCAGCTCAACGGTTCGTTGTTAGACACGAGCGGTGGCGGGATCAGGCGTGTAACAATAGGATCCGCCTTTTACGGGAGGATGGATCGATGTCACACGGGCAGCCATACTAGCCAACGTTATAATCAGCGGATGGGGTCATCCATGGTGACTGCGGCCAACGTAGGCAGCTGACTGGTAACAACAGGTGGAGCAAGCAGCTCGGAATTCATTACAAAGGAGACGGTGCCGGTTTGCCGCATGCGAATATAAACGACCTTTCAGGTTAATGCTGCTCGAGGAGGAAGGGCATGTAAAGTATGCACTAAACATGCATAGGCGAATGAAGGACAATGTCAAATAGAATACATAGACATGGGGAAGGAATAATATCAATTGTTCGATTATGGCCAGGCCCGTGAAACCGTCCTCCCTCTTCGACGACCTAGATAATAGCAACATGTTGCGGAATCGAGACGGTCAATTATTTAGCTGCTAAACGGATAGACTCAACTTTCACGTAATTAGATTGTGGAAAACAAAAACTCGAAGTGATTAAGCTGGGGCACAGTTAGTGCACTAACCAAGAGAGATACATGGACACACGGAGGCGATTACATATCGTTCGTTTGAACTTTGCCACTTGAACGAGATGCGACCGACATATAACGAATTTCATGTTACGCCTGAGAGGCCTTCTTGAGTTATGGCAATTTGCAGTGGATTTCTTAAACGCATAGATTGATAAACAGTTACATAAATGTGTCAGCATATTCGAATAAACTTCCACTTATAAACAATGACGCACTAGAACAAACATGAATGTTAGATTTTAATACCTTATGTACTAGTTCACTTCCTTTAATGTATTGTACTTCTTTTAGCAATGCAATCTACACACCGCGTCAAAATGATAGCCCACCCCCATGTTTCCGATTTTTTTCTCAACCCTAAGTAGCACTGCAGTTGCACTTTCAGTCATTCAAATATATCACATTTCAAGAACATTCCACGAATATTTGGCTGTTTAACTTAGATGTAGACATTTGATATTGGAAATTGTCGTTTTAAGGATGCGTCAAAATGATAGCCCACTTAGTGTTTGTCGAGTGGGACGACAGTTGACACGCAACTGAGTTGTAAGATCGTTCTCGTACAAATTTTCTGGACCCTTAGTCATCGGAAACTACGATTGGCCGAGGCCGCCAACTTGGTGAAGATAGGAAAAAATTATTTTCAATCTCAATGAAGAAAACAAGTCAAAATCGGAAACTGCGCGAATTTTACGAAGAAGCAGGGAGGTGATTTTATTTTTTCTTAAAGATCCTGAACAGTACGGGACCAGGAATGCGCCAAGACGACCCAAGGCAGAAAGAGTGCGAGAAGAACGCTTCCTTCTCCGGAGAGCCTCGAACAGATTTTTCACTTGTCGCGAAATTGCAGTCGTCAGGCATCAGAACATCTTGTTCATAGAAAACTCAAACGAAAACCTCCTTTAGCATTGAAACACAGATCCAAGATTGAGCTTCGCTAGTGAGCAAATTTCATTTACAGAGGAGTGTCAACGTGTGCTCTTTTCTGACGAAAAGAGATCCAATCTCGACGGTTCTGATGGACATTCTTATTAAATGTACTTCCATGAGATTAGGAAAGAAGAGAAACTCGGAAGTCGACGACAGGCGGGAGGTGGTGGTGTGATGATTTGGGCCTGTATTGGCTACAACAGGAAGCCCGATTTGGCCTTCGTAGACGGGCGAATGAATAGTCGTGCCTACGTTTCTACGTTGGAGGATTAACTTGGGAATCACGCCGAGAAGATCTGTGTTGAAAGATTCATCTTCCAGCAGGATAACGCCGCAGTTCATACGGCAAAGATCGTTAATGAGTTCTTTGAAACTCAAGACTTGTACAAAAATTGTAAGAGAACGATGATTGAACTCAGTTGTGTTGGACAAACACTAAGTGGGCTATCATTTTGACGCACACTTAAAACGACAATTTCCGACATCAAATGTCTACATGTGAGCTAGATAGCCAAAGATTCGTGGGATGTTCTTGAAATGTGACACATTTCAATGACTGAAAGCGAAACTGCAGTGCCACTTACGGTGAGAAAAAAAATTGGAAATATGGGGATGGGCTATCATTTTGACGCGGTGTGTATGTTTTAAATAGAACACGTGGGTTAGTCAAGGCTCTAAGATACAATGGTGTATTCTTTGGCTGTTAAAAACCTGGTCTCCGGTGCACTGATATCTATTATATACATATATATATAGATATGGCCGTGCACAACTTGAGCATAGTGAATCTCGTAATTTCGCTGTATTTCTAATCGTACAAGTGCTCCCTAAATTCCTTTCAAATTATGACAGTACATAGGTTTATTGCAGAAGAAAACACTAACAAACACCAACAAACAACAACAACAATAACAACAACCACGACAACAACAGCAACAACGCTAGGTGCTCAATTTTACCACTTTTACCATTTTACCACCCTAAAATGAAGTTACATAATTTCAACTTATTTCCACGAACTGTCTTCTCCTTGCCTTGATGATAGATCCACATTGTGTCGCTTTCATCGACGTTACCAAAATGAGTTGATAGACAAAGGTAGCAGCACCGTTATTACGGTATATTGTGACATGAGCTGTGAATCTCATTAACAGTTGCAGGGGTCTCGACTTCCTTTAACATTCGTCAGGCGCTGTTGTTAATTTTTAGGTAGGGAGGCATAATTGTGTATACGGAACATTCACGGTAGGTGATGAAATAGGATTGTTATTCCATTCATGTTAAAACCTGCTGCTGTGGGGGAGGAGGGCGAAATGGTGATGAAGGTATCTCACACGTTGAAGTGACACACCACAACTTCAGTGGCACGCAGACACCATTCATCATTAACAATCAATTAATTCGATTGTGATTAATTAATTATTAATTGATTAACTGAGAGCTGTGCTACTCGGAACTTGGCGCCAAGTCAGTCTCTGCGAGACAGGCGAGCAGCTAGACTTCCGCTCAGGAGATTTCGGCACAGCGAACAGTTAAGATGGTTAAACTGGTTTTTTGGTGTTTTTGCTTTTAGATAGATGCTAGCTGATGTATGCAATTGTTATGACATTTATGATATAGATTATGTTGGCTGATGCATTTGGCTGATATTGCAAAAGAGTATTATCGTTCGGCACTTACGTATCCGGGTAGTATAAGGGGCTTCGAACCCTTTCGGTGAACTTTGACGCTGCCCTTTCGCTTCACCTTATTTAAATGTGTAATTACACATAATTAAATGGATGCCAGGTCACGTATGGCGCTTCCGAATCGTGCTTCTGTTTCAAAATTAATTTTTTGGGGGACCAGCAAATATGATAACGACCACTTTAGCTGATGGATATTTCCCTCCTAAACATTTCCCTAAAGTATATCCAATCTGTGACGAAGACAGGCACAACATTCTTTGTGCATTCGACGTGTCTTTTTAAAAAACTTGCGCATCATCGAAATGACCGAATCATAGCTGTAGTCAGAAGACCCTTTTTGATCACCTTGAACTGCATCATTACTACAGTCACAATTGTATACATAGGCGTCTCCTTTGGGTTATCGATATGTCGTGGTTATCGATACCGATTACGGCATTTGCTTGGTCACAGTTGGACGCAGTCGCAACTTGACGATTCAGAGACACACACACACACACATAAATACATCGGCCTTTGTTCACACATGAATTGATCATCTATGGCGTTGAATGTAGCGGTTACCTGTCGAATGGCGACGTGGAGTGCCGTATCCCCAGTAGTCTGGTAACTCGGCAGCGGCAGTGAGAAATCCACTCCTTCGGCAAAACTCTGCAGCAATTGATGGATCGATCGGGCCTGAATAGCCTGCTCCGAGTCCTGCGTTGAAATGATTCATGGGGTCAAGTGTAAATGAGTATACATTTGCGGTCGGTACAAAATATAGGGTGGATAAAGTGTTTACGACACTATCCTGCAACATATATATATATATATATATATATATACAGTGGTGTGCATAAACTTAACGCACCCCTATATTTCAACAAATCGTTACAAAGAATACACCTTTGAGGCATTTATTCTGTATCAGATTAATGTACGTATCAAATAACATACACACCACAAAGAGCAGCGCATACGACATCGCATGCAGCCTGCTACAATAAAATGTCTCATATTTCGGGTGTGCAAAATGATAACGCACCCTCAGTTATCGAGTGTTCTCGTTGAATTAATTCAGTTTGCGTTGAGCATTCAAGCTGTACTGTAGTCATGGGACATGCTTCGAGCCTTACAGATGCAGAGAAAGCAGTTATTATTACTTTACACCGAGCAGGAAAGACCCTGGCGGAATTGCTAGAGAAATTGGCAGAAGTCGTTGCTTAGAGCAAAATTATTTACGCAGTCCGTCGACGTATGGTACTAATTAGTTTAAAGGACGTCCAAGAAAGATCAGCCACCGAACTGCTATGCACATCTGTCGATTGGCCTCGAATTCGACCATAAGTTGAGAAGCAATCACGTAAGAGTTAAATCTTTAGGTTCATAGATCAACAGTTTTAAGTATAGTTAAGCGTTATCCGCATATCATACGGGCGCAGTAAAAACAAGACCGCGTCTTCAACAACGCCACATGACTGCCCAACTAAACTTCGCCCGCAACAATATGGCCAGAGACTGGAAATTGGTGAGTACTGGGGCAACGTTTTTTAAAGAGTATCTTGTGGGTGCACATCTATCTAAAAGTTACTGTGTTTTTAAGTGACGAGAAGATTCAATTTGGACGGGCCAGATGGATTTAACGGTTATCGGCATGATGTACGTAAAGAGCCGCGGTACTTCTCAAAGCGCAACTTCGGTCGCTGCACCGTCACGATTTGGAGAGCTTTCACCTCTCTTGGCAGACTCCCATTCGCTGTCATCGCATCTCGAATAAATAGCGAGTACTATCAGCAGATGTTGATCAACAACCTACTACCGTTTAGGAGCAAATTTCATCGACGGCCAATTGTTTTCTAACAAGATAGGGCTTCAATTCACGTCAGCGCTAGTACACCTGCGTGGTTAGGACGGCATGACATTGAGTGGACACAGTGACACCCTTGAGTGGCCAGCATGTTTTCCTGATCTCAACCCGATGGAGAACCTCTGGAGCATTCTTATCCGACGAGTATATACGTCGAATCGACAGTATACATCCGTGGAAGCACTAAAAGAGGCATTGTTGGAGGCCTGGGGAGGTGTCAGGGACCAGATCCTGCTAAATCTCGTTGATAGTATGCCAAACCGCGTCTTTGAGGTTATAATTAGCACAGGCGGGGCCACATGGTACTGATTAGCACAAGAAAACGAGAGTTAATTTGGCGAGAACACTAGATAACTGTGCGTTATCATTTCGCACACCCGAAATATGACACATTTTATTGTAGCAGGCTGCATGCGATGTGATATGCGCTGTTCTTTGTTGTGTGTATGTTATTTGACACGTATATTAATCTGATACAAAATAAGTGACTCAAATGTGTATTCTTTGTAACGATTTGTTGAAATATAGGGGTGCGCTAAGTTTATGCACACCACTATATATATATATATATATATATATATATATATATATATATATATATATATATATATATATATATGTATATATATATATATATGTATATATAAAATGGTAAACGTAAGGCGAGGAGATATCGTGAACAAAAATATCTACCTGTAGCAAGTCTTGCATGGAAGAGCACGTCTTAAGAACGAACTCCTTCTCGATATACTTCGCTCGTATGAATTCAGATCGCTCGTCCATGTTCGATGCCTGCGTGGGACGCGGCACTGAGCCAATTGTGGCCTCCATCACTTCGTTGAACGCATGATTGCCCATGACCCGGGCGAGAAGCAGTTGCGAGGTACCCAAGTTATCCAACGTAAGGGACTGTATCCGAGATATGTGCACTCCCATTTCACTGAAACAGGACAAAAATTATGGCCGATTTATTGAGCTGTGCGAATTACGTTTATTTATCCGCTATATATACATATATAAAGATATATAAATATATATGGTTGTTGACCTTGTAGACTTACCGGTGCACTCCACTACATTCGATACACGTGATAATACCAAAGTTGGTCGCTAGCCAGGTCACGTCTTTAGTCGAACCGCAATCCACGCAGCGATCATTACCAGGTAAGCTTTGCACCTGTCGAGTGATCTGCTCTCGCAATTCAGCACCGCCGGCCGAGTCACTGAACGCTCGCCGTAGCGCTCCCTCTTTAACGTTGAGCAGGACGGCTTTCCATGCTTCGAGATCGGCGTCATCCTCCGCTTGGAAGTGGTACGTTCGGTTGTCTACGTAACGAACACAGCATTGACGACGCCGACAGAGAGAGAGAGAACGAATGATCAGCACAATGACAAGAGATTGCGAAACTCATATATAATACAATAGTAAATAGTGTCCTAGATTTCGTATGGATCATGGACATCGGAGAAAATTGTTGTATTCGAATAATCCACACGATATTGATAGGGATGCTAGAGGTTGGGTTGAAGCGCGAAGAGCACAATCATTGCTTTTGACAACGAAACCTTTCATGGTTCTCAAACACTCACAGGAGACAAGGTCGAAACAACGTTGACGTTCATCGCCTTGATTAAGATAGGGCAGTTTCAGCTGGCACGTCAGAAGGTTTAGCCTTGTCGGCGGCTTACTCTCGTCCGAGTGATAAATTGATAGAAAACCTCCATCGGCCACTTCGCATCGTCGTTTTTGCCAAACTCGACGCATTTTACCATCGCTCTTCTTCGACAGGTAGCCTGTTTTTGTCGTCCCGTAATGTTGGTTACCCTATGACAAGCAAATACAAGACCGACTGAGTAAATCTCAATGGATATAAATACAATATTTCATCTGACCTGTGTTTAAATACAAAACCAATACGTAACTTTAATCGAAAATATTTCATATAAGAGCATACGATTGCACCTCATCCAGCTTAAATTTGCACATCTCTTTCTCTCTCTCTCATAGAATGACAAAACCATATATAAGTTCTCTACGTATTGATCGTTTGGAAATAAAGACGGCATGCCATGGGAAGTGGCAGGATTCATTATCTGCTGCTGCTGCATGCGAACCTGTAATTGATGAAGGGAATAGCCGCTCTGGGTTGTGTTGTGCACACTGCTGGCGCTCCCATCAGCAGATTGGCCACCGAGCCCACCCGAAGCCATGCCTCCCAAGCCGCCCAAGCTGGCGGATGTGCCCCCACAACCGTGCGATGTCAGCGTCGAATCAAGGGTCGTGGAGGCCAGGGACGGAGTGCAGTTCTTCAGTGTGTTCTTGAGCTCGAGAAGCTTCTTTCTCTCTTCGTCCTGCTTTGCCTTCATCGTTTGAAGTTTCGCCGACAACTCATTCACATACTGCTGGAAATGCCCTGCAAAACAACCTTTTTACTTTTTTTTACAACCTTTTTACTTTTTTTTTTACCGAGAACTTAAGCATATGTATGTATATTGCAGTTCCGAGAATAAACATTTGATTATGATGATGATGATAAACATACACAAGAACGACACCGGGGGGGGGGGAGGGGGGTTAGAAGAAACACGACGAAACGTGGCCAAAGGGGATGACGAAGCTACGAATGACCCCGGCAGCTAACGACAATTTCGGTTCGGATCGCGTTTGAATGAAGGAAACAGTCGAAGACAGAGATTGGCGTAAAAGGCTACGGGCGGTTAGTCGCAAGGAACTGCTACGGCTGGCCACAGGGAGGTGTACATTTTTCTCACATAGACATTTAATCTCGTAGTGATAGCATATAACAGAAACCACAGATGTCTTCAATGCTGAGGAATAGTTATGGCTGCAGGCGTCCAGTTTGGGGCAGTGATAAACAATGGAACCATATCTGTCATAGAAAGATAACTGGGGGTTAGCTGTGGAATAAGCCCAAAATACAGATATAATCACTAATGCTACTACTGACTGTGTGTCGGATACTTGCTTTCAATTTCATTATCACCCATATTTAAGCTCAAAACTACCCATACTCGTTTTTATAACTCAACAAATACTCTTTGCATATAAAGCAGCTGTGGAAGTGACGGAAGTGTTGTCGTTAACCGACCTGAGCCGAATTGGTCACTACTACAGAATGTAATGGCAATAATAACAATAGCAGTAATAACTATAGACATAGCCGAACGGTTGAGACTCAGCTCTAAAACAAAGAACAATTACAGAAGTGGCTGATGTCGTCATTAAAAGTAGAAACCAATCTCCTTGGCGTCTATTCGGTCTGCTGACGCGCATACGTTCGTGGATATGTCACTGCCGGTGTTAACGACGACGACGACGACAACGATGACTACAGGCGATTTTACGAGCGCGATGATTTCATCGCAACATCGGCAAGTACGACAGAAATATTAGCGTCTCACTGCCATCACTATGACTCACTCGGTAGCCATTAACAAGTTTTGACTGCGTATTAAGTTAACTTGCATCGAGTGTCGATCATGCTATGTTGGGCAGAAATCTTTCTACACACATATATATATATATATATATATATACACACACACACACACTCACACACCTGTGGCTGAGATGTCCACGGCTATGACTAAGAGAATACTATCTTAGAATAAAGTATTATTAATAAAATATTGTATACCATTATATAGGAAACGCAGTATTATATATATATATATATATATATATTCGTTTTATACCGATGGTTTTGATGCCGTCCTGGAAGAATGAGTTCTGCGCGTGGTAGAACTCAACAAGATGCTGTAGTAGTTCAACCCCTTTACGCGTCTTCACTTCGTTCACTCGAAGTAGATAATCGCACATATGCAACTGTAGACAGCGGCGTTCCTTTTCCATCTCCTCTGCCAGATCCGCTCCGGTCATCTCAGTTCGAATCATGCCTAAATACAAATCCCAATGTCATGCATCATCATCATCATCCAGCGGAAAAAGGGTACTGATTTCGGAGCAATGTATATATATATATATATATGTATATATTGTGCCCTCACAACTAGTTTGATCAGATATTGAAATGTGCACACCTTACCGCTAGGATCGCATCAATACATATTGGCCACAACAGAATGCACAGCTGATTCGCAGCCACTAAACTCTAAGTACATAGATGTTATGGAATCGAAGCGCAATAACAAGAACTACTGCGAGAAATTCACCTGGGAAATTCATTGACTCTATGAATAGCACTTTCATGCTACTGCCAGCTGACAAGGGCAGTGTTTACGCTTACTGACGTCAACTGACGTTATGACGAAGGTCATATTGAATATTATTATAGAATAGTTACAGCCAAACCCTTTCGACAGGAAGGCAGCACAAAGCAGCATTAAATGTAGCCAAAACAACGACACTTACCGGCTTCTTTTGCAATCGCTTTCTTCTCCTTTTCAATTTTGCTCAGTTTTCGTTCATAGTCCGAATATGCTTTGTCAAATGGCCGTTTTAAGTCACCTAAATATAAACAATCGGTGGCAAACAAAGTATAGTTAGCATCTCTGAGTATCACACTGAATCCTTATCCCAAGTGTAACAGTACCGTATGACGATACTATCATAGACGAACAAGGAGAAAGATATAAAAACATCTAGTGGGAATCTGTGCCGGCCACAACCTGCCCTGCCTCGATAAAATCCTGGGGAATTCGTGATCGGGGGTGAATATGACATTGTCGTTTCATGCTGGCTCCCACGCTTCTCAATACAAGTTTCGCTGCTGATTCATGTTTAGGCTAAGGCTTATGTGGCGGATACTGTGATATATGTATTATATTAGCACGCTATACAACTACTCACAACCGTGTCACAGAACAGCGGTGTGAAGCAGAAAGTTCTGAGGCACCTGTCATAATTAAACATTAATTAACTTCACCTAAGTATTTATATATATATAGGCCCTCTTACAACAACAGGTGGACATGCACCGCATATTCATAGCGACCGTGATGAGAAAACAGGGCCCTTCCAAACGAAATTGATTTTGCCACCACTTGACAAACAAGTTACACTAACTCAATATGATTTGCTCACAAGCCACCACACGCGGTAAAATTACGGTTGTGCCAATTCTTCTAGATGTATGCTATGCCGACCGAAACAGTGGACTATTCCTATAGGTTTAGAGCACTCAATCTTTAGATAAATAGATATATTAGATAGGTATTTAGTGCCAAATTCTCTGTTTCTGAATATGTTCAACTCAACCATGATAACTCCAATTTTCGTCGTCTTAAGGGAAACAAGGTATTTATAGATCCCGCAGATAAATAGGGTTATGTGCGGATTCTTACCACAGGAACGACAGGTTTAAAAATAGCAAAGGCGGCCCCGATAGACTGTTGAAATAGTACCTAAAGGTGATTCCGAGGCCTGCCACATAAGAGACTATCTGAGAGGAAGGTAGCTAAAAACAGCTGCAGACAGATAAGATAATATGATAATATATTCGACTCATCCAAAGCTAATAAAAGACAACTCCTCGGGAGGGGATCAATTGAATTTCTAATAGGCTTTGAGTGGACATTTGTCTGTCTTACCGAGCTCTGTAACGGAAACAATCGTGTCATTCATTATTTTAAGTGTTTTACTTTTACAATAGTAGCTGCAGCGTCAGCAGTATCGAATCTTAGCTTAGCTCAAAGCTGTGTTACTAGCACAACGTTGGAGAATAACACATTACCCAGCGGAGTACTGCAAGATGTCAGAGCTAGATAAGATATCGCAAAATTGATATGATGTTCCACCATGATACGAGCTGCACATAGAAACCTAGAACGGTGAACGATCGGGCAGTCGTCGCACGTCTAGGCGAGACCATTCGACTGTTGGACAAGTACATCAACAAGTTAATCCGTTTCGCTGAGCTCTAGGTAAATTCAGCAGACGCGAGGCGATATTTAGATAGACTATGCTATTAGTATATCCGAACTGGGCGCTGACTAAAGATTTAGGCAGCAGATTTAGTCAAGGAGAGAAACGATTCATCTATAACAACAATCGCTGTAACATTAGCAACGAACCTTTTACGCCGCGCAAGTCGCCTTTGAGCAGATTTTCCACGGGGAACATGATGATGTTGTGTAGGCTTTGCATGAGGGTCTTCATAAGCGATGACACCTCGCGAGCTACAATCGAGAACTTAATAAACGCCGCGCCAATGTCCGGTTCACCTTCTCGGGACATGGCATGGCTACCCAGCTTCTCTAATGCTTTCGACAGATATAACTCATTGTTCACGTGTGTTGTTCCTGTCAAAAATAGAAAAGGACAACCGTGTACAGTCATTCAGCGTTAACAGAAAAGTTCATTTTCGTAACTTCTGTTACCTAAATTGTTTGCTAATTTCTGTGTCACGTTTGGGCCAAAACGGAGCTGGCGTCATTTTGTTATTGCTCACTAACAAATAGGTTAACGTTGTTTCAGAGTTGGCGTGTTAGAAACACCTGGTTACAAACGCAAGCAACCATCAGCTCCTTCGATGACTTCACCATGAATTATAAAAAAGAAAGCAAGCACAATTGACAACAAAGTATGAATAACACGGTGGCTAGTTTAGGCTACCAACTATCCTGTGGCACAACCCTGGAGTTTAGTTTAATTTGCGAGCTTGAATGACACAGATACTTTGATTTCGCCACAATGTTTTTAAACGTCAGTCAATCGTGGATTTCATATTTAGTATACCTTGTAAGTATGTGCTGGTGTTAAATGTCCTAACGCACTCTGCATTACCAATGGAAACGGAAATATACGCCCGTAAAAATTGTACTTTGCTAAGTATTTTGTTCGGTGCCTTAGGCTTGAGTCACAAAACGTAAGCAGTTGCGAATGTCCATGATGTCTTTAAACTGCACTTCGTAAAACAAACTGGCGAAATCGGACTTGCTCGCAAGACGTAGCATGATACTTGTAATATAATATTGATCCCATCTGTTTCAGTTGTGTTACCATCATATATATATACATCTGTTGTCTGGGCAAATGTATAACGTGGAATTTGTCCGTCCCCAAAGAGCGAAGACAAAACAAATGTGTTTGTATTTTAATGTGTTTATGTATGTCTCTATATTTGGGGATTACGGGAAGGCCTAATGCACACACACACACACACACACAATATCTGACAAATACTAAAACAAACAAAAAAACATAAACAGATTTCAGCGTGGGCTTTTCGTTCTCCACTTCCTCAAATGTTTTTATGGGTATTCCTGCCACGTGTATTGTCTGAATTTATTCGTCTGAAAACCACTCACCAGAATTATAAACGGCCTTAATGGCTTTTTTGAGCTTCGAGAGGCCATCTCGATCGAAGTCCAGTGACTGCAAAAGAGAAGAATAAGGTCGTTAGAACTTGATAATCATTCTCGCAGAGTCCGCAAAGAGAGGGATTTTCTTTATTTTCGCCTGCAACCGGTACATGTCTAACATACGTAATAGAATATACCCATCACATGCCGCCTCTGCTAGTGGTAATAGTGATTATATAATATGATTCTAAGCGTTCCTAAGTAATCGATTGTGCACTGGTATTCTCAAATGGCCAATGACATAGCATTGAGACATATAAGACGGCATTGCATGTGGCGGCCTTTAATGGAAAGTTCTAAATAAGTTAAAACTGCACGAAACACGGGTGGCGTTTACAAGGTTATAATAGTATTATCAAGCAGGGAAACAACTTATATTTGTATGTTATTACTCATTATTAATTATACGCTATTTATTTTGGCTAACAATTTTTTTTTGGAAAAATCCTGTAACATTGTACCATCGAAACTTGAAAAATGTTACACGGGGAAGAAGATGACTAAACTAAATTGCCATCTGAAAATGGTTGTCTGTTTTATGGGCGTATTCAGAAGGCCTTCTCGGTGCAGTTCACCGCAAGACACAACGAGCATTTCGAAGATACAAAAGTCGAAGACCATTGAAGCCCAAGCGGTTGACTATTGTCTCTTTCTAGCTAAGACGCAACTAGCGTTATGCTGATGTTCAAAATGCAGTTGTTAGAGAATACAGATCAAACCAAAACTGGTTACGTAACATGAGAAAAGAGGCGAATACAAAAAATGTTGGCCAGCACACCCCGAAAGTAAGTATTGATCACAAAAATTTCAATCAGATCCGATAGCTACCTATTGCAGAAACAGACAGTTAAAAGTGTCATTTTTATCTGGATATAGCCGCATTTGTTCCGTTGAGATACAGAGGTGCATCATAATGTAATTTAGGCAGTTGTATCAACATGTGTTACTTCGTCTAACAACGTCGAAAAGTATAATAAATAAAAAAATAGTGGCATCTATAAATGAATGGCGACTTCAAATTAAGTTATAACGTGTTTCTATGTTGTCCCACCTTAATTGTGACACAAACCGGTTGCTTGAAATATTGTTAGTAAGAGGATGGTTTGTTGAAGGATTATCGCATGAGAGAATACAAACCGCTAGAGATGCAATTTATGTTCAACAATAAAAATAATAGACATAGTTGATAGATAAGAACAACTGCACGTACAAATATACAGACTCGTAAAACACCCCATTCCCCACTAATTACCATGCACCACAGCATGGTGCCCAGAAGATGACCGAACGGCATACAATCAGGACTATTAAATGTCCAAACACAGAGTTATCAAAAGCAAAGCGGAAGCCAAATTAGGCCCCCCGAAATAACGACAGACGGAGATGCTCGCTTGACACACTATGTGCCGAGTACACGGCGATTTTACACATTATCCAGGCTACTTCCTTCACATGCTCCTTCTGTGACACGCTCTGCGTAGTAAATCCTTGATGGGGAATTGATATGGCGACGATCAAGTAGTGAAGAAAAGATAGTTCATGGAAATACGACGCTTTGGTAAGAACAACAACAGCAGCAACAACAACAACGGAGGCATGCGTCGAAGAACCCGTCTTTGGCGTCCCCGTTGAGAGAAGAACTAGCCCAACTATCGCTGGTAAGCTGATTTCTTGCAAGGCGCCGAAGAAATGCCTGATTAAACGAGAACCCCTATAACCAAAGAGCTTCAAAATTTTGCGTCAGAGGGTCGTCTAAACGCGGATGGAATACGCATACGACGCGCACGAAGAACTTATTCGAGTTTGACGGAGTTATTATCGCCGATAAGTCCATGACGACGACGACGAATGGCTATGATTTGAAGAACCGAGGCATCGATCACAGCGGACTCGTTCTATAATAATACTTCATTACAATTTGTAGATTGGACAACACATAAAGTTGTCCTACGGTAACCCCCCCCTCCCCCACATCACCAGAATATGGCAGAACTGGACCTATGCGTCTGTATATAAAAGTTTAATTCTTTCCGCGTCCAAATTCTATTCAGTGGTGATCAGATAGAGCGGTGTGTGACGACAGATTGAGGTTGGCTCATGTCATTAATGTTTGTTTGTTGTCTGCTTCGTCAATGTATGTTTGTTAGTCTACTGCCTGGCAGATGACCACATCATGCATGAGCATCTGTGGGTATGACGGAGATTGAGTATCACGTCCACAACGTACTTCACTGTCTACCTCGAATCATATTTAGTCCCCGAAGAAACTAGTTTCATTTCCTTCGTTCCAGACACAACCGCTTTAGCTAAACACATAAATATCATGTCACCGTGTCAGTTAATTGGTAACGCACTCCTATTATAACAATGCTATTAACAACAAATCACCAACTGGGCTTATAGACAATGACATGTCGTAAATGAAATACCGTACAACGACAGTGGTTATCTCAAGGAATACCTCAAGAGGCCATAAGTAATTGAGGCCAAAAGAGGCCAAAAGTTTGTGATTCAGTTGGGCGTCAATTGTACGCTATGAACGTGTATAAATATTAATCAATTAAAGTTACTAAATTATTTGTTTGTTTTCCACAATTTCATATTTTGGTAATGGCGAAAAATAGCAGTTGGTAAACAAGCTAACGCCGTCAGCGTAATCGCATTCTATAATATGATATAAATCTATTATATATATATATATATATATATATATATATATATATATATATATATATATATCGATTAATCGTTTGATATGTACAGAACTGTGACCCCATTCATGACCCACGTCAATAGGAGACAATGGACTTACGAAAATCACATCACATACCTCACACGCTATAAGACCTAAATTGAAAATATTCCCTAATTGCATTATATGATCAAATAATATAGTAATTTCTATCAACGTTATATTTAGTAGAAATAGATTAATACGAAACTGCGTTTGAATATTTAGAAGTAATGGCATACGGCATATTCTATATAAAATATATAATATATCTCTTCCAATTTGAGTCTCTTTGATTTATTTTGAAACATCTTTATTGTCAGCCGTATCGTTTCTGCTAAGATCTGATCTGAGGTTATAACGATGGTCTCTATCTTTTTTCCTTTTGGGCTGATTCTCGGTCAGCATTTGACGTCCACTGTATTGGTTTTGGCATTGTTTCGTAAAACGGACACAAACATGCAACGGTGGGGATCGAACTCGTCTATTAACACCTGTCTCTTCCTGTTGCACACGAAGGCGCCACGTCACCGAGCTCCACAATTGGGTCACAATCTGTCACAAATCTTATTATAGGGGATCCTGAAGAGAAGCTAAAGAGAGTATAGTATTTAGATTATATGTATTGTCTGTCCAGCAAAGTAAATGTGATCTTGGTCTATCGGGATGGTGTCAAGGCAACGCCGGTGACTGAGAACCATGATGTGGCCGGTTCGAATCCCGGAAGGGGTGCAAATCGATGCGGGCATATAGTGGCAGATTTGTCAATAATTATTTTATTTTATTAATATACTCTACGAAGCGGACATGAATAGTATCTGTCATCTCCGAGTTTCATGTTGTTTCATAGTGTGGTTACATGATGATAGCGGACATTGTATTCCAAATCAGTTCCTCGCACTCTCCATCTCAGCTGCGGGAAATCCCAGCGAGGAGCCTATTGTTGTATAAGGCGGATTTGCGTGGGCGAAATCGTTCGCTGGCTTCATGGACCTGCTCTGTGGATTAGAGCTGTTTGGTCCTCGAAACTGACGGGGGGACCGTTAGTCATTACGATTCCCTCAACATAACGATGCCCCTGCTGTTCGGCGCGCCTTTCTGTCGGAACTTCGACCCCAACCTTGAAATCGAAAAATCTTCCCCTTATTGATCTACTCTTTGTTATTTATAACTAGAAAATAATATTGATAATAGTAATAATTATAGCTAGAGACAAGGCGGCACATTAACTAGATGCAGTGTGCACCTTACGACGTTTGTGGGCTGCCTTTTTGCTTGCAAAACCATTTGTGTATTGTATTGTTCCGGTGGCCCAAAGGAATTATCGCCTAAATAGTTGACACATCAGGAATAGCAGTATTCGACAATTGTACACGATACAAACTACATTGTACCACCATTGTCAAATACATTATTTACCATAGTCTCCCTGGCATATTGTCATATATGAGGGAGCTTTTGCTAGCAGAAGGTATTAAAAGCGTTTTTTTTTAAAAACAATTTTACTCTAAACGTTGTTCAGAGCAGTGCCTCACCTGCATAGGTGATGACATAGAGTTTCATTCTAAGACAACATCTACCCCCACTTGGAATAGCAGTGTCTATGTTCGAATAGTTTGAGCCAATACTTCATGAGCTTTCTAGAATTCCACTATTCTATTATAGTATACAATACACCCCTTATAAAAACGAACCTCGACAACCCATCACATAAAGCAGTTATCATCATTCAGTCATTCAGCTAAGAATGATCAACGAACGACAACGTCCAATCACACTGCGACCATACACTATACTAATTCTCAATAGCAGTATCTGAATGATGAATAAAAGACCATTTTTCCCACCACCGCATTCACAGAACGCGTTTCCCTACACGGCGAGTGTAGTAATCACCCGTGGTGGTGGTGGTGATGGTAACTGCTTTCCAAAACAACGCCCAAAGGTCATACACACACACTACCATATTCAGATACAGGGACCCATAAACATTCGGGTGAAACAAACCATCGCCACCTCCGCCACCAGTTGCAGTGCTGCAGCAGCAGCAGCAGCACAACCAGCAGCGATAATAGTGTGCATATTTGTGAAACTCGTGGTAGAAAAAGCTACGACAGCAGCAGCCATAGTTTGTAGTAACTGAATGCGGCATCGATGGTAGAATGCTTCAAACAACCACTGCTACAAGAACAACAACAACAACAACTAGTAGTAGTCACTGCTCAAGCGACCACCGGCCACCGAGCAACGGGCAACTAACCCCGCTGGTGTTGGTTGCCTCCCATCATCTCAGGCTGCAAGAGTGGCGTGGCGTTGTGATTCGGGGCCGGCTGCTACACGAAGTGCTGGTGATGGCATCATAGCGAAGATGTACAAATGGCCGGCGAAAATGCTAAAATGACGAACACGCGACAACGGATATAACTATAATAATAATAATGATAATAACATTCGTGTTTCGTCAAAGTGTACGACAACAATAAAACAGCTCGCAAAGCCACATGCGCGCGCACACACACACACACACGCCCATTAGATGCTATGATAATATCCGTAGTGTTCATAATATTGAGGAGAATGAGAATGGATTGGCACTTAGGGGAATACTTAGGGGGAAAAATCATTGTGATTTCCGAGATTATTAAACTCGATGAAGATGAGGGGTGAGAAGATTTAATGGAAGAACTATAGTTGCGATTTGTTGACCGTTGATAGAGCGCTGTGTGTATGCACATCGCGGGTAGCATGTGCTAGCACCGATGAGAAGAATGCCTGAGCTGGTAGACAATTCCTTAACGAGGAGCACAGTAGAATATTAGACGTATACGATTTATGAGCCGAGTGCAAACTTTCGGTAGAATGAGCACCTTTTTATTATAGTATTCACATACACTCCTGATGCGTTATCACATACACTGCTGACTCAGAAATATTGCGTCATTCATGGGGATATGTTTAGCTCAAAGCCATATGCCGTTCCTGGATGGCCGATAACCGATCACTAAAGGAACGATTCACCTTGCCACAATTTTCCCAGGAGAAAGTGAGGTAGAGCAAGAATCTCTGAAATGTTCACTCTTCAGAATAGAATTGAACACACAACCAACAATGACATCGCTAGCAGGGTTGTCACTGCAGAGAGAGAGTCGAAACTACTAAACTCGTGGTGGCAGTGATAGAACTGATCTGATGGGGGGGTCAGGGGTAAAAAGGATATAATCGAGAATAAAAACACACAATTGAGTTCACTCAGATAGAAGCGCCACCACCATAGAGATTCCACTGTCTCGCTAGAGTGTTAAATATCATACATCCGGTGTGATAGCCACAACATGTCTCTCGAGGATAACATTGCGGTTTGCGGCCCATTGTGACAGAAGGCGTCTGTCTCAAGCCGACGGTTGTCCAGTCGGAGGAACTCAGCGACGACGACGACGATGGCGCCGTCGAGAGCAATGCATCAGCCCCTTGGAATAGCGCTGCTTCCGCGATATAAGAACGGTGTAAGTTTGTTTGTGTGTGTGTGTGTGTATGCTTCTATGTGACACGGGAACTCGCTCAAGTTCGGAGAGAAATCCTTCACTATACCGATCCGAAGCTTGATCCTAATAACACACCTCTGGGAGGGTTTCGTCGTGAGAATAGAAAAAATGAAGAGTAAGAGCGTGAACAGTCTGGCCATTTGATATCGGTATACGATTGTTTGTGAATGTAGTTTGCTTATGTTGAATTCGAGGGTAAGGCAAGAAGCAAAACAACACGAAATATGTAGTACGAACAGGCACGATTACATGGGTAGGTAGGTAGGTAAACACAAAGTATAAGGGTGCTAGAAGCACGCTATGGACGCGTGAATCAAGATTCTGGAATTCCCTCTGATAGGGCATCCCGTCCTGGTGTGTTCGATAAATTTGTAGTAACTTCCTTTTGAGTATGCCAATAGAAATGAGCCAATCAATAATAAAACAACGATCACAGGAGGAGATGATGATGATGATGATAAGGCTGACAAGACTTTCTCTCAGATCGGTTAGAGGATTCATGATTCGCCGTTGAGATTTGCACCGCGATTCAAAGACGGCGGTGCGATCTTATTTACCGCTTTCAATAAAGCTTCCCACGTTTACCCCGGAGTAACACAAAACTCCAGCTGCTAACAGAGCAGCAACAACAACAACAATAATAAAACTAGCAACAAAACTAAAGCAACGGCGACATAGGATTGCTCTAAAGAGGATTTTGAGCTCGTTTTCCTCTAAGGCTATAATATAAAATATCCGTTATTATTATATACGATTATTATCTATAACATCTTCCGTTAGGCACACCCGTTTGAGAGGAGAGAGAGAGCAAGCTATACTAAGCCATATACCGACACACATATATACTCTCATATAGCGATCAATACCATTATTTCTCCAAATACATCCCCGTCGTTTAAAAGAATAACGGAAGCTATATAATTGCGTCATATACTATTGTACATTGTTGGCTAAGCCCCGACAAGGAATTGATCTTAAGTATGGTTGCTATTGCTGTGGTTGAGGTAGCTCTCGATTCGTGCGAACAAGCGAATCTGCCGGTAAACCTTCCCTTGTTGTATTCAGCGGTTGATAGTTCCTTGCCTGCATATATACATATATTATATAAACAAATATCGGGTCGATGACGCAACCATAAAAAAGAATATATTTCTTTGATCATTGCCCACCTTTATTGAGAGGCTGGAAATGAATGATTGTACAAATACAAAGAACTCACACGTTCAAACTATTTCTTCCTTTCTTTGGGCAAACCGATATCGTTACTTATATATATATATATATATATATATATATATATATATATATATATATATATATATATATATATATAATACCTGTGAAATATCATTGTACAGCCCTGCAATTGTTCTTCTTTTACAATTGTGACCCTTTTGGCTGTAATTCAAACTTTACAGCAAAACTCATCATAAGTGAGAGCAGACTTATTCTAGACTGTTCACTCAGGTGGTGGTTGCTACCAACACACGCTACATCACATTGGTTGTGAGTTTGTTGCAGTTGTAATCAATCATCAACCAACTTATAGGGATTTGGACACTAACGGACAAGTGAGTTGTATTGTATGTGCAATCAAGCCAGAGGGTGGCCCCATCGAGGCTGAAATCCCACAGCAGACCAGACTTGGAACACTGTGTTGCACAAGGCTTGAAGAGTTCTCAGCACGAGCTGGTGGCCTTCTCGCGAGAAAAATACATCATTGATCTTGTCGTTCCAAGAAAGCGTCTGTGTTTTTCATGTTGGCGTAGTACTTTTCTTATAGTAAATCTACGGCTTCGTTGGTCTGTGAATCCCTTCGGGAAAATCCACGCGTACGCCTATGTGATGAGAGCAATATCCAGTCAACTTAATGTGAAAATCAAATCAGCTATCTTCATTTTCCCCTTTTTGGAGAACCATTTAGGTTTAACCTAGCACTTGAAGTTGTTCAACTGTCACTGTAAATACAAATATGAGAGCATACACATTTCTTATAGGAATATTTGGACAGATCAGTTCGCAGTGCTACCCAAAGATACAAATATATCTTACGCTGTACAAAACATGTCATCAACCTCCAGACGGGAGACATACTTCTTTCGCTGTCCCTTCGTGGTCACAGCTCACTTGATCATTAATTGCTTAATTATTCAATTAGGACCAATCATCATTTCATTTGTCCATGAAACATTACACTATCTGTTCTACCGTGCCATCTCTTCGAATCCATCACCAGCTGCCTCAGCAGACGCTTGCTTGTACAACGAAGTTGACAGTGTTGGAGCTCATGTCGAGATATCAGCCGTCTAGCGAGCGCGTATTCGACAGTGAAGCGTAGCAAAGTGAAAAATTGTTACTTTTGACTAGAATCAACTGTAGTAGTCCCAACTTGTCCATACGAAAATCAAACAATGATTCAAATAAAAAGGTCCGTCCAATAAATGCCTGCCGCAATCGTCCTCATCGATGAGTGTGCGCACTCATCTGTGCATAGTTGGCGGGATGGGCGGTTGTTAGCCCGGGATATCATGTATAACACCTAGACAAATACGTTTTTCCGTGTTGGAAAGAAATTTACTGGACATTTGCACAGACCCACCACCTAAATCTCTTCTGTCCGCCCGTCTGTCTGTCTGCATACATTGTTGGGTAATCAGGCGATAAGCTGTTAACAAGTTCGTGGATGCAATTGTCACTGTTGGAACTGTCGAAGGGATAACTTTGAGTCACTGAATCGAATACGAGTTGGAATTGCACCATAGCGGCTCACATAAGTTCGCTATCTACCACTAGCTGTGATTGCCTTCTCTCGAGTCTGTTCTAGTTTATGTGTCGTCCGCTCTGTCCATTTGAGGCTATGCGAATAAGCAAGACTTAATATGTTCATTCATGCATTCATTCAATTCGATCTACATCATGGAGGATGAAGATCGATCGAAATAAAGACAACCCTGGGCAGAACAGAGGCCGTTGAGCAAATGGGGCTGAGACTGCGTGCAAATAACCCTCTTATGTATAGTAATATATAGTACTATATATACTACTATTCTTGCATAGCCCTATATATATATATATGTATTCATGAACATTGTGTGATTAATATGATAATGTATATATATATATATAGTAGTTATTTTTTTGGAGAAATATGTGTATGCATGTACGATGGTTGTCGTCTGCTGTCTGTAAATTTACGTGAGCACCACCGACCTCCTCGAGATTGGCGACAGTCTGCCGGCAATCGTTGATCTTGTTCACGAATTGCGAGGTCGTCGGGCTGTTGTGATCATCTAGCGTCTCGGCCACAAACTCCTCGACGGTCATCTGCATCTTGACGTCGCTTGTTGTCGCTTGTTGGCCGCGGCCGAAGCCGCCCGCGTCGTAGCCACTGCGTTACAACGATACGTATATACAGCTACTGTCCACTCAGGGTACACGCCAGCCAATCAATCAATCAATCACTCACTCGGTCGATCGACCACAAGTACTCCTGGTACTGCAAGTACTACTACAACACTCTAGCAGATTCACCTCCACTATGGCACTCACTACAACCACCTCATGCTACTCGAACACCGCCACGATCTCAGTAGTAGCGGTAGTACTGTGCTGTGGGACACAGGTTCCAGTGTTACGTACTCCCGTGTTCGACTCCGACTGTGCGTGTCTTTCCTGTGACGGCGGCCGCGGTCGAGGCTGCGAGGGCGATCTATTTTGGCAAGTTCGATTCGTGCGTATTCGATTTGTTTCGAGAGCGACTAGGAGTCGAGGAGCGCTCTTCTTCCGTTGACGAAGCCCCGCAAACTCTTGCACTGGTTGCTGCTTTCTGGCGGCCGATTATTGTCGACTGGGAAAAGGTAGAAGGTTCCGGCGTTGTTCTCTGTTGTTCTCAGCATTCAACAACCGCAACGGCGACGACGACGACGACGACGACGATTTTGGACTACCGGGAAGGTCTCGCATACCTACTCCCAACGGTGGTATCCACCGGAACAGCGATAGGCGCAGGCGAATAACAGCGAATCGCACCGGAGAACGGCGAATACAGACGAAAAGCAAAACTCACTCACATCGGGCGAGAGTGGATTGCCAGTCACGTAAAGTTCTACCGGAAGAACTCACAGAAGCGCCGGCGGCAGGGGTAGCAGCAGTAAAGGCAAGGCAATAGCTGGAGAGACAGCGGTTCAAAACACAAACACAAGCTCCACTCTCGACGACACCGTGGGCTGCCACCGCCGGTCATAAAAACTGCACTACGAGGTGTGCTGCTGGTGGTGGTGGTAGTAGTATAGACGCTAGCAAACTCTTAGGCGGCTGGCATCAAACAATAACTGGCAGACAAACTGGCTGAATGATTGATTGACCGCACAACAGCACATTGCATTAGAATTCCACTGTCGTGATCCACCGTGGACAGAGGAGGAGGCATCACCTCACTGACGGCCGTAGCGTGACCAACATCGTCGTCATTTCCACAAGGCGACAAAGAGACTCAGACCATTCCAGAGAGTCACAGACCGTCGCACTTTTCTGCTGATACTGATTACCACCAACACTATCTACTAATAATCATCATAATAGCAGTAGTAGTAGTAATAATATTATTACTACAAGCAGCAGCAGCAGCAGCACCAGCACCAATACCACCGTCACTACCCATAAGCAGCCAATAGTAGCAGGGTAACTGCAGCTTCTCAGCTCTCGCAGAGAAGAAGAACAAGACCGTCAGTCGATCGGTTCATCGGTCAACCTACCACAGTCGTCTCATCACAGACAGACACCGCGAGCACCACCACCCGAGCACACTATGACTACTGCTGCTGCTGCTGTTGTTGCTTGGTTGTAGAATCTGCCCGTGCAGAGGCGAGACAGAGAGAGAGAGGTAAGAGTATATCGACTGTCTCTGTGTCTGTGTGCGTGGATGTTTGTATGGGTATCAAGGGTGAGTGAGTGAGTGCCAGTGTTTAGAATCAAGCAGGCACTGCTGCTAAGTGGCTGTCCGCTAAGTCTATCCGTGTCTGAGCCTCTGCCCGCTTTGCTTTTGCTGCTCGAGCAGCAGAGCTTCTCTTCTTCTCAAAACATCGGCGGACACCACAACACAACACAAACACCACCATACACAGAAGCTCCTCGCTAAGAGGAGAAGGAGGAGGAGGCGGCGGCGGCAGCGGCGGCGGCAGCTACTGCTGCTGCTGGTGCTTGTCGGCTAGCCGTCGCAAAACCGTGCCACCCAGTGACTAGATGCCACGAGGCGACCGACGAGCGATGCTGCTCGGGCACACGACGATATCCGCCACCACACCGGGGAATGGATGAGCTTGGACGCCGGCTACTGAGATGAAGCGTGTGCGACCTGACGCAAGTAGATGAGCGGCGCGAATTTTGAAATAAACGTTCACTGAATTGGCGCAACTTTTTTTTTATGTCTCATGAGGAGATCGAGGTTGATTTGGACAATGTAAGAGTAATAATACAATAGCTATTCATGGACACAACTAGGCACTGATGTGCCGTACTACCAGGTCAATAGTTGAGAAGGACGATATTTAAAAAAGTGATCTTGCACTATGTGGAAAAGCCGGATTGTTCTTTTAACTAAAATCACAGAAGGAAAGGCACACAGTGGGTTGATGCTAGAGCAAATTCTCAGATGCTGCTACACTTCAGTCGATAGATAAATACATGATGGCATGATTCTATTGAAACACAAATAGCTGATATCAAACTACTCTAAAGTTTTAGTAAGCAATAATCGCCTTCCAACCCGGTAAGTCAGCTCGATAAGCAATCAAGCTGGATTTTACCTGTATGATAATTTCCGATACTAAATATATACATATTTCAAAAATAATAGACGCATACAGGCTACCGTTCGGTTTCGTTGAGCTAAGGACATGAACGAAAGATGTATTAGCTGTATCCGGATTGTTCAGTATATTTTGACAACGCAGACACTTGTAAACTCATTAGACCTATTGAGTCAGCTCACAGTGAGTAAATGAACACAGGAGTTGCATTGCTAAGCATTCTCATTTATTCGATCGATATTTCTTTCAGAATTTCAATATTCTATATTATACTCGAACTCGCTTTACCACTTGAATTTGAATTCATTTTACATCGTATCGCAATATCGTCGCTCATAAAATAAATGAACCTTTTCTCACTCTCAGGACACCGTTGTCTACTACTATTACTAACCCGATCCTCAGAAGACATCGTTAGTCCATCACGAAGACTTTGTGGTCGAGTCATCCCTTCAAAATCAGATACTGCTGCTGATGACGACGACAACAACATACAGCTGAACTTAAAAGCTGCGTGGCCGCCAGACAAACTATACATGATTCACAGGTTGTTCAAACAAGGAACCGATGCATAGATTCACTCTCACACACACACACATACATATATTGGAAACACAAGAGATGACTTATTATCCAGATTTGTTATTATTAGAGTCGTACACAAATCGTCGGACACGCACAGCATGTACCGTTGCAGTTTATGATATTCTCACTTCTGGCCTGACATCTCGAGATGCTGGAGGTGATACAAGCCCGCACCAGTTTGCATGCTACTACAGGCGTACGAGAGTCCTATGCCAATGTTAATCCGTTTTCATGGACAACCTCCCAGGCGAATGCAAGAGAGTTCCTTCCACTCGCCGGACAATGCCGGCGGCTTCGAGGGGAACTCGAAAGCTTTTAATATAATGGGCTTAGACAACTAATTCGACGCCGCTGTTTCGCCGGACAGAGATACGGAAACGCAACGCACCGCGCGTGGATATTATTGCAGCTTGGGAACATGACAAATCGTGTCCCTAAACAAATAGTAGCATGCATAGACCTTGCTGATCCCCCCCCCCCGACTCATTTAAAGCGAACATCTATTATATTTTATATGTGCAAGCAAGATAGGTACGCTCGCTTGAATAGGACAGTACATATTACATGGACATATAACATATAACACTTTTATTAAATTTTTTTTTTTTGCGAGAACTTAAGCATTGTGAAGCTGCTGTTCCGAAAATAAACCACTAATGAAATGAAAAGAAATGGATGGGTGGAGGTGATCTGCTGTCGATGCGTGCACCTTGTTAACTAAACAATTGATTGTGACAAGAAAAGTTGTCGCCAAATACTATGAATCGAAGGAGTGTTAGAGTTCCGTAGGATAGGTACAAGTCAGTAACATGGGGAGAGGATGCCTAACCCTTACTCAAATCCGTTGCTGAACATGAGGTCATATTAGGTGATATTTACTGCCGTCACTGATATTTACTGCGCTCACTATAAAGAAAATGGATTTAACGGATCAACACATGTTCTCTTGATGCGTTGCTCAATTTGTTTGCTGCTGACTTCAATTCAGACTTATCGTTTGTTTCTTTTTTCAACTTTGTTTGCACAATTATCAGCTCTGTTATATATGTATATATATATATATATATATATATATATGGTGGAAAGACTTACAAACGGTGCACTTGTGTCAATACGATTTCAGTATTCAATCGTCTCAAAGTTGTTCTCTAAATCAGTCGCTCTGTTTCACGCGGTGGTTTGAACGGCGAAGTGTGTAGTTGTAAAATGCCGGAGGCCTGTCAAATGACATATTCCCATAAATAAAAGGTGTATTGTATCGGGTTATATTTATATATACGTTGTGGAACAATCGAGCGCGATATTACTTCACCACGACACTGGAGATGTCTACTGGTGCATGTGCAAGGTGTCAGGGACGGCGCGCCCACAATCACGCTACTAGCCGTATTTTATCTATTATCTATCTAGCTATCTAGCTATCATCTATATAACTATCTATTTTAACAATTTAGCAAGCTCTTAGCTTTCATAGCACTCACATAACATTGTTTCATGTTATGACATTATTAAATCAGGTTTTTAACGTGCATATTCACCTGGTAGAGGTGTTAATATGGTTATTGTAATACTTGAGAGTTGGGTTCGTCATAGTGAATAATAGTTTTCCTTTTGAATACAAAGTGGTCCGAATAATGCTGAAATATCCTCTTCTTCAGTCTTGCTCTGGTTTAAATCTATTCGACCATTCGACCATCTGACAGACCAAAACACAACACAAAATGTGCTTTATCGACGGAGCTGCAAGTGTTACATCGCTTAAGTCCTCCTCGTAAAAGTAATCAGTAAAACGTTATTTACATATTCTTAATAATTATGTAACTTTCTACATATTTGAATTATGGCAACCTAGTTATATGTTTATGAACCTCTCTTGCAAACTTAATGACAGTGTGTCTACAATTTTCCTTTGAAATGAAGGGTATCTTAAGCGTGGTAGCACGACTATTAGAGCAGCTGATGACGGGGATGAGTGGGAATGGGATTTCCTACCCTTCGTTATTTTAAATGCAAGCAGGGCAACCCCTATAATATAAAGCCTATCGACCGAGAGCAAATCATTCGAGGTAAATACATCATCAATAGGAACTCTGCGGCTTCTACCAAACATAGCTCTTAGAGTATCATTCTGGGTGATTTGAGCCCTACGAGATATACCTCGATACCCTCCCCCCATATTGAAAGTGCATAACACAGCACCAGTGATAGGAGCGCCTTGTAAACGAGAAGGAGACCATCCAGTGGAACATCTATTAGTCTGCGACGTCTTTGAGCTGCAACGATAGAGTAGCATTTAGAGGCTACAGATTCCAGGTGACTCTGCCATTTTAGTGTCTCATGTAGGTATAGCCCCAGCATTTCGTAGTTTGAGATAAGTCAAGTCGTGTCCCATCAAGAATGACCGGCTCGACGATTCTCCGCGGTGTATGAAATAGTACCAGACACGCGTCGTGCTGGTGTTGGCAACAAGGTCAAAAACTTTGAAAGTGTCGATGGCCTTGCAGCTCCTTCAATAAACCATTAAACCTATACCTTTACCTTTTCCGTACCCGCAAGCGAAATACGCATCTCTCCGTTAGGCCTGGCGGGGTGCAGACTAAATAGCAATGCGGTATCGTCTACGTACGCGATTGTCTTATAGCCACCAGCTGAGTATTAATAGTATTAATATTAATTTCATTCTTAAGTATTATAGAATGAAATTCATAAAGACAATGAGTATAAAAGGCCCAAGTGCAGATCCTTGAGGCGGGCCCCAATGCTCACCTCTTCCCATTCCGCTTAGAGAGTGATTATATTTTGAAAATAGCCACAGACGAACTTGAACACAGCCCAGACTACATGTAGTACTGGTGTCTACTTTGAAAGCTCCTCCACATGTTTCGCCTTGATTCTTCTCACGGCGCAGTAAAAGAGCTACGGATCTGCCCAATATCGTTTTCTGTATCATGGAATGGTGCCAATTCCAGAGAACCGAGAGCTTAACTTTTAACACATTTGCTGATGTTATAAGATATTTGTACAAATCCGTTAAGGATTTGTAAAGTTACGGCTACAAAACGAAAGTTTTAAGCATCCGAGTTGATCAAATTGTAAGGTACATTTAATTAAAAATACACTGTGTTGTAAGGTATATGCACAGGAACACGGACACACACATAGAATGCGAATAAGATCAAGTGAGACGTGAGTGCCTCACGCACCTCCCGAATCCTTTGTGAAGGGGAAGAGCGGCCGAGTGATCGAATCAGTTTGCTCGTATGCTGTGCTAGTATGAAAGTCGGAGGGACCTCTTCCATGAACAGGGGTGTGTCGGCAAGGCGATATACGAGCCTGTTTCGAGCCGTACAGTGGAGGGCCGGGACACGCTTGAAATAGATTCCTTCAAGAAATTACTCGAAGCCTGAATGGTTTAGGCCCTTCCAGATCATCAACAGCTCGTAGGCGGCCGCCGGTACAACTTCTAAGTCGATCAGGCGTAGAGCCGCTATGATGGATAAGAGATGGGAGTTTCCGGTCGCCACCAGGACAGACAGCGCCTTTTTGAATTTTTCGGTGACATGAGAGCCATGAAACTCGTGCCTCTAGAAGTCGGGAGTGGACCATACCTCTCGGGACGGTAGACCGTATCGTTTCCGTACCTCACGAATAAGGGTATGCAAATATTTTTAACTGTTCACACAATTCAAAAGCTTCTGTATATCAGTCATTTGGATCAGATTTGCCATATGTGTAAAGATTCCGGTGGAACGAAAAGCTGAGCAATTACTCAGCCTCGGTAAATCCAAGTAGCACCGTCCGAAAAGACACCAAGCTCAAGCAGCACTGATTACGCGATGGCGTTGCAGGAACCATTCAATCTGTGCATTTATTTATAAGGATGTTTAGTGGCCAGATGAGTCACTCGTATCCATTAGGGCAGGAAGTCAGCCCGACTCCATCCAGGCATCGTCCCCATAAGCGTGATAACCATATATTGAATCATTTCATTGAAAACGTCTATATTAGTAGCACTACTGTGTAACTCAGATTAAGAAATATCTCGTTCCTGTTGCCTTTCTATTCAATCGACGCACACATCTCGAATTTGATCCACTGCAATATAAAACAGCAAACGTAGCGCACGGAGTAAGAATGCAAGTGATACTCAAGAAACTCGTAAATATATAATACAGATGGATCAAAACGATTTACGTGAGCGACTCGCAAGCATGGACTCTTTTAAGGACAAATACCCCGAGGAGGAAATGATGCCAGACCATAAAGACACTTGACTCTCCATGGTGTTGTCCAGGTTCTTGCCGACGTCAACTGCAGATCTCTACGACCATGCCCCCTTCCAATTTAAGGAAAGACAGTAGTTGAAAACTCGGTTGATGTTTTATTTTCTGTTATTTAGCTTTGTACTCATTTATACAAAATCTCGTTCTATACAAAATAAACATATTATCTCCCAGCCACTTGAAATGAGCATGCTGTAAATGTAATAACAACATAATTGGCATGAGTCTACCCTGTGCTGAATACTGAGCAAGATTCCCGCGACGCCATGTCATTTCCCTTCATCAGGTGTGACCTGTACAAGCTGAGTGTTTTTAGCCACGTTGTCACCTTTCCTGAATAAAACCTTCGAGACAACGCCATCTTCCGCTGCCTTCACCACGTACTGAAATCGAAACAGGAGCTAGGTATTGAATCATATCATAGAACGGTCAAGCAGTTTCCATGTATCTTTAGCAAACTATTCCCAAAATAAAAATAATAGTAGAATAACACTTAAAGAGCTATTGTCATTATTGCTCCAGAAGATTCTTGAACTATAGGAACCCAGTCATTTATTTCGCCTACCCCTATCACCTACAGCTGGTCAAGGAAGTGATCAGCCTTTGATGATGACGGTCGCAGAAACGAAAGAGAAGAAAAATTAGCGACCCTTTGACAGCACCGCACTGTGATCTAGACAACATGCCATCTAGGCCAACTTACCTCCATCTTCATAGCGATCATGACAACCAATGGCTGACCCGTGGTGACTCGATCACCTTCCTTTACCATGACCTGTTCAACGACTCCCGGCATCGGCGCTATCGCTCCACCTTCCCCGCCCGCACCAGCGCTACCGCCCAACCTCGCCTCATATGCTGGAGCGACGAGGTCGAACAGATAGACGTCATCGCTTGTAAATGCACTGATCCTGCGTCCCGCTTCAACGCAACCTTTGAACTTGAACACTTCATCGGCGAGCTCACAGCGAACCTCGATGACACCGTTATCGTCATCAAAAGTCGCCCGTAACCGCTGTTCAAACGTCCCACATTTCGTTGTATAGCTCCCGTCGGCATGGACTGTCAGGTCGACAGAATAGTCTTTGTCGCCAAATTTAAGTGCGACTCTCTCGGAGTGGTCCATATTGACTCGAAAGAAGTCGAGAGCACTCGTCTTTTGGAGAAGCGCCAGTGCTGCCAAAGCCACCATTTTGTCAGATGGTGGCTGAAAGCCGAGGAGCGAGTCACGATGTTGAGGAATGAACTCGGTGTGCACCTCCCCCGCCTGGAAGCTCTTGTGGGCGGACAGCTTCATAAGGAATGGTATGTTCGTCGGCATCCCCGCGATTATATAATCAGAAAGTGATCGGTTAAGCTTTGCAAGAGCGGACTGCCGATCAGGGCCCCAGACCACAAGTTTGGCTATCATGGGATCATAATGTACACTGACCTCGTCACCTTCCCGAACACCTGCAGGTAGAAGCACAGGCACACGAAGACATATCCGCACACACAGATACATATTAGCCGGATAATTTCGCTTTGGGGGAGAAATCCGGAGGAGACTGAATCCAACTGTTACGAATAGCTCCTTATTCAATTATCATAGAATATCGCCTACATCCGGCCGAAATGCTATGCCACGTTCATATAATATAAATCTTTGCTGAACCCTCCAAAGGGTATCGGTGAGCTTTTTCGCTGCTGATCAAAGGCTGAAATACGGCCCGGAACGTTTAAACGAACTTCAAACTTCCTCAAGTGTCCTCAACTTTAACAAGGTGGTCTTCTAACAACCTACAACAATTGTATACGAATATCTAAACAAAATAACCTGAATTACCTGTATCGACTCGGGCATCTCGCGGTGCTCGCAATTTCTTCAATACACCCGCTGCAGGCATAAAGTTATTCTTTGGATCTTCGGCGTAGACTCGCGCTTCAAACGCGTGTCCGTTTGGCGACAGCTCCTCCTGACTCAATGGAAGAGCCAGTCCCGAGGCCACCAGCAGTTGCCATTCGACCAGATCGACCCCAGTCACCATTTCTGTGATAGGGTGCTCCACCTGGAACAGGAAAAATAAGAAGCAAAATTTGCTAACTGACTGGCAGCCTATTGATTAGAGAGTTCGCTTCTTCAACTTAGCCCATTTATACATAATTATTGATCAGATAAATTCAAATCTGCAAATTAGTTTGCCCCACCAACCAATTTGTACTAAGAGTGAGAACTTGTGCACGATTGAGTATTGTACCTGCAGTCGAGTGTTCATTTCCATGAAATAGAATTTTTGTTGTGGGTCCATAACGAATTCGACGGTTCCAGCTCCGACGTAGTTTACGGCTCGTGCGGCCCGGACCGCGGCCTCGCCAATCTCTCGTCGTACTGTGTCACTGATCCCGGGCCCAGGCGCCTCCTCGATGATTTTTTGATGGCGTCGCTGAACACTGCAGTCCCTCTCGAATAGGTACACATAGTTCCCTTGTACCGTGAGTAGCAACGAACAGTGACGTATACGTTACATAAGTTGACCCATTTATACTGTATCCTTGTGTGTTTGTCGTACATTAGTAGTAGCAGCAGCAGTAGCAGCATGGAGCGACTGCCTATTTTGTTGCAAGGAGATGCAATAAACTCACCATGCGTATCGCCAAAGACCTGAACTTCGACGTGTCTTGGATTAACGACGAACTTTTCAACGAGCATCACCTCATCTCCAAACGACTTCAGTGCTTCGCGTTTCGCGCTTTCCAGCTGTGCGCTGAACTCCGACTCGTTCAGCGCAATTCTCATGCCTATCAACAGAAACGAGTGACAAACACCGATCAGTGAAAACAACTCGAGTTGACGTCGTGATAGAGGAAGATTCGAAAGGATTGTGCTGCACTCAGCGGCAAAGGGGAGGTCTTAGTGTGACAGTGCGCAGATGGTTTGTTTTGGACGTCGACGACAGCTATAAAGCGCGAATAATTTCTGGGCCATATTATCTTGTTGCATACTGTATTGTAGGTAACCGAAAATTAGAAATATGCTCCTGCCACGCGGCATCTACTGCAGCAGCGAATTCAGCAGAAAAAGGTTGATTACTTGAGGAAGAATGATACTTCTTGACTATACAATAAAATCTATACTACATAAGGTAACAGGCTGACTTTTGTGTGCTTTTAATAGGTATGAGCAAGTCTGAATGGTAGTCTTGCAGGGTGTTTGAGGCCTCCGTCGCAATCGATTCTGGCTAAAAGCAAAGTAACTGAGACGCACTATGTTTTAGCATATGGATATGATCCGATGAGGTCGGCAGAGGGAAGTGAAAGTGCGTATGATTGATCAATGGAGCTCTCTGTCTGGGAATATATATATATATATATATATATATATATATATATGTATGTTTTGGGTTCAAAACTGCAACATAGGAATTTTTGATCGTAAGCATATATGTAGGATAATGGAATATAATGAATGGTTCATTGCCAGCAGTATCGCGACATCGGCGTCACCACCGTAGCCCAATTTACCCATCAGTGACAATGGATCAGCTGTATTAGGCAGCATTGGGCATTAGTGGACAGCTAGAAGAGACAATTCCAACGGAACACAAAGTGCGCAGTCAATACGCCGTACGATATATTGGAGTGTCCCTGCATAAATATATATATATATATATATATATATAGAGGTTAGCATCAGCAGCAGTTAAACACCGTGTTGCGTCGGATCCTCAATAGCTGTTTATAAACGTTACTGCCGAGTATTATATAGACAACAACTATTGAGAATCCGAATAGTTGAGATTTCCCACCACAGACAAATGAGGAATTCCGCATCGAGTGGATTCTGGTAAATGATGACTGAATTTTCGTGGTAAAACAAACCACAGGTAAGAGACAAGAAGAGAAGTGACCACGACTAAACAACAGCTCGATAGCCCGGCCATAACCGCAGTGGCGACCTGATGACAAATATGTTTTGTCAAATGATTAACAGTTAACCAATATGATCACCCGGTGTTCACAGCGTAATATCATCCATTATACATTAGGCATAAGGTGATACGCGTAAAACGAGCGCCCCCCTAGATATATATATATATATATATCCAGCCGAGAAGTATATATATACATCTCGGCCGAGAAGTGTCTTCTGATGAGAAAAGGGCAGTGGGAACATCAACCGCCAATAAAAAAAACTTTTTTTTGCCGTTTCCAGTTGTGCACAACAAATATCTTCAAATGTGTCCTGACGAATTTAGACATCCATTTCTTTCGTACGTACCCCCATGTTCTTTAGTTTCATTGTGTCGTAACTGAACACTTTCTACTCTTTGTCTTTTTTGCGAGGACGCAAACTGGAAACTTGAAACTTGTGTGTGTGTGTCGAACAGCGGACAAGCTTCTCTAGCGATGTGTGTCTTATCCAGAGGCTGCCGATAAGGAGAATATTCGTGATGCCATATAAGCGAATCTCGTCGCGTACGGCAGCTTGGCTGTACTCGTTGTAATACAATATAGTACAGCTTATTTGACACAACAAACAAAGGCTAATAGAGGCAATGTCTAGATCTTTGCCTGGCTGGCTAGACAAAGAGCACGCCATGCAAAGATGTTGTTCATAATGTTTACCTCTTATTAATGTTAATTAAAGAAAGCATAAATAAATAAACTGACCCTTTCCACCACCTCCGCGCACTGCTTTCAGCATCACGGGAAATCCGATTCTTCGGGCTTCTTCGAAGAGTTTCTCTTCCGACTGCTCTTCACCATGATATCCTTCAATGATGGGCACACCAGCGGAGGACATAATATGCTTGGATGTCGATTTAATGCCTGCGCATAAAATCAGTAAGAAAATTGTAAACTAATAATAACGATGAACAAAAGCCACATGAATTTCGACAGGGCCATTTAAGATTCATAAATAAAAGCACAAAAGATACATCGAATTGTTTTGGCAAGATGTCTACATACATACCCATATCACGGATGGCGTTGACAGGAGGGCCGACGAATATGATATCTTCATTATGGCACATCTCGGCGAATTCAACATTTTCAGATAGGAACCCATAGCCCGGATGAATTGCCTGAGCCCCGCTCCGTTTTGCCACCTATAGCGATACACACATATTTATATATAGACATATATATATTTTTTTTCTTTTGCTAAAGAAGAAGGCGAATGGACCATTAGATTGCTGCTGCCAATATGTACGCATCTGTTCACACCATCATCGCGTTTCGCGCAGTCCCAAGCTTTGGCTCAAGGAACCGCCCAGCTCGCTAAGAGCTGAAAGACTCCTATCTACTCCAAATTAGGCGGTTTCTTAATAAACATAAGTGGTATAGATAATATTCTCAACAAAAGAACCTCTCAATAAAGCCTTGTGATCTTCCATGTTCACGAAGATTGTACGGTCTTCCTCAGCGTTCATATGTTTGCTCTGCACCTGTTGGATATATTGGAGGATTTTGGTGTCATTCTACTTAACCTACTTCTATAATCCGATCCTTGCGGAGGTAACTATCCGCCGCGGCCGCCTCCCCCACCCTATAGGCTTCATCCGCATCATGGACATGTTTCGAGTTGACGTCGACGTCGCTGTAAACGGCAACAGAGCGCAGTCCCATTTGCCGGGCGGAACGCACTATACGGCAAGCGATTTCACCACGGTTCGCGATTAGCAACTTCTCGATGGGCCGCGATGCTGTTCGTGTCGATGAGGATGATGCTGCTGCTGCTGCTGCTGACGAGGATGATCGCCTATGGGAGACATATCTTGCGACACTAAACTCATGGAAACCAGGGAAAAATACAGACAAACAGGCAGGCACGAAGGTTAGTTAATAGAGAATGGTGCAGTCATATGTAAAACGTTGTACTACTCCTTACGGTTGTTCTTACATTTTTCCCATTGCGGATCTAAATTGCGCTCATGTTTGTTTTGATAATGAAGAGAGAATCGAGAACAAACGACTCGAGACAAATGTAGGATTTGTATCTGTATGATTTGTTCGAAAGGCTGGAAAGCATTTCGGGAAAGGCGATATCACTATCGGATCCGACGGATGGCATACGCCGTGTATATAGTGCACAGCAGAACTAGAAAGAACTCGACATCATCTTATAGTTTGCCAGAAGTTTGTCTAGAAGTTTGCCAAGGAGATAAAGAAAATATTGCAGATATTGTGTTATATAATTGTGTGAATTAAATAACCTGAATACTGTGAATTGTAAATAATTTGAGTGAATGTATATATCTGTTGACAGAATAATCGAGTATAATTGTGAAATCGTAATTGCATGAACAATTTGGTGATAATACACTCTTACTTTTACCCTACTTTTTTAATCGAGAACTTAAGCATTGTAAAATTGCAGTTCCGGAAATAAGCCGCAAATGTTATGTTATGTTATATATATATATATATATATAGCTATTATAAACCAGTTCATAGTAAATTATAATTTATACACAATGAACCAATAGATGCATGCGGCAATTGATAGTGTAACGTAAACGCCGTCACCCCTCATTCGTTCTCGGATTTAGCTCGCGCTCCGTGCCACGCTCAGATGCTGCATCAGACAACAGAAACAGCTGATTGGTTAATCGTAGTGAACAGTTCACCACGCAGCGAGCTCTGATTAGACAAACCACTGAGGTCAGCTGTTGATGCGCTAACAACCTGTACCAGTCATATTCGAGCATCGGCCGCGGCGGAGTACTCGTGTTCGTTCCTCGTCGATATAGGTGTCAGCTTTGTCCTATTAGCTATCCACAATCCCAAACCATCCCTCCCATTGAGCATCACCAGTACGCGCTAACAATGTTGTACACCGACACAATCACTACGAAGCCTACCAGATTCTCAGCTGATTCAATCGGACATGTGCTGCCATCCTGTGACGTTCCTCGATCGATAGATCGATCTAACTTTTGCCAGAACGTAACTCTACGGAGGGTGAACTTTTCTCGAACGGATCCAAGAGACGGCATTTACACGAGAAGCGGGCCAATACAGTCGCTAGATGACCGCTGACGTGCGGAGATGTCCCGCCGACGTCATCGTTCGCGTGAACGGCGCATGCGTCAAGACATACAACATCATTGGCCGGCTGAGAGATGGCATAGACCGCTGGCGCGATGGATATAACGAGCGACACGAGCAGGCAGAACTAAAGGATGAATGGATTGTTTGTGTTTGTCTGATAACCAGCGACGATCGACAGCAGCAGTTCGACATTAGAAACCACAGAAGAAGGTTATACAGATGTCTCCCTCGAAAGGAGATCGGATACACCCTTCCCCGTTTGTTCTGTCTGTTTTAAACTGTGTTGATTTTGTGTTCACGCAGTGTGCGTGTAGATGGTTGGAGCAGTCCCAACCATATACACACACACACAAATACACATGCACACACACACATAGACGCTCAAATCATGCCAGATCAGATGCTTAATGCTTCTTCTATAGAGACCTTGGTAGGGATGACTGTGGCTGAAAAACAGATTGAAAGACTTCGCGTGTAGCTTTCTTCTTAGGAAACAAGGTGAACAGGGCTTATCTGTTGACGAACAAGAAAATAAGCTAAAAACACGACGCTTATCTCTCTAAGATAGATAAGTTCATTTGGGTAGATCTTACCACTTTGCAAAACGAGAGTGAAAACGTAACTAAAAATATAAAGAGAAAAAAATAAATATAAAACAAATACAAATGTAAAATATAGAAAGTTAGATTCAACCCACCCAAGAGGGTGACCGCACCGCAACCACGTATATATAATAGAATACACTGTGACAATATTTGTAGTCTTCGTAGATTTCTAGCTGCTGATACAGGCAACGCCTTCTCATATATATATATATATATATATATATATATATATATGTTTTGTCTTTGTGCTACTAATATGTATGTTAGTGACGATGGTATCCTTCTCATCGATTATCTGAGGATAGCCACGAGAACATTAATGGTCATATTTTGCAATGTGTTTTCTTTTGTCTTCAACGAGTAGTAGATACCCCTGGAAATACATCGTGAGGGACTCATTTCAATTTTAGTTAATAATTCAACATAAATTACTGGATCGTCTATGAATTGTTAGTTAGCGTAATCTGCGATTTTTCACTACCTTTATTAATCATTACCTTAATATCCCTCGTTCAGATGTGAGACCATATCGCGGCTCAATATTTCGTTTTGACAAAAAGTTTCAAATTGCAAAAGTTTATTATTAGCAAGTGCACATCCGCGAAGAAGATCACTTGTCATATACTACTTACAGCTGAATACTTTTGTAAATTGTTCTGGCCTTTTTCTTTGTTACAATGTAATTAGTGTTGGCTCACGTATCTCACGTTTGATTAGTTACTTCTTATCTTTTTTCATGTGCGGTAGGCTATTGACAACGACAGCTATCACCGGCTACTATGGCTTGCAGATGAATGCGATCCGTTGTTCCTCCTATTCCAGGTCACGCAATAACAATTGTTTATCATCAGAGTATCATGATATAACGACTGTCAGATGCTCAACGTAGTACGCGGATGTCATTCAGAACAGCTAAACAATAAGTATATTGTCACGTACGTCACTCTGTTCGGCCTTGTAAATATTTCTATGGACGATCTCAAACTTAATTGATTGAGTATCAGACGTATAATTAGGTATCCACCTATCTATCCATACGAACAATGACTTCTTTTGTACATCCTCCTATAAACTGGCCGAATTATCTGACGGCCGAGACCAGAGTGCCAAAGACGCAGAGTAGACGTTCATTTTAAAGCAATACCTGGGATTCATCATTAATTATACCTTTCTGTGTAATTCTCGAAAGATCGTTGAACCTATAGTGTCCAACTTACCTTCATGTTTCCTTTAATAAATGCCGATTGCATTGTGTTGTAGATTGTGTGACCCATTTTGCACGATTCCATGGGCACATATGCACATACAGTTCATTTCAGCAGATCGATCCATCTGCACCAGCTTGAGATTCTCTCCGTCTGAACCTGACCTAAGATTTCGCCGCAGTAATCATCTTACCTTCTCGCAAATCTCCTTCTTGATGTCCAATTGCGATGTTATCTCGTCATAAGCCCATCTATTTTCCATTTTTTGATTAATCTTTCAATGTTACTCGTAAATTACTGATTAATTATCATCATCATCCCGGTTACGCTGTACCAATTTGATAAGTCCCGCTCATCGCAATTTGCCTGTTAGCGCCTTAGTCGTATTGAAGTTACTCAGTTACCCACCTCATTGCAGTCATTCTGAGTCATGAAGGTTACCTCATAAGTTACCTTAACTTTCAACAGACACAAAGAAAGTGATATGCAATTTTAAGGTGCTCGAAAATCGAAAGGACTAAGCAACAGGCCACCGGACTTTTTAGTTATCTACTTTAGTCGTCTTTTTCATTATATATTGAGTGCACGTGGTTTGGAGCCGTGCTGAAATTGTTCTACAATACATCTTGGTATGTTTACCCTAAGTTCTGTGTTGCGAAGAGTTGCAAATTGTTGATGATCAATGTTTTGATGTGCACGCCCGATGCATGTTGGGTAGAGGAACACTTCCAATGTGAAATCTAGCATGGAAACTAAGGAAAAGTCTAAGAATGGGTTTAGTATCAACAGTTTAACAAGATACTTATAATGCTATACAATGCAACTGAGCGGCAGCAGCAGCTTCACTTTGGAACCATAGCCTACGTTAGGCTGAGAATCTCAACCAGAATCAATATAACCATCGGCGAAACGGGCATCGCCGAGCAACAATCGTGGCTCATTCAGAAGTATCCGATCCTTCTGGTAACGATCGCTTAGATCCAGAGCAATAATTAATGTTCATTTCATACATCACCCTTTAAAATATTGTAAAATTGTTTTTGAGGGGAGGGGTTGAAACTCCGAAACACGCCGCCTCTTTTGGCCCCTATTGGCCCTGGCGACCTGAGAACGATTTCGAATCCAGTATCGGTGGGGAGTGGAACGGTTCAGATTGGTCAAAACGTAGCTGCGCGGTAAATATTAGATAAATAAAAATTTCAAACATTTTGAAAAGATCCTTTAATGGATTCCTGGGTTTCCAACCCTGAATCACCTCTTCTTCCTCCCGGTCGATTGTTTGTAGGTTCGCCGAGCTACCGAGCACGCCACAACATCGTAGCTTTCGGTGCAATCCACCATCCGCCATGGGTCGGAAAGGACAAATTAGTATGAAACTGCCATTTAAACCGCTTGTGATTTACTAATTTTTGTGCGTGTGTATCAGATTCCCATTTCTGTCATCAGCCTGTACCCAACTTTTCTTGTTCTTTTGCGGCCAAACATAGCCTATGAGTTATAAAATCGTTTTCAAATGTTCAGATTATCCTAACAAATAACCCCTCTTTGAGATCAACAATAACCCCGCCAAAAACTCGTTAGCAATAGCTTACCAGTGGTGCAACCCTGGCGATGAGGCTATTCATGTATTAACAAAATCAGTTATTCAATCAATACTATTTTACACGTTTGTTTTGTGTGCCCCCCTATTCATTAAAAAATAATACACAAAAATGATAAACGCAACAATAATCAGCTTTGCCATCCGTATTTCATTATAAAAATGCCGCATCCATTTTTCCCAACGTTCTCTCTGTTATATGTTTTTTCACTTCGTCTCCTATCCAGTCGAAGGGTTATTTCTTTAAATCGACCTTATCCTCTCGCGTAGTCCGGACACTATCGTTACTCTACTAGCGCCGTGCCCTCCTCCGCATCTGGTTGCTCCGTCAGTTTGTTCTGCCTCCATCGGTTCATTGCTAGACGTACCCCTGTCACCTCCCGGGGAGCCCCGCAGCGATCCCCAGCGAATGTCGTCGTCGTCGACTACTACTACTACTACATCCAACAAACAACGAGTCCGGCCCCAAACCCCCGAATGCCCGGACCCCTTTAGCTCCCTGGCTGGCTGACGACCCTCTCCCTTCGCTCGCAGGGCGCGGAAAACGGCATGCCGGCGCCGGTCTGTCTGGCCCCAGCCAGGAACTCGTCGGCTCACTGGCGCTACGGGGTTGGGCTCTTTGGTTGGTCCCGTTAGCTCGGTCCTCTTAGCTGGGCTAGCTGCTCCCGCAGGGTCGTGCGGATCGGCTGCGATCCTTCCGTGTCTCCGTCTGTAAAAGGAACTCTGTTCACGAGGCGAACGAAATCATTGGGCGTCTCCCACTCGCACTCGTTGCCGCCCGCCCGTGAGGTCACCGGACCCCACGGGTCGGGCATCCACCGCAATCCATCGTCATGTTTCTATAATTGTGGTTGCTTATACCACACCGCCACCATTATCACCGTCACCTCCATCCCGTGCTACACATGCAGCAAAACACAGCACAGCCATTCGTCCACCGCAACTTTGCTATCAATTTTCGCACCCGTCGATAGCTTGTCGTAGCTTTTGTTGTTCCGGTGCTCGGGCAAAAACGACATCGACGTTTAGTCGCTTTCATCATCGTGTCAACAACGTCTGTCGTCCTACCCACAATCTCGTGAATACCTCGACAGTGTCGCCAGAAAGGGAGCCGTCCTCTGCCGTCGTTCGGGCATCCCGAGTTGGAACTTGCGTCGTATCATCATCGTCATCAGCAGCTCCAGCAGCAACTGGCCGCCGTTGTACAAGCCAACTCGTGTTCGGATAGTTTGCGCGCGGCGGGCAGGCGACAGCCGACCGCAAGCGTTCGCGCCAAGGCAAACCGCATCCTTAACTTCGTTCTATACAACGTTCTCGTGTCGTCCCCCCTCAGATCTTTCGCATCCTTTCTTTTCTCTCTCTCTCTCTCTGTCTCTGTCTTTCTGTCCATCTTAGCGAGTCAGAGACGACTCTGAGGTAATCGTTGGCCCGCCACAGCGGTGATGGTGATGGAGACGGTATTGGTGGTGGTGGCGGTGGTGGTCGTGGTCGACGACGACGACGTTTTTGCCATTTGTTCGTCGCTGTTGACTTTGTGGCGGCGTCGGCAGCGCTCCTCACCACTGCCGCTGCTGCGACTTGCGAGGGAGTCGCAGCGTTGGAAGACTTCAGCTGGAAGCAGTTGCCCGTGAGCCGCTGCAGCGACGGCGACACTGCGCCGCCGATAGACACATACTAGCTAACGAGAGAAGCAAGCACACAGGCATCGCTGCTGTGCGCTAATCCCATTGGTCTAAAGCGAACAGCAGCAATAGGACCGACAACAGTTCGGTGGATGAAGCCAGTTAGTTCACTGGCGACCGGATGGCCAGCCGCCAATGACCGCCACCAATCTGGAAGCAGCTGCAGCATCATCGCGCCGGAGCTACCTCTGCCAGCAACGAGTGAGTCAGTGACTGTGTGTAGGCGTATAGGTTGCGTGCATTCTGGGTACCCCGGTTTATAATCCTTTCGTTGCTCGACACTATACACAATCGAGCGGTCTAGCGATCAATCCTATTTGTCCATCTCGCTGTTACGCGTGCGAACGTGAACGGTGTCGAAGTGTCCAACTAGTGAGGTGCGGTGAAGTGCGGTGGCTTAAGTGAGTGTTGATGGGTGAGTGTTTCCCCGTGACAGTGCGCGGAGATAGATGTCCACTGACATCATCATCATCATAGTCACCATCAGCTATTTATTATTCATTTTGCCACTGCGGGTGCTGCTCGGCTCAAGTGGCCAGATCGACATGTTCGTTCGAGTCGAGAGTCCTATTCTATTTGTCAGGTAGACACTGAATCGCTCATTGAGTAGCAATAAGCTGTCGCGGAGTACGACGAGCTTAATACAAACGCCAACCAATTGGCCGAACAGTGCTACAAATACTAGTCTTTACTCGATAAAAAGTATGTGGCAAACAATAAAACAGAGAGAATAATACACACAATTCTCCTATCGTGAACTGAAAGACGATGGCCACTCGTTAAGTAGTTCGGGACAGACAGGTCATTGATGTTATTACAGACTACCGGATATGCTAAGCAAAGTAAACTAAAGTACATCCATAGACGACGTACAACGGATAACGGTTTCCTTAGGTAGAAGAGTAGTAACCGCTCACGAAGTTTTATACTGTACGGAGCGCGACTTAACGGAGGGCGCCAAATCGTTTGGCGCTCTCTGATAACAATCGTGGTCCTCTTCCAGGAGGAATCACCTGAAATGTGTTCGATTTTCCACGAAGAAATAAGAATGAGAGAACAGAAGAAAACGGGACGAAGATAAATTAGCTGTCAGCGTTCAGCAATTGCCGCATTTCACTGGTCACAAACACCGCCGCAACAAGAGTCAATGGTGACAACGGATGCGCGCTTCAATGTCGCCATTAGTTATCGAACTGTTATTGACACCACGATGGAGGGCCGCCACTGCGCGAGCGGGAACCCTGTACAATCGCTCAATCAGTGGCAGCTACCGAGCGGCCATAAGAAATTGAGAGAAAGGCGAGCGTCAGCAACTGGTCCAGTGGTGATATCCGAAGCGAAGTGCGACCAACATTCGCAGGATAACTCAGTCAAGTGAGTGTATCAATACATGCACACGACAAAAAAACTAAAGAACAAAAAAAACACTAACGGTGAAAAATGAAATGCATATCGAATATTGTTACTGTTGGGGCGTCATTGAGCTCGATTAAAAATGACAATAACCCGAGGCGGGGGGGATGCCCATAACAGACCCGCGTGTATTTATACTGCTTGACGCCGCCCCCCGTTCGTATATTACTAAGCAACAGCGAGGCGGTATATATTCCAAGTGGCTGAGACTGTTGTTGCTGTTCACAGATGCTCATGCGTGTGTGGCAAATGGTAGAAGATAGTAGGAATTTGGCCCTGCTCGTGAAATTGCCGCATTCAATTTATCATGATGAATTTCAAACATACCTTATCAAATGGTTTTCATGTGACAAGTACTAGAATAGGTACTTACTTGACAAGTATTGTCTTTTCGTTTAATAAAATTTGCATTTTTCAAACACTTCGAAGATCGTCTATCCTTCATTTCGGAGTCTCATAAACCTTAATTCCAAAAATTCTTGGACCGTGTATGCAATAATTCACGAATTGAATAGTACTTCAAACAGAGATGTTGTAATGATTGAGATTTGAAATAATGATTCTCATAGTGAGCCGTTAGACCTGTGATCGATTGCCTTCGTGGTTACCAAGCAATGCCTATAACGTTTCCGCTGATATTATATTATTTGGTTGACCCAAAAATATTGAGACACGTATAAATTTCAATATCGGCTAAACTTAGTAAGTTAAAACAAAGATTTTTTAGTCAGAGCTAGAGCAAACATCTTTGACAAATATCTTTTATTTGTACACTGGTCCCAGAGTTCTGGAAGCCTTCTGGCAGCTAGGTATGCACCATTTCTATTATCATTTATAACTTCGTTATTTAAGGCCTCTCTGGGCTAATCAATGTTTGCATACTATTTGCCACCTATAGCCCTCTTTAATCGATGGAAGCAACCATAGTCACACGGGCTTAAATTGGGAGAATGGGGTGGGGGATGGGGTGATGTCATCTCTCAATCTTGTTGGCCTTAAGCCAGAACGTCATTTCATTGCTACGACGTGCCCTAGCATTGTCATCGAGCAGCCACATTCGGTGCTTCCCATTGCTATGCCAATTATTCATGAGTCCCTTCAAGAACTCGAAATATCGAGCCGAGTCCATTTTTCTTTTGGGCCCAAAATCTCGTAGTAGCAACTTCCGTTGAAATCCATGTCAAGTGCTACCATTACTTTGGGCTCGAATCTATTTGGTGCTGCTACCGCCATTGCCTGTTCACCTGGTCGTGTGCCACTGATTCATTTGATCTTTTTCTGGTCCCCTATACAGGCTGACCCATGTCTCGTCCACTGCAACGGTATGCTCTAAGCGACTCTTTTGCTAGCTATATATCTTCAAATTGTCTGTCAAAACTCCTCACGCATTTTCAGTTAGCCATTCCGACTCAGGGCATTATGGCCGTGTACACTAACCAACCTTCGATGGACTTCAGCTAGACATTTCTTCTTTTGAAACATAAACTTGACACTTTTCTTGTGAAACTGCAAGTCTGAGTGATCTGTTCAGGCGGTTGCCATTTCGAATGCGCAACGAAAGCCAAATGCTAGCGGCTTTTGCGCCGCACGCTTGCTAATTGTTGTGTCTCATTACCCGCCAAATTTGAATTCAAACTGGCCAAGAATAAGAATTCGGCGCAAGACGATCGGAGTCTCATTATTTTTAGGTCAATCTAATACATTAACTACACGCCATAGGCTACTGGAACGCTCCTAAGTGCGCGTAAAAATTATCCAGATGACTTTGTACGAGTTTATATTTACGTCGTGTTGACATTAACATGACGGTATTGAAATAGACTTACAATGAACAGCAGCACCAACAGCAAGAAGGATGACGACAACACTAATTTAAATCGAATTAATGTAAATGAGTGTGCAGATAATCGTTCTCCAATTCAGAATCGTGGGCAAGAATCCTCTAGCGTTAAGCTATTGGCGCTGTGAGGTTGCGGCCCTCACAAACAAATAATAGAAACACCGCGAAGACAAATAGCAACGTGGCTGTTGTCTACCACAATGACTCTATATAAGAGAACAAAGAATTAACTACTATCACCATACAAGAAAATGTTCGAAATGGTACAGATGCTTAGCAAGTTGTCGAGCATAAGCAGCGTTGGCTCTGTACCCGGTTCCGATAACATCTCCGCCGATGGACAGGGACCATAACGAAAAACAAAGTGCCTAGAACAATACGTTGCTTGCCTCATTTTGAAGAAGAAGCAGATTTTTCTTTATAATCTATCCCACTGTCAATCAGTCACTCAGTCACTCACTCGAGCGGCAAAGAAAAATGTCGCTTGTTTGCAGTCTGAAAATCATGAAGTCATGAAATGAGCGCACGTGCCTCGCCAACGCTAAAGTCAGACTGACTGATTACAGAAGATGACACTGATGGACCTTGAGAGATGTGTATCTCTCATCGGAATGAATCTCACTTTAATATATATATATATATATATATGTAGAGAGAGAGAGAGAGAATTGCTGTTGAAGAAGAGAAGCGCACTTACCGGTATATTTGATTCATTTGTTGTGCTCGCCGTCGATATCTCGCCAAATATCTGAGAATTAATGGCTGTGACCATCATTTAGCTCAGGTTATTTGTTTCTCAGAACCAAACCAAGAGACAGCATACTTAACATATGAATAACTCTTCGAACTCCCAGCAAATAATATATAAGAGCGGGGCAATAATGCATGTTATTATTATTACTATGTTCTGGTAGGTATAAAACAAACTGCATGCAAGCAAAGAGGTAACAACTAATAATATCATAGCCAACACCCTGCACTCGTACACTGGATACAGGGCTTTATATCAAGGGTGAAATTTGATCTTGCTGTCAATAAATTGAATTGTTGTGTCAATAAATTCAATATGCGATAGATGTATAACCCTGTGAAAGGATAGTGTATGTCGGTGTGGCTGGCAAATACTTTCAAATAGGCAACTCTAATATTTATATACAAACAACACTTTCTTCACGGTTGGTATATCGGAGAGCAAAACCCATTGGTTGGTCATTTTCGTGAGCTCTTTTCAACTTTGTTATTGTCACTTCAGTTCACCAAGCTGACATTTAAAACCGTGGACCGTGAGCTTGAAATCGTCCTATTCAAGTCCTGCGGATCATGTGTGAATCAAGAACGGGCCTACTTTTGAGTTTACAAGTATGTAGGTCAATTTACTGATGTTGTGTTTTTGCTAATTCCGTGCAAGCGAAATACAAGCGGCAACCCACGTACAAAAAGGATATATTTCTGCCTATTGCGGTGTCTTCATCCCCCGATAGGCTCAAGTCTATTTGTTGCAAACATTACACTTGAAAGATCAAACTCCACTTCCACGCCAATTGCGGCATCGCTACAACGTCGACGTTTGAATTAGCTGCTACCGATAACCTCACCACAACACTGCTTCGACGCGGCCCAGTGGCCTCTGACCATCAAGCCTGCAACGCATTGACCTCCACACGGACGATATGTTCGAGTTTTCGTTGGCACCGGCGTCTTGACCTTTCCACCGATTCAGAAGCAACGTTTATTTGATATCACTCGACGCTCAGCGAGAGTAGGGACCTTGAGAAAAGGGAATTTTCTTGAGTGTGTGTGTGAATAGCAACCGCAACAACAGATTGTGTAAACAGCCACATCCGGCGTTCTAACGTCGTGTATTCTACATGTGGCCGGCTGCAATATGTGTTGTCATTGCTGAAGATACGCCGCCGGCGCCATCACAACCACCATATCGAGGGGACACAGACGGACAGTGCGAGTATTATATGTATTAATGTGAACGTTCCATCTCACTGTTTCTCCACCTTGACAGTGACGAGATACACAGCCCACGCAAGCAGCTGTCATAGTACAGTACGAATAAGCAAGCATTAAACAAACAAAGATAAATGAAAGAATATGGCGCACCGAATCTGACCGCCTGTGATCTTCCCTTGCAACAACAAAATCCTCAGTGTGCTAGTTTACACTATTACTGCTGGATGCAGCTTAAGCGAATATGAGACTCGCTTAACCAGGCACCGCTTTGTTAGTTACGTGAGTTTTTCTATATATGGAAAATAGTGTTGACAATGTAACGAACGGCTCATTTCCCGTTCGATCATTGTATCGTGACTGTGACTCACTGAGTTCTTGTCATCGTGTAGAGATCGAATTACTGTGAATTAGACAGGATAGATGTTTTTCTGTCACCCGTGACGCCTTCGAAAGCATTGGGACACAACAATAGCTGATAGCAATATATGTTAACAAAAAGAAAGATGCAACTGATATTTCTCCGTACTTATCCGTATGACAGCTAACTAATACTAAATATCAGGAGACAACCGCGGGGATGAAATGTTGGGAGACCCGAAAAGAAAGGCTTCAATCTACGAGCTCAGATACATCCGACTACCGTGGTTCGGTTTATTTATTTATTTAATGAAGACACCTTTATTTAAGAGAAAATCTATAGTGAAAGTAGTATTTTGAAAATTCAGTATTAAGATTCTGCATATGAATAAGGTAGCCATATGGTAATATAGTAATATATTCTAATAATATGGTAAAATATTCTCCATATTCATATGAGATTGTAATATAATTTATTCAAACATACAGTAGTTAGGAATTATTTCTAGGGATTATGGGGGGGGGGCAGAGGTCGACAATGTCTCGAGAAAGGCGATGGCATTGCCCCTCTGCACAGCGAGGGACAGGCGCTGCAGAAGGAAAGAACCTGCGCGCTTGTCCCCGGTTGCGCGGATCAACCTATGGTAGACCCCTTCGAGGAAGTTCGCAGTGAGAGAGCCGTGCCCGCCCAAGGTCTCAAAAGCAAGGGGGGAAAAACGGTGGGTTGTCTGGAGTGTGGCGTACTTCCTTAGCTTGGCCTGCTCCGCACGCGCTACCGCGTAACCGGGGGTGGTTGCACAGTGGTTGACATAAGAGGGTGCTAGAGTGTCAACCACAGTGCCGTCCCAAACAAGGTGTGTGCCTCAGTGGAAGGGGATGAGAGTGAGGCCGTCAGGGCGGCGCCCGTCAGAGGTGTCGAGGCCCTGTGGCTCCCTTGTGCAAGGGATACCGGCGGAGTGGAGGGCCCTCACTAGCGTGTCATTAAGCATCGTGTGTCGCGGATGGCGACCGGCGCTGCGTTCGCACGAGAGTCCGTGATGGCCATTCGTTGCGACGGGGTCCCCGCAACGCTCGCAACTGTGGGCCACAACTACAGGGGCCCCGAGGCGGAGGCCCACACAGAAGTGGAGGGGGAGATCGTCGAGAGCACTGCCAAGGGACGAGGAGGGCAGCGTGTGGAGCCACGCCCTCGCACCAGGCCTATCGACAGCCCGGAGGCGAGCTTGGTCAGCAACGTGTGGCGCTGAGGCCAGGAGGGAGTCCCGCAGCTCCTTGTGCAGGGCATCGGACCATACCCGCTGCTTGCTCTGTTTGTCCTGAGGGACTCGGGCGCGGACGCCCGTCTGGTCAAGGGCAGCTTCACGGGAAGCGGAGAAGTGGGCCAGAGTTTCGGGGGGGGGAGGATTGTAGCAACCGTGTCGGCGACCGCCGTAAGCGACGCTGAGTAGCAAACGTCGTAAAGCGGCGTACACTGAGGATGCCTAGGCCACCGAAGCGAATCGGAAGGGTAGCCTGCGACGCCGCTTCCGGAGGAAGCTGGAGGTTCAGGATCGTGGTCAAGGCGTCCAACGCCTAGTTGTCATAAGCATGGAGGGCTGAAGCCTCAGTGCCGGCCGGGCATGTCCTAAGAAAGTGCTGCATGCGTGCCGCCGAGAAACAGGACCGAAGGAGGAACAGCTCCTGGTGAGCCGATAACAGGGGCAGTCGGTCGAGCATCACGGCAATCCTCTCGAGGCAACGGTCCAATAGCGGCCGAATGGCCTCGTTCCGTAAGAGGAAAGCCGATGAGCTCGAGGGACGTCCTCTGAGTGAGACGGCAACCTGGGAGCGACCGTTGGAGGTCGGGCTGCGCATCTAAAGAGATCTCGCACTTCGTGGGGTTGAGGGCAAGGCCGCTGGGCCCCGTAGTCGAGTACTCTCTGAACGTCGGAGTCTACGGTCGCCGGATCACCCGCCAACGTTCCGTCGTCCATGTACCACAGCCGCAGACGAGACTGGAGGGACGCAGTGAGGGGCCGGAGGGCCAGCCAGAAGAGGGCTGGGCCCAGCGGGTCCCCCTGCTGGACCCCGCACTCGGAGCTGATGACGGCGTTGTCCATAATCAGATGGGAAGGGCAACGATAGGGTAGGTCAGCCAGAGGGAAGAGACGAGGGACGTGCTCAGCAACCTCTCGCAGAACGATATTCATATGATATATTCATATGATAATCTCCGTATGAATAAGTTATCAATTCGTTCTGTTTCGACCACCTCAAGTGACAGGTAAATTATATTATTATTATAAATTTCTATACATTGACAGGTCAACCTGCTGCTGAAGGTCGTTAATCGGTATTAGTGAACCTTTAATGATGTTTCTCTTGATCTTCTACAACCAAGAGGAATTTCTTCGAATTATATATATATATATATATATATATATATAAGTGTTTTCTTGTTTGGTCCCCGTGCGCAGTTATCTCCCACCCAATAATAATAAGAACATTATTATTATTGTTATGCATGAGGTAAAATGAATGCCAGTAGAAGGAAGTGGCGAGCGATTTGACCATGATTTCAAATTAAAGACAACATTACCTAGAGATCGGTTTCGTGTCACCACGATCTTTTCAGCTATATCTACTCTCGGAGAAGATGAGAGTCCTCCGGTGAATCCCAAACTTAAAAATTAAGCCACGTTAAAAATTGGGGGTGTATCTATACATCTAGTGTGCATGCTATTCCCACTTTGCTATATATTATCATTATTCCAATATTTATTGATCAACTAAATGATTCTGGCTTTTATTCCGTTTAACATAAGTAATGGCAATCCGGAAATTTTTCCTCTGTTCCGTCATCAACGACTAAAAAATATGGCGCACATCGTATTTACAGATAAAATTCAGGATAGAGAGAGGGGGGGGGGAAGCTAGAAAGAAAATGCGATGACATAATCTGTACACCTGTACATGAATAAATGTTCTAAAAATGACTCCAAACTGACTGACCGTTCGAACAGCAGCGAGATTATTCTGAAGTGTCTGATACATATAATGATAGTTATAATAATAATAATAATAATCAAGTCAGTTTTTGGCTAGAAGTTTCTAACTACGATATAAATGAAACATAACTTATTACATAAAAATAATGGTGCTGCAGCGGGTACAATTGTCGCCCACTTTTATAATTGACTAATAAATTCACAGGATCTTATTCAGCATATGAACAAATTGTACTCTGTCATACTGAAGTAATGTGTATGAAGCTCGGGGACAAGTGCATTCAACCGTCAAATAGAACATGAGCACATTGAATTCAACTCAGAACAATTGGATGACTAATTCGCGCTTACTTACATATCTAACTACTATTATTATAGGATAATATGGATGGTTGAATGACTAGGCAGACAATAGTCATCCTCAGGTCATTGCATATTGGTGACTGTTATTACGAGGTAGATTGCGCCGACAATAATGACGCATAGCGCCTATTGACATTTTAGCAAAACAATGTTCTCTTGTAACCGAAACCCTTACCCATATATCACCTGAGAACAGCCCGGTTTATTCTATATGTGAATCAAGAGCACAAACACGCCCCACTCCGCTTACGTCTCGGTAACCGTTATGGCAAAAGTTATTATTATCATTTTACTTTTGATCGTGCACGTCAAAACGATGTTGGTCGATGTAAGAACGTGTTTTACTGTATTTGTGCCTGCCTTAGATAGAGCCAGGGCCGCCAGTTTAAAGAGCATACACATATTTGCTACCTACCGCCCCACAATGGGCATCCTGTGCCACGCTCGTTTTAATGAGGGGAGTGCCTGTGTTCGAAGCTGATCTGCTTTGCTCGATTCTCCGGGAAAAACAATTCGATAATAGTAAAGCAACTCAGAGACGAGCCGCACCAAAACTACCGTAGCTGAGGTGTTAATTGAGAACGCGATCCGTGCCGGAGTTTCCTTGGCGATGTACTCCGAAACCAATGATAAAAGACGGAAGAACCCTTGGAAGAACTCTTCCCAACCCTTTGTAGCCTTTTCCCTTCAATTGAAGAACTCCACGTGAGCGGGCTCCCAGTAACAGGTTTCACACGACCCCTTGTCCATATCGACCACTGGTTCCAGGCCGTATCGACCTCTATCGTTTGGAACAAGGCCTTTTGTCGGCGGCAACAGCCGCTGCCAGCCTTTGCTGCTGCACCACCAATAGTCTTTTCGTCAGAAGCGCGTGTCGGCCGACACATTAGCTTTCGAAAAATGCTGTCTCCCCCTACACCGCCATAATCGTATCATAGACAGCAAGGCAATATAACTAGTAACTCAATAGGGACTTTCTACATATGGCTGCTGGCTGGTTGTCAAAAATATCCTAACAGTTCGCGAGCGTCCTGCAACTAAGTCCAGCATAAGGAGCATGGACCAATTGAACTGAAAGGGCGTCCGTGATCGAGCGACACACGCAACTGGTTGTGTAATTATGCTCGATGGAAGTAGCAAAATAGATTCCTGTCCTTCCGTGTCTCGTTATAACTTTTAATATATTATTATGCATTTTGTATATTTAAAAAATTGATGCTTCATGAAATCGATTCGTTTAATTAGCGCGAATAAAGACGAAATTCGCAACCTATCAACAGAGACGTTTGGCTAAAGAGTGCGCTTTTCTTTGCAAAATTAAGCCGGCGTCCATCGTTTAAATCGTCTTCGGCTTTCATTTTCAACGAAAACTACGACGGCCAGATTTGCCATATTCGACCCAAACGTACGACTTTGATCTTTTAATAGTTCGAGTCTCGAGATTAATCATTCAATCCAATATTTTTTTCTTTATATGAAAAAAGTCGGTTTTCTCAACTCTAGCAAAAAATCGATATAAGCCCCCCTTTGCAACGAAGCATTTCATGTGTGTTGACATTGGCCTTCATTGGGGCCCTACCGATGCTGGAGAGCCTTTCCTAGCTCGTTTTAGAATATTTCAAGTTGGAGCCAGAACCGCGAACTATCTTTTTTTTTAATTTTATTTAATTACGAGGAAAGACGGAATACCTACCCCGCCTTCCCCACGCCTTCCAAGTGGGAGGGAGCCCCCTGGAAAACCGCCGTAATCCGGCATCATACCCTCACGGAGGCCCTGAAAAAATTCCTGTCCCTATATCCAACGTTTGACATAACCGCGAACCATCTACTGTTCATAAAAGTATTTGAAGCCGTACAGTCACCTATAAACACACAAACATCTGATTTGTTGCGGAGATCTATAATTTCAATAATATCGGAAAGCAGAACCGACGATCGATTTACCTCAATGAGTTGATTCCCCCCCCCCTCCCCGGTTGAGGTTCATCGAGATACTCTGCTATGAGACGCCTGTTCGGGGCACTTATAGATCGTCGTCAGCCAATGAATCTATATATCGCCACTATATCGTTTACCTAACCACTGTCGAACAGGTCCTAGGCTAAAATCTATATACGCACATCAAATTTAACTGGCGACATCAGCAACGTTGACCTGTTCCAATTATTGAACTCCCTTTTCGAAGGGTGAAATATTGTCGGCCGCGCTTCAGCATGTTTCATAATATTGGCGTCCATAGCGCCTTTATCCCGGTACAGATCGCAGGAGCTAAGTATGATCAGATGTGCGCGAGTTGTTGTTGTCGTTGTCATGGTGCTCTGTTGTCGTGTCAATGTGTGAGACCTTTTGTCTGTCCTCCGGCTACAAGTTGGTCAGGTGTCGCGTCCGCCTCCCTGCAGGGCCTGGCCAGTCACCTGTGGGTTATTTCACTCTCATGTTCTCTCTAGTCTCGCTTAGCGCCTACCCTATCATATCTCATCCCACTATCCAACGTTCCTGAGTGCTATCCGGCCAGTCGCTTTCACTCCCTGGTACTATGGCCACTTAGGTAGCCAGAAGAACAGTCAGCCAGGCAAAGGCAAGCCGAATTATGGACGGACGGCTCCTTTTGCATCGGCTGGCGATCTGGTCTGTGCTGGTACCAGCGGCCGCTCGACGACGAGCTGACCTGCACCGTGCTCAGTTTCCAGATACGGTCGAAACTGTGGTGACGATGCTCTTGTCGCTGTTGCCAACTACTGTCATGGCATGGCTGGTAGCGATATTGGCGGCTGATAGTAGCGGTGATCGTCTTGGTGGTCAAGCACACGCCGCTACAGCCGTAAGTCCAGGAACTTATTCCCACCGCAGAAGCGACTGCATCATTCTGTGGGTCTCTCTCTCTCTCTCACTCTCTATATCGTCCCTTCTCTAAAGTGGCCGAAGCAGTGGGCAGCAGCAACAACAACAACAACGGCTAAACTACCTCTAAACGCTGAAAGTGGTACGGCTCCAGTAGAAGCCTGCTTGATCTCATCTGGAAGGTGGAAGGCCTGCATTGACTAGAACGCCCGGAGTGGTCCAGCTCGCCTATCCTGAATTTGGTCGGAGACTACTGATTCTCATAGCATTCACTCGAGACGAAGACCATTATTGTAGTGAGAGAAGAGGTGACAGAGGTCACTTTTTTGTGTTACCCTATATGAGTTATCGAAGAAGCGGGCGACGGAGAAGTAAACTATCACCCGCTTTTGGTAACTGATGACTTTGAAGACTTTCATGTAAAAAACTTCAATCAACGTTACAATTGCGACATGATCAGGTACGCCACTGAGTAAACTCTTTTATATCGTGGGCATGATTTAACTGATTTTTATTGACCTCTATGAGTTTTTCATTTTTTTTTTGGCCGGTTACTTGGCGTCGTTTTGCGTAATACTGTGAACGAGGATCATGGATATCTTCATAAGATGCAAATTAGTGTTCGGTCTGGAGACTGATTTCAAAATAGTGGGGCTCTAAATATTAGGTATTTGCGCTGTTACGTTTTGTCTGTCTAAATATCATAACATATCGTAAAACATTAAAAATTGGCCTAACCGCACCTAACAATAAGTATTGGAAATAAATATTTCGCGGAAATAAATACCGGCGCTATGCCCCCTGAGGTACAGAGAACACCTACAAAACGTATCCATTTCACTTGGGTGTTTGCAACGAAATTGGCTGTGGTTTGCGTTCACGCCAAATGCATTTCGATGTCCAGCCCAAATTCGACGACAATCGAACTGTCAGACTTGTTTGTTATGGGTGCAGCTACTCAACTATACCCATCGCGTAATTGCCAATGTTAGACCGGCTGTTTAGTCTAGGTGCCAGCTGCCAAGCCTCCAAGTCTCGATCTATCTATGTTCTAGTGTTGTATATAAAATACTAAGACTTGTTGTCAACCAGCCGGGAGGTTGGAGTAAGCAATCAATATCCATTCAGTGTTACATGATAACGGAAATCGCTATGTATGCAAACATCTTGCTTCAATTAACAGTGATTGATATCAGCCCCACAATTGCGTATACTGGACCTTCTTTAGACTTTCTACTCCAAAGATGTCGTGTAGGTGAAAGCCTATGGAAATGTTCAACATTGACAAGGATGTATAATAATAATAATAATAATAATAATATTCAATTATTTACATGCCAGCATGCTAATATGGCTTTGTTAAGGGGGCCATCTCGACAAATCTATTGAACTAAGTATAATGCATCCAGCACCCATCGCCTAATACGGCTAGCCCTTGAAATTGTCATAAAGTAGAGGTATCTAATACATTTATTCCACAGTTCTACAAACTTGACTAGGGTAGTCCGTTCAACTGCGAAGTTCTCGAAGAGTGGCATATATAGCTTAGATAAATATGATCAGACGACATGAAAGAAGCTTAAGACATGACGCCTAAGAGGTTGTTTTGGACCCTGAACGTTTCGTGACTCACGATCCCAATTCACTTTAGCTTTTACGAAGGGTTTATACGCCCAGCTTCCATGTGGAGTTCTTTCCAATGGCGGGGCATGCGCGTCACCCGAGTATACTTGGGTTATATGTCGTTATTATTGGAAGATTACTTCATAACTATAGAAGCTAACAAGGCTATGGTATAGTCAAATAAAATAGATACTAACTTAAATTTAATTGGACTTTTCTCCTCGAAACAAATAGAAGAAACACACACACACACATACACACCATCTCCGCTGTTGAGAAAGATGCACCCAAAACATTACGAGGTTGCCTTACACGTGCGAGAAGATACGAGCAAAATTTTACCTAGAAAATGCTATTTCGTGTACGTTAGTTGTTGGCTGAGAATTGTCAGTCGGGAAACATCAGATAAGCAGAATAGAGAAGGCCTATCTAAACTATTAGTGTTAAACCTGAATGATCAGCAACCTTACGTAGCGTGTTTATTATTATTATAATTATTCTCTATATTGGTCGAACAACTGATCAACATTTGGTGGCATTAGACAATGTCCACGTTACATGAACGTACCATATTGTTTGGCGTTTAGCTGTTGATAGTCAACAGAGTCGCGTAGTGAATCAACAATCATGATGAGCAGGTACTAAATCATCCACCGTTAACTTATAATCGATCAGTGCATCCTGAGCAACCCGATTCAGAACAGAATTTCATCTTAATTTAATGTTCTTTTTCAGAAATTTTCTAGGTTACTCTGCTAGGATGTGATACGACTGTAAATATCAAAGTGTACATTGAGAGTTCAGAATGGGCCCTTTAATCTTGTTTTTAACAGTACAAATAAACAATATTTCTGACATTACTGAGAAATTCTTGAGTCCTTTTGTCAAACGTCAAATTCATCTGTCCTCTATTTCTGTTGTCCCTTCAAAGGGATATGGTCTTGTTTGACAAGTTATAATATAATATCCCGCATAGAATCAGCCCTGGATTGGGTCAGACAGAAACAAATGAAATGGAATCAATCTCAAATAGATTAGGTGAAATTAGTGACACAATATCCAAAGTAACTGATCGCAACTTGGTAACTTCGCCATATCTAGTTTTGCTTGCTGCTTTTCAACAATCGGGGTATTTCTTATAGAAGTTTGTTACTTGTTAGGAAGAGTGTCTTCAACTGCTGTAACAATGCCAGCAGCCGATAGCAATAACTCTCGTGCTTGGTCGTGTTTGTGTGGACGGAGAGCGTTTTGATTACGTCTTTTGGAAATCCACCGGAAGGCTATCATACGAGAGATGGTCTTTGTGTGAACGCATAAAACGAAATGATGATGTGTTAAGGTTATTATTTATTTTGCACATTACCTGAGTGAATAGCTGACTGCGTCGCTGTTGCACATTGACTCTTCGGAGCGATTTAAGCTAATTTAAGGATTTAAGGTATCGTTCTATAGAGTGGATATCGGATTTGATATTGGCCATTCACGGATCCGTTTCATTGTTTTAGCAGGTTCATGCTACTTCTGAGTCCGGAGAAGAGCTTAAAATCATATCACAGTATGGACGAGCGTAGCATTTCGACCAATGACGTGGGCCCTGCCAAAACCACACGCGATAAAGAGTTCAGCGAACTCGAAACGAGTTACGACGACGACGACGACGATGAGGCTGAAAATGACGAGGACAACGTCCGACGACAAAGTAAAATCGATGGGACACCGCCGCCGTCACCTTTTTATAACACGACTATAACTGAAGGTCAGCAAGGGCTTCAAAATTGGAAGTCGACTGAAGACTCGAGTTATCTCTGGAAAAAGGAACTAGTTTTTTAGAACCTGAAGGAACACTGCACATCTACAATGTACATTTAACTAGGGACATTTTCCAGAAGTGGAACAAGTTGTATGGATCCATTTTAAATATTTTGGAAAAATGTTTCGCAAAATTCATTCACCCGCCGAGTGTTACCTATTCGATTACTATATCTCGAATGAAGTATAAATGAGGTTGTCTTGTTGCGCTCTCGTGATTGTCACCATTCCAGCTGGCAGTGAAGGCCGCCAATCGAATTCATTCAACCTGCCTGGTAGCATCCCATTTGCACGGCTTTATGAACCTCCGATACCAATGGTCGAGGTATCAGAATGCTTCTATATCCCAGGCATATCAGTAACTGTATCTTGCTGTGAACTCGAGAGGGACTCCATCTCCACGACCATGATGCAATCACATCTGTAAGTGTGTGAGGGAATCAGGAGGCTTTTTCTTTGTTTAGACTTTTTCTTCATTAAAGTCACTTATCCAGATAGCGTTTAGAGAGCAAGTTGATATATCAAAGAAAACGCGGCGATTAACAGGTAATTATCACCGTTGGGGAATTTTTTTAAAACAAACTAACAACGCCAATATGTTGCTCTGTTTTTTTTGTGTTTTGGTTAATCTTGCGATAATAACGCTCACATTTCGATTTAGGTCGTCACAACAATTCAATAATTCTGAATTTGATTACGATCTTGCTGTTTTCTTACAGCTATGGATATGAGCTGGTGCACGGTGACTTCAAATGGATTATTAGAAAACGCTACAAGCATTTTATCGACCTTCACACAACCTTAAAGCTCTATCGTGCCACCATGGCAGTGCCGCTACCTTCACGAACGTATGTAACCTAATTGTCATGAAATGTTTGGCAGCTTTTTTAAGAGAAGCCAACAAAACACAATTACCCGCTAGGTGATGCAATGTTGAAACGCATAAAACTTAACGCCAGGTTTCAGTACACGAGTCCAGTTTCACCAAGGATGTTAGTTCATCTACTGACTCTATCAAATCTCACTTCATTCAAACCCTGCTCGTTTTTCACAAAGAATTGTTGTAACAACTTATGCCGACCACAGGGGTAAGTGAGGCCGACCTGAGAAGGACCGGCTATTGACATATATATAAATATTGAGAACACAGTCCATTCCAAATGGAACGTGTTCATCTCAAACTATTTCTATTTGTGTTTAGTCATCAACGTCGTCGGAGAAGTTTCGTTGAAGGGGCGGCTAAGAAGAAACCGTTGCCACGGATATCGAAGGTTCCAGACGCAATGCTTGCAACAGAGCAGATATCGAAACGACATGAGCAACTTGCCATCTACCTTCGGGGCCTTTTAGCTGTTCCAGCATATAGAAATCATCCTAAAACAGTAAGTAATTGGCGCTAACCAAGAAGGCATCATTATCGCTCAACGTTGATTTTCACCCATTCTGAATGTGTGTGAATAATAATAATAATAAATGGGGGGGGGTGGCGAATACGGGATCCAGGTTATGCACAGGGTGTATATATTATTATAGTAATTAATAAAGTGATAGTGTTCTAATGCTGGTATCTGTAATGAGAGTTTATTAGCACGATTGGCTGCGAATGTGATTGTAGTTATAACACGGGAATTGACGAGCCATTTGAGACAGTCAAAGGGAGCAATTAAAAGAAGTAAGTAGTAGTAGAACTACGTGTCTAAACGAGTAACTCCTGTGCATACTACATTATATTTTCACGTACATAAGAAACTTGGCGGTTCGTACATATGGTCGAGATATAACACTTTTACAAAAGGACCAAAAACTAAGTGATAAAACAACAAGGTATACACCACGTAACGAGGCCTTGTGTTGCTGTTGTCGTCGTATCACGATGCGATCAGGTTTGTATAAATCGTCACAGTCTCTCTCTCTCTCTTGCTGTGTTTATTGTCAGGTTGAGTTCTTGGAGATATCGCCGTACTCGTTTCTCAACTCGACGGGCGCTAAAGGAAAGGAATCACTGGTGTCAAAGCGTGCCGGAGGCCACAGACCGCATTCATGCATGCTACATTTGCACATGCTGTGGTTTAGCTGCATGAGCCGGTGGCGGAGACGGTGGCTTATTGCAAAGGACACCTACATTTTGTCATTGCACCCGCTCACGGGGGCCATACGGGTAGGCATAAGGAAGCGGTTAGACAATAAAATCTAGATATTAACACATACGGTGTATACTTGAGAGACGCATTTTGCATTTCTACAGTATTGTCAGTACAAGTCATTGTACCGAGACTCTCTAAGAAGCGAAGCAAACTATTTGGACAACCCAGTATACCTGTATCGTGATATTAGGTTGACCCAAAAAAACCGCACCCATATAAATTTCAATATCGGCTAAACTAAGTAAGTTAAGACAAAGATTTTTTAGTCTGAGTTAGAGGTATTTACCTCTTTTATTTATACACTGGTCTCAGAGTTCTGGCAGCCTTCTGACGGCTAGGTATGCACCATTTCTATTACCATTTATAACTTCGTTATTTAAGGTCTCTTGGAGTAAATCGATGTTTGCATACCGTTGGCCACCTATAGCCCTTTTTAATTGATGGAAGGAACCATAGTCACACGGGCTTAAATCGGGAGAATGGGGGGGGATGCCATCTCTCAATCTTGTTGGCCTTAAGCCAGGACGTAATTTCATTGCTACGATGTGCCCTACCATTGTTATCGAGCAGCCACACTCGGTGCTTCTTATTGCCATGCCAATTATTCATGAGGCCCTTCAAGAACTCGAGAGGTACTGCTACCGCAATTGCCTGTTCACCTGGTCGTAGCCACTGTTTCACTTGTGTAAATGGCACATGTGTAAATGGTATACAGGCTGACACTGCAATGGTATGCTCTAGGTGACTCTTTTTGCTGCCTATATATCTTCAAATTATCTCGCGAACACTCCTCACTCATTTTCAGTTGGCCAGGACCGAGTTAATGAGGGACCCATTTTGCATTTTTTTTCTGCATCCTCAGATTATTTTTAATAATTCGACGACATGTTTCACGAGGGACGCCAATTTTAGCCGACAAAGTCCTCAGTGACCAAGCTCTAGTTTCTTCAAAAGATTTTTCGATCATCTCGACCCGTTCGTCGAATTGAGATTCGGAAAGAGATGGGCTTCCACGATGTTCATTAATGTCCCAGCCGCCTTGCCTAAACTGCGCACACCAATGGTGGACCTATCATCGACTCAGGGCATTATGGCCGTGCAACTAATCAACTCTCGATGGATTTCAGCTGGATATTCCTTCTGTTAAAACATAAACCTGATATTTGCCCTCTGAGAATACAAGTCTGAGGGACCTGCTCCGCCGGTTGCCATTTCGGACGCCCAACGAAGGCCGAATGCTAGAGGCTTTCGCGCCGTTTGCTTGCTAATTGTCGTGTCTCACTACCCGGCCAAGAATAAGAATTCGGCGCAAGACGATAGGAATGCGTTTTTTTTTGGGTTAATCTAAGATAATCTATGGACACATATAGGGTTGGAATAGGGTGTACAGTATCGTCGACTAAACAGAGAGAGGGAGAAAAGGAGAGAGTATAGTGATGCTTAAACTCTTACTCGAATCAAAAGAGAGAGTATAGTGATGCTTAAACTCTTACTCGAATCAATAATTTTCACCACCTGTTCATATCATGGTAAAGATGCAACGAATTCAATTCGACCCAAGTGTTTGCATATGCTTCGTTTCTGAGTTCTCTATTAGTATTATCTAACGATCAAGTCAGCTGTCTTTATTCAATTAGGGTCCACTTGTGTCCGCTTGAGCATACGAGCTGTTGTCGTTCTTCTTTTGTTCCCTTTTTTAAGGCTGTACTGCTAATGGACAAAGATTTCACTTTGGAGAGCGGCCTGTTAAGCGGCTTGCAAATGACCAATAGCCAGCGCTCGCTTTGCATTGACGTCTGGACGAAACGCGAAAAACACGAATGGTCTGAGCACATTCACCGGATGAGAGAGACAACTGCAAGTGACTTCGTTGAGAGAAATGCTTTGAACAGCTACGCGCCTATCCGAAAACAGACGTACACTCGATGGTAAGTAATTCCAGTCGATCTAATTCGTATAATTGTTGGATAGCTAATGATCCTTATATTTGATCTACAATATACGCGTTCGTAGATGCAATGACAAATTCTTCAAATAAAGGCAAGGTTTGAAACATTCTGAACTAATTGATTGGAGACTGATTTGAGTGGGCATTTACTAAACGCCACCGCTGAAGTCTTCTGAATGCGTTAAACTAATGTATATGTTGTCATAACCATATGTTCTAATTAGGTACGTCGACGGGGCAATGTATATGAAGGCTGTTGCCAATGCTCTAGAGAACGCAGAGGTGGAGATTCTCATCACTGATTGGTGGCTTACGCCGGAGATCTACCTGAAACGACCACCCGGGGACTCCCAGTATTGGCGGCTGGACGAGATACTCCGAAGGAAGGCCGTACGTAACAAACAATGATCAATTTATAAGAGATCATTATTTTTCAGGGATCGTTCACCAAAGTTCTGACTTGGCAAGCACAGTTATAAAAGAATATTTAGGAAAAATAATACAATGTTATTTGACAACTAATTAACGATCGTTACCAATTACTATTTCGCTCGGTCGGTTGCAGGAATTGGGAGTGCACATTTTCATAATGCTGTATAAAGAGGTCACATCTGCACTCAACATTAACTCGTTCTACTCAAAGCGGAAGATTACAGGACTGCACAAAAACATTCGCGTCTTCAGACATCCTGATCATATGAAGGAAGGTACGTCATCAAGCATTAAGCTTTTGCCATCGCATAATTGTGTCATACAGATTGTCTGATTGGCAGCGTCCGACACATGATCTGGATGTTAACTGTTCCTGATATTATTGTGCCATAATTTAATTGCACTGACAGACGAATGTATCACAGTTATCACAGTTAGGAATTTAATAATGGCGAATATGTTGAATATAGGATTATTAAGGCTCATTTTCCCAGTACAATATTTCGTTTATCGGGTTCGCAAGCTAAGATACAAAAGGCTATAACTAGACTGTGAATAGTGACTCTTCCAGTTCGTTTCGATCCGGGCATAGAAAAGACACACACCCAAACGATTCAAACCACTTTTTGTCACCCCCGGAAAATCTTCCTCACAGGTGTGTTACTCTGGGCTCATCATGAGAAGTTGGTCATCGTTGATCAGAAGTTCGCCTTCTTTGGCGGAATTGACCTCTGCTATGGACGATGGGACGATGCTCTCCACCGGTTGACCGATACAGCACCGACCAAAACTGCCGAGGAGGATGTCAAGGCACCAGCGGAAAAAACGCTTGAGTCGGATGCGCATCAAGACAGTGTCGAAAATATTGCAGATCATGATGGTTCGTACTATCACACTGTGTACAAACCGAAGTTGGTCATTTTCACCATATAATAGAATATTACCATATATATTATAGATATTCTTTTGTCGCCCCCAAGGTCATCAAAAGAATAATATCGAGGAACGTTCCAATATAAAAGCAAAAACTGCGATATCACTTATTGTCACTTGTTTTGTTTTTTTTTTTGGCAAACGCTGACAAGTAAATTAGTGTCTAATTTCACTCTTCGCCATGTTTGTGATGAACCGAGCTGAGGTACCGCTAACTATACAACATCAAATACAGCAGATGTGGGATTTGCTCAGCTGTCAGGCATTTGGCCCTTAATAAACAAATAAACAATACTACAACTTCAACTGTTTTCTGCAGAGCCACCTCCTCGGTACGAAGATCAAGTGGATGCTCCCCCATCGTTCTCTTCGGCGATTGCGAAAGGAGCCGTCCGGAAAGGCCAAAACGCTCCCGATGAGAAGGCCGATAACGGTCCTCGGTCGCCGTCGATCTATTTCGATCAAGAGACGCGCAAAGTTGTGAATCCGGAAGCCGCCGAACATCTGGCCAGCGGCAAAATGAAACTTCTCCTGGCCAAGCGACGCCTGAGTGCCCTGATGGTGAGCAGGCCCAATTGGTTAGATTGTGGTTATTTGTATGGGATACACTAGCGGTAAGCGGTCTTGTTTAGAAAAAGTGATCCTTCCTCGTGGATTGTTTGCGTGTAAGAGATGAAACCTCTCAGCTCCAAATAAACAGTATTTCTGACCATTTGAGAAAATCGGTGAGCACGGGATGGGGCCCGGACACCGGACCTGATCTTTGTGAGTCCGACTTGTTCATTGCGACAGAGAGAATAGTAGAGCGGCTGGATATTGTTAGTGCGACTTCGATGGTTGATTATTATATGGATGATTGCACGAGTAAATAGTTTACTTTACGTTATGTATAATAATTATGCATTATCTCAGATACATTGTAATAGCCGGTTGAAATCCCAGTCGAAATTCACCCACACTCGAAATAGTCGCATAGAACTGAATAATGGACTCCTATGAGCGGTGTTCTTATCTGTTTCGACGTTTATGTGTTGCAGATGTTTCAAAATGTCCGCCGGGAGATTCATCGCCGATCGTCCGATGACTTAGTGGACGAAGTCAGTCATACGAATACGGAATTCATGTAAGCCTAACCCTTGTTGGGTACTCAAGGTTGAACTGTATGAGCCCGATTAAAGTCGCGGAGTTACTATATTTATTCATGTGAACGTTAATAGATAAGAACAGAGTAGTATTGGGAAATGTTATGTATAATTATACAGTAAAGATGAATACATAGGAGGCCGTATATTGTTATTCAATTATTGTGGATTGTACTACATATAGAGGTTTTAAGTATAAAGAGCAGTTATCGATGTTGGTATACTTGGTAGTCTTCTGTTTTCTTTGTCGGATCACTGGGCGAAGGCGAACTCGTTTATGGATGCTATTCAGAGAAATTTCCCTTTTGTAGATAAAGATATTTATTAATTAATTTCCCTTTGCTCCTAAGTACTACATAAAGAAAGAGAAATATGTGAAAATCCCGGTATCGTTAAGTGTTGTATTTGGTGCACTGCATCTTTTCTCGCAGACCGGACGAGGAGAAGCTCGCTTCCTTCGTTAATGAAGAGGCTCGCTTCTGGCTAGGGAAGGACTATACAAATTTCATATTTAAGGATGTTACGAATATGCATCAACCGTTTGCCGGTAAGTTAAACTGACGAATGAAGTGACACAATTAATAAGAGGTCAAAAAAATTTGACTAGCATTCATTGGGATCATTTGTATCTATCATTTGCACAGCGTTGGATTGCCTTCTCGTGTGGATAGACGAATAAAATGTGTTCATTATCGACAGAATGGCCGGCGCTAATCATTAAAACAATTTCGATGTATTCCTTGATAACAACTTACTGATTAATGTCAGCTAGGTTGTTTGATCTTGGGTCGCCCATTGACAATAACAGTCGCCTTGTAGTTGAACATAGTGTACTCTCTCTAGTTAGTCTCTTTTTTTACGGGGGTGTTGCCATGATAATGCATGACAACGCCGTGACTGCCCTCCCTCCTGGACCTGTTGACGATGTTCAAGAGAACCATCACCATGACATGGTTAGCTGACTCTCAGCTACTTCCCTTCTGTCTCACTCCAGACTTCCTCTCTAAGGTATCTGTCCGCTTCCCGTCTTGTAAACAACTACTGTGGTCAATATGGTGTCTGTAGAAAGCCCCGTGTATGCAAACATGCAGTATTTATGATGCATACAGGGGGTGTACGGTGCCTTCCTTTCTGCACAGTGGTAGCTGTACCGCAGGCCACATTAGTTGGCACTACTACCTTTCAAATCTGATTGCGGAGATACTGCCCATCTCAGTTTTGAACCCCCGACCCCACAAAACTCCCTTTAATACTGCCTCCCTTACCCACCACGCCATGCCCACAATCTCCCTAGTTAGCCTTAGAGACAAAACTAACTCACCGATTTGATTTCAATTATCAAATGAAGAGCACATCGATCGTACGCGAACGCCTCGAATGCCCTGGCATGACATTGGCGGTCTGGTTATAGGGCGAGCCGCTCGTGACTTGGCCCGTCACTTCATTCAACGGTGGAACTTTGTTAAGAATAACAAAGCGAAGCGAAACGATCTCTATCCCTGGCTCCTCCCGATGAGCTATGACGCTGCTGACGAGTTTGACGTGAGTTAGCCCTTTTGAGACGCTTTTCAGTACGAATTGAAGTACATCGTACTCGAGCAACCGGAACACAGTGTCCATTTGCTGCATGGCGCCTAAATGAAACAATTTTTTATCACAGAGTAGTTTCATCGAAATCATTGAGGAAAAAAATCGTTGTCATCGACTCGTCAAGGTCAAATTGTCGTCTTCTTGTGGTCACACCAGTGAACTTATTAAACGTTGTTGTCTCGTTGTCTGTTGTCTGTTGTTGTTGTTGCAGGTGAACAAATGCGAGCAGTGGTTTGGTAAACTATATCGTTGCGAGGTGCAAGCACTGCGGTCCGCCAGTAGTTGGTCAGTCGGTATTCGCGAGCGTGAGCACTCGATTGAGGAAGCCTACGTTGAGCTGATCAAAAATGCAAAACATTACATTTATATCGAGAATCAGTTTTTCATTTCAATGAAGAGGGGAGGGGTGGTGTACAACCGAATCGCGGAAACCCTCTATGAGCGAATACTTAAGGCGCATGAGTAAGTTAACAAGATGACCTACGATAATAAGAATAATGATTGCATAACATATAAGAGAACTTAAGCATTGTATGCAGTTCCTTCAATAAATCAATAAGCTTTCTCCTTTGCTCCTTTAATAATACATGTGTAAGTGATGGTGATATTCATGATACCCTGTCTGGTGATCATACCTAGTTAGCCCCCATTGTCAGAGAACAAAACTTACTTATGTTACCATAAGGTATCATAATAATGACCTTGAATAAAGCATGGTTCATTTTCAGTTAAATTATCTAATACCATGCTCACTTGGGTGTTGTATTTGCCGACAGTGCCAACGAGAAATTTCGGGTCTACATTGTGCTACCGCTCCTGCCGGCGTTCGAGGGTGAAGTAGGAACGCCGAGTGGAGCGTCCATTCAAGCTATTACACATTGGAACTATGTTTCGCTCTGTCGGGGACCGAACTCGCTACTTTCTAGGCTAGAAGCAAAAAGTAAGAGATTTTAATTTCCGGTACTTACTCTGCTTTGATAAATTCCTATTCCCGACGTAGTTCATTGTTTTAGTGACAGATAACGTAATTGAACAGGTAGGTTTTTCAGACAGCAAGTAGCACTCGGACGAAGTACGCATTGTTACGAGGTAGATAATTGAAGAACAAGCAAATTTCCTCATCACAGACGTTGGAAGATTGTCAGGGAAACTGCGCGGGAAGCCAATCTAGTGAATGTGATGTCTTTGTTCCACTTTGTAGTAAAAAATCCTCGAGACTACGTATCGTTCTTCGGTTTGCGAAAACACGATATTCTCAACGGCGTTCCCGTAACCGAACTCGTCTACGTCCACTCGAAGCTGATGATCGTCGACGATAGCCAGGTGCCGAACATATTCCACCTATGGTTATATATACAAACATAGCTTTTATATATATATATATATATATATAACATATAAAAAAAATATATATATGTAATATATGAAAAAAAAAATATATATATAACATATGAAAAAAAATATATATATATAACATATGAAAAAAAAAATATATATATAACATATGAAAAAAAATATATATATATATAACATATGAAAAAAAATATATATATATACAATTAAGTTGCAAATATGTGGGCTTGCTAGGTTCCATATTATGGTTGACCCTGCTGTATATTGTATATACGTTATGATCATCATTATCGTATTGTATAGGTAGACGTGACTTGTGGCCTACACCTTCAGTTGTTCGTGGAACTAGTCAACAAGACTGGTGATATCGTCATCAGCTTTTGCATTTTCTTATATTGACACTCGGTGGGCCGCACAATAAATCTAGTATGCCCATACTTTCAAGGTGATTATGGGTTCGGCTAACATCAACGATCGCTCTCTGTTGGGCACCCGCGACTCGGAAGTGGCCTCGCTTATTCGAGACCAGCACTTTTATTCAGCGACATTCGACGGTCAACCAGTGAAGGTCGGAGCCTACGCTGCATCGCTACGTCGCTGGATCTTTCGTGAACATCTCGGCGGATTGGCCGACGTCGAAGATCCAGTGTCGGACCATTTCTTCAACGACATCTGGAAACGGATAGCACAAAATAACACAGAGATCTTCGAGTATGTGTTTCGTTCTCTACCTACTGATAGTGTTGCGACATTTGCCGAACTGAAGAACTACGTCAACCAGCCGTCCCTTGTCAAACAGGTTCGTCGTTGTTAACCGCACGACCCTAAGCTATGTGCTAGTTGTATACAAAAGCGAGGCAGTGCACACATCTGAATCAAATCAATTGTAAACCTACCTTTCTTTTCCGATTGACTACCTTTCTTTTCCGATTGACTGTTATATTACGTATGTATATTGTAACAGCATTGAGTACTGAGATGTGAAAAACGTACGAGTTTCGGTAGTGTATCGTTTCACGACGACAGAGCAAGCATGCCTTTGTACAGTAACGGGAAGTGGAGATGTGAACGTTGACCAGATAGAAACCACTTACAATAAGCCCTTAGTTTGGTATTAATTTAATGGTGGGCCATATACTAAACTTTGCTGGAAGAAGTTCCTCGTACTTGAAGTATCAGTTATAATAATCTGGCATCTTGGCTTTATTTCAGGATCCGAAAGCCGCCACCGAAGAGTTAAAGAAAGTTGTCGGCCATTTAGTTGAACTGCCAGAGAAGTTCTTGATAAACCAATCGCTTACGCCGGCACCAGGAACCAAAGAGCATCTTCTGCCCGTGGCATTATGGACATAATCGACGGAGTCTACCCTTTCTTGATACAGCAGTCGTAGTGGAGGACAAAACGCAATCTCAGCGATACCAACATATATCCACGCACATACATCCGAATCGATTTATCACAACACACAGCCATTAATGGAGCGCTGTTTGTCGTATTGTTTGTGCAGCCGTGCGAATATGTATGTGTGTGTGTGCATATGTGTTCATTGATAACCAAATTGTTTGTTTTTATTCGTACGATTGTTTAAGGCCCCATTTAACATATCTTCAATGAACATACTTGTTCAGTTACATGCTCCTTCCGTATTGAGTCAAGACGTGAGGGTTGTAAGATAATAGAATTCTATATATATATATATATATATATATATACACCTCCTCTTATATATATATATTCACCCAAGAATAAATTGTAAATATCTGTAAATATTTACAATGGGACAGTTGCGTATAGCATTCTTATACACGTATATATATATATATATATATATATTATAGTTTAGTGTTGTAGGAAGCAGAGACTACTGCTACACTCCGGAAGGATAAAGTCCACTTCATTATGAAAGTATATCATATTTTATTCCTTCGTTGGATCAACAGTTGTACAGTTATTATGAAAATACAGTGATGATACACGCAGACGACGTGATCATAGTAGTAACTTTGAAGTAAACTTATATTGGTTGTGCCGAGTATGCCTATTCCTGTTAACTATAATAGAATAGCACTTTGTAATTATACCGGAACTGTAATTATATCACGTTCACTAAGCCGGATATGCATTTTGTCTTTCTTCGTAATATGGATGTGATCACATTACTTTCCATCTGTGTTATTATATATCGGCTTCCAAACAACATCTGAATCTGTGTGTTTAATATAAATATCTTGTTGAATAGAAATAAGGTCCAACTGTTAAAATAGCTTGTAGTAATATCTATATTCAACATAAACGAGAAATCCACAATTACTCATGTTCCATCAATAAATTCGGTGTAGGTGTTGGGTAGTGTGTGCTTACAAAGCGTACATTCGGTGTTGTTAAGTCTAATAAACACAATATTTTTATGTACCGGAGCAGCTATTACAGAAAGGCTATGTTTGCCAATGATACTATCATTGCCATTAACGACACCATGTCAATCGCGATTTTGCCGATTCAACACAGTCGATTGCTGTCGGTTCCTTCAATTCCCATTCGCGAAAAAGGGTAGTAAGCGGCGATGCTTGAATAATATATTTCTTTCGAAGAAACCCAACCGCCGAAACCGAATTGCCCTCTGCCGAAGCTCGTCCAGTGAATAAGTCATGTACAGGTCAGAAGAACTACATTTCCATATATATGTGTATATATATATATGACAGCGGGAAGGAAACCATTTTGACTAGCTCACGTGATGCTTATGAGTCCTACATAACGCTTATGGACATTATTGTACAGGTAACGATATAAATACGAACCGCCACATAATGCGCATTAATCTATTCGACGCTTCGTCCTTCTATTGATGCCTCTTTCGAGCCGTGAAGACCACTGACTTGTCGACCGTTTTGTTGCAAATCGCAAATGTGCACAATGCTTATTTAAATCGAATGATGTCTCGCCAACGAGAAGACGCGTGAAGAAGACCGATTTCATTTTACAAAAGTTGGCCACTTTTTTTGGTGTAGTCGAATTAGCCACTTTCGTATATTTGATCATGATTATCAAGTCAAATAAATTCACTCAGCCGAAAACCTTATTATACCATAGGGCTTAGCTAAATGGCTCGCCAATTAAAAAAAGATCGCTCATTGCTCTAGGGTCTTACAATAGCTGCCGTCTCAGTGTCACTACTTATCTAATTTTCTCTTTAGCCTACTAATTATGTCCAAGACGCTATGAGGCGGTACAGGCCACGTCTCCTAGTTTCTCTAATAAACCTCTCTTGTAGCTATTGCCACTCTTGATTTTCATCAGAGGTGGTGCTGGTCGGTGATCGCCAATTATTATACTCACTAGGGTTGAGTCTCGCCTCATTACCTTCATCCGTGTAGTGTACAGACAGAAAGCGATGCAGATATGCAGTGATTCATTTACAAACTCTTCGTATACAACTATTCTCGAAGAAATGGCATTACCTTTAAGGGCCTTAGGCTGAAATAGTTGAAACCCACCGTACGAAAACAGTGGCTATCTCAACTTGGCATCCGGCTGCTTTTTGATACACAACAACGAAAACAACAATTATATAACCAAAATATTGTAATAATAATATACTATATACATAGACATACGATACTCGACATATACTCTCATATCCGACATTTCTCGTAGTAATTCTGCCATACGGATAATAAGTGCCGAGAAGTGTCTTCTAATGGAAGAACAAAGAGATGGGGGACTTCAGCTACCAACGAAAAAAACTAGATATATATATATATATGAAATGGAAATGAAATGAAATATGCCAACTACAAAAATATGAATATATGAATTTATATTTATTCAAACATATGATAATTAAAAATTAGTTCTAGGGATTACTTGGGAGGATTAGTTGGGGACCAGGGCCGAGGCCGACATGTCCTGACTACAAAAATTATATACGCCATTAGATAATAACCATATTAATCATGGGTTATATATATATATCTACATATACAACATGCGTGTACTGTGAGCTAAAGTGATAATGATATACAATAAGAGTTGTACATATTTATCATTAAAGTTATTACTATGTCACACTACATATGCATATATTTACGATGCAAAGTTTTATTGACCATTATGTGAATGATCGTTTGATCGATCAGATCGGATTTTGGGGATCTTGTAAATAATTTAATTATGCGGGCAACACGTGGATGTACCATGGAATAGTAATTCACAAAGGAAGAAGGCGAAAACTAAAGAAAAAAACGCGTCGAAACAACCAACAGATGGTGATACAATTACAGCGTTTCATTGTTCGCAGCATGTCTTTGTGCACGAGTTCAATGGCGGATATTTATATATTTTTCTTTTAATTTACATAATTTCCGTGCGCTCCAGACAAACCAGACCTCCAAATGTAATAAATATCGTAGCATCTGAAATTGAAGCATTTTACTTGTTTTTTTATTTGTTGTTCTATGACTGTTTCGTCAGTATTTAGTGCACATGGGACACATAATACGACACTGCGAGAAAGGCATTGAGTGACATAATCAAAGAAACAAACTAAAATAAAACCAACAATTCTCTTGTTGAACAAATGACTCATTGTTTATCGTACGATTTATAACGTCACATCATGGAGTGGATGCTCTATGAGAAGATAAAAATCCAGGTAATAATGATAATAATAATACTAACTAATTATAATAATCATTATTAAATAAACTAGTAATCGACACATGAATATTACAGGTGCTGGTGTCGTTGCTGTTGTCTATATTGAATCCATATTGAGGTGCTCGTGTAGACTTGAACTGAAAATTTTATTTCTATCTTACTGTCGTCGAAACTGAGACAAGAGGCAGCTCTTGAGGATTATTTAGGCAAAATGGCCGAATTTTGAAAAAGTTGTCTGTAGTAATAACTGCTTTGATTTCAGAAGAGAACTAGACGTAGCTTCACGCAACTATTGCAAGTTTGTGAATTGGTCTACACGCGAATTTCGACCAATAGATTTTAAGGAAGATGAAATTCGAACGTCAATTTTCTTTGAAGAACAATGATGTATCATCATATTTAACATTCTGCACGGCGCCATTGCGTTTTGCTCTAATCAACCAAATATAATAACTTTAGTAAATACATCGTACGGCTTAGCCTTATACAAGAGAGCTAGCTTACATAGAGTATATAGTAGCATTTATAGATAATCCACTTTTTGCGGTATCCACTTTTTGCACCTACGCATATTTGATCTACCCGTATTTGATATTTATGCGATGGCAACAGGTTATTGCACTCCGAGATTTCATTATGTCTATTTATGTATTATCACCCGTTGTTCCGTGGCGAGACCTGCTGTTCGTCCGTTGCGCAGGGAATACTTCATTTGCGTCTGTCTACGTATGATTCGTTCGTGAATCGCCACCGGTGCCACGGCCGCGGTCACATGACCGCCACGTTGATGATGACACCGACACCACCTCGACTGGCATTTTACCAATGCGTTCTATCCCATCGTATCTGTCTTTCGATCCATATACGGTCCTACCCGGCAACGTTATCCAGGCCCACCTTCAGGCCGCGCGGCTCCTCGTGTTGACTCCTCGCTTGTCGTCCTCGTGTCGCCCATAGACCCCCTATATATCCCCTTTTCCCTACCCCACCTGTGTCGCCAGTCCTCCTGTCCTCGTATATTGTCCTGTCGACTTTCTTGTTTCAGCCGGTTTGTTCGGCCGTCTGTTGCTACACGCACGCGTGTTGTCCTGCTCTGCCTTCCCGCTAGCCAGCCAGGAAAGCCAGCGATTATCAGCGTTGTCTGACAGGTTGAAGATAATGTAGTTTTGGCGACCGCACCGGGTGTTCGAGCGTTATTGCAGTGGTACTAGTAGTAGCAGCAGCAGCAGTAGCAGCGTCGGTAGCGGGGGATGATGGTAGGTATGTACGGTGGCGACAGTGGCGATAGTGACAACGTCCGAACTGACGCCGTTGCTCGCGACGAATGATGAAGGACGGTCATTGGAACGGAGGATATAACAGCGAGGGCTCAGTGAAGGGCCGAGTCGTTGCTCGGCCGCTTGACGCTCTTGCTGCGCCTACACGGCCCGTAATCATCTTTTACAACATGGTGTCCTGTGCGTTTAGGCTTAGCTCCTTCCTGGCTCTGGACTATTCCTTTTCTCCAGTTCGCCTTCTGTCTACTGATAGGAAAAAAACGATGAGTGTCGAGGTCTGACGAGGGCCCTACAGCCGCCGCCGCCGCAGCCACACTCGGCGTCAATGATTGCTTCTAGCGATGCTGTTTCAGCTCGACGATGAGGAGGCGTCGTTGTCGTCGTCGTCGTCGACGATGAATCGACAATCTATGGACTATCTCTTGTAGCCTTCGTCTTTTTCACACCTAAAAGCAGGGTAGCAACGAGCTAAAGTTTGGCCTTCTTGGCGGTTAACTTCGACAATATTATTAGTAATAGTAGTATTAGTAGTATTAGTAGCTGTAGTATCAACTAATGTCGAGTCTACAATGACGCGAGCTTTTGGACTGACATAACGGCGGCCACGCGGCCACAGCAGCTTGCCGCAGGTGCAAGAATTCGACGAGATGGCCGTTGGATGACGCAAGTGAAGCGGAAACATATATATAAAGCTGGCTGTCAAAACTTGCCCGTTGTCCGGTTGTGGCGGTAGCGACGATAACGCCTGTGGTGATGGCGGAATGGCGCGATGTGATGCTGAACGGACGACTGAACCACTACGTGACTCCACGGCGCGAAACTCGACTGTTGTTTCTCTCTATTGATGGTCTGCTCCCTATCAAGCAGCGGTAGACGAAGCAGTGGTAGTGAGACTAACTTGGCGTTCTGCTGCCGCCGCTGCCGCCACCGGACAGAAACCGAAAACAAGCTCCCTAACGGCGCCCGCTGCCGGCGGTCCTAGTGTCGTGGCGATTACGGCAAGCGGTCGTGGGAGCAGCCAGTCGAACTTATCAGTGATTGACAAGGAACATACGCGACCGGCCTCGCTTACTCTAGCTCAGCATTGCATTGTAGGTGTGGACGGTAGATGGCAGATCATAGCGCAGATCGTGATCGGCGATTTGCGTTGCATCTGCTTGTAGCTAACTATGACTTTAGTCTATGATTGTGTTAACGGCTGTTCTGCTTGCATGCTAGATCAACTTGATACGAGCCTTATGCACAGAATAGCACACACAGGGAACCGTGAAAGACTCACCTTGAGTCGTTCGCTCGGGTGTAGTCGTCCCAAATGAGAACTGGGTGCCGCCCAAGGCGTCGGCAGTAATGGGCGACATATTGTGGTAAAGAAATTATAAGAAACAAGCTAAAATTAGATGTACGATAGGCAAACATTGCGCGTTGTAATAGACGCGAGGCTGGATACGCTTGGCGCCGGATAGATGGCACCAGAGATACGTTTTCAATCGAAGTAGTAGGGATTAAAGAAATGCTACTAAAATTATACTGCACTGATTTTTATTATGCCCTTAAAATGCAGTTCTTCAGCATCTTCGTAGCATGATGGATTTTTCCATACGGTCAATCAAGGTACCACAAACCGACAAAGATCTTGTATTTACTAAGAGCATTTCTATGAAGATAATTAAAGCAGTGCATTGATTCTATATGCCAGACAATCTCACGTCACGAATTTCACTTTGTGCTTACTTCGAAATGGGCTTGATCATAAAATAAACCACAGCTATCTTGAATAGACTCGAGTTCAACTTCAATAAACTCAATTAATGTTGCAGTTGTCACCCATCCAAGTCGGTACGAAGGCGAAGTACTATTTTAAAAAAGGAGTCGCTCAAGTTGTCGAGACGTACAACATCGCGTAGCGTTTGTGTTATGTGGCCCTAGAGGGAAACGCCAAAATTATGCGTGCACCGTCTGTGTCTTCATCTCCTCAGGTGATACACTCGCGGATTTCCATTCTCTGTTAAACGCTTGTTCGTTTCGGTAACTTGTTCGTCTTTCATCGCAATATGCGCCGGGAAGGCCAGCCCGACAGAATGTGTAACCAACAGCCGACTGGTTGAAGAGGACCGTCGAAAAAAAACGGTGAAGAGGACCGTCAGATGGCGAACGTTGAAACAGCAACACAGATCAGATCCCCGCTCCCATCCAATGTACCATCTATCATCTTTACCGCCCTGCCGCCGATCGGCTGAGCGGCCGAGGGTTGATGCTATAAAACCGAAAGCAACTGCCAACAGCGTCGAATCGGCTATCGGCACCTCGAAGCGAACAGTTGCTTAGGACGGGACTCGAACCCAGCCGCTCATCGGCGATACTCTGCGGCGATATCAGGAGATGTCGCTTTTGCTCTTCCCCTCTCGACCGGCTCCTCCGGAGGAGGGACACAAATAGCGACGCCGCTGGCGAAACTGGCCAACCAACCTACCGGCGGCAACTGAGCTATGTTTTCAGCGTTTATCTTCAAAGGAGTCGCGCGTTCAACCGCCTTGTATATCGCGTTGTACGCAGGCGGCGCTTCTATACTGTTCGCAGCAACATGGACGTGCACCAACTTCGAGTCCCATTTGCTTTCCCATGATCGTACCGTGTCGAGTGTAACCCGTCAATTTTCAAGGACGTTTGTCGGACGTCGTTGCGAAAAAGCATCCAAATAGCAGAGTCGTCCCATTGAAGGGCACATTGTTGAAGATGATTGACTTGGGTGGGCCTAGTTGAACAAAGTGCCTCTGGCATAATCAATGCAATTTTACTCATTATGAGCACATTAGGATCACTCTTTATATCCACTGATGTGCACTTTGCGCATGTACTATAAATACTTATGGAAGGTTGATGCTTGCTCTTGTGTCTAACAAGTACAAACTAAACGCGATTCGTGAATAAGAGTAATATGCAGATTTCGTACATCTATGAAATGGGAGGCGCTGGGGTATTGTTGATCGATAATCAATTCCCGACACTGATGGCACTTGGGATGGCCCGCCTCCCCAGAGCCTATGATATAGTTCGCGATAGCTGCGGTGGCACTGAGAATGATTAAAAATGAAAAGTACGAAGAAGTATCTGGTTCGATCCCCAGCGAGACTCCGTAGTGGTCATTCGCATGGCGACCTATATCAAAAACTGAATAACGCAATTTCAAATTAAAGATGCAGTTTCAAGCCTAATTGTTTACCAAATACAATGGTAAATGGTAAATGCTAAATGTTTTTTGGTTTATTAAAGGAGCTGCAATTATACAATGCGTAAGCTCTCTTATGTGTCACACAGCGGGGCTCGAACCTGCGGCCTCTGGCTTCCGACAGCCAGAGACTTAGCCGTCCAAGCCACCGCGCTGACGAAGGTATATATATATATATTATTTTATTTATTTATTTTATTTTTATCTCTTTTATTTATTTTTTTATTTTATCGAGAACTAAAGCGTATTGTATTGCAGTTCCGAAAATAAACTTAGGTTGAACCGAAAGTTCCCTTTTTTAAGCCTTTAAAGCCTTTTTGTAAGTCCCCTTTTTTTGGGAGAAATAGTCCCACAACCTTTTTCGGCATCTTCTTTTGAGTTGAACTTTTTTCTACTAAGATAGCTCGCGAGCCCCAGGAAAATATGGTAGTCTGAAGGGGCGAGGTCGGGGGAACACGGAGGATGGGGAACGGTTTCCCAGCCAATTTCCTGGATTTTATTCTGGATCACCTAACTCACATCGGGTAAGGTAAAGGTAAAGCTTTATTGATTTATTGAAGGAACTGCATAGAATGCTTAAGTTCTCTTACATGTCATGCAACGGGATTCGAATCTGAGGCCTCTGGCCTTGTACAGCCAAAGACTCAACCGTCCAAGCCACCGCGCTGACGGGTCGCGCATGGAAAAAAACCCCAGACTATCGACGAGCATTGGACGGGATTTCCTTTTTTTTTCAACCCGCTCCAGCTGCTGACAGTACAGTACTGAATTGAGTGTTTGGCCCGTCGGCAGAAGCTCGCGGTGGATGATGCCCCGAATATTCTACCAAACTCACAACATAACCTTCTATGGGTACCCATTTGGACAACTTTTTCTTAAATCCAAGCCGTTTTAATGCGCTTACGATACTTGAGTGGCTGGTTCCACGTTCTGTGGCTAGTTCTCGAGTAGTTACCGTTGGATTTTCCCAGATTTTCATTTTTAACACATCGTCGTCGGTCACTGTAGACCTCCCGGACCTCGGTGCATCTACCAGGCTGAATCTACCTGAACGAAATTTTTCGGACCAAGTTCTACAGGTTGTTTCACCCACACGGCCCTGTCCGAGCAGCGCGATAGCGTTTCTGTCGCGCAGCTTTCTGTTTCGCCTTTTTTAAACTCAATAAACAAAAAATGGCGCATTTTCAACTTGTTACTCTCCATGTTCACAGCCGATTTTCTGCCACAAGGAGCAATGTGGGCGCGCAAATCCCATCACCATCATGTTCAGTGGGTCCGAATTAGATGAAACAAACCTTCTCCCCCAATTAGGCCTCGTGCGAGCACGGCAGAACGAGTCGGCAATGGGTCCACCTTCTAGGCAGCAGGAACTTTTGATCCAACCGAATATATACGACTCAAACGCTATACGCGCGACAACTAGATGTACGCGTTGTGTCTAGACAAATGGTACCCCCCGCCCACCTTTGACATCATAAAGGGGCTCTTCTGCACCTCTCTGGCTCGAACATTATTCGCGTGTCGAAGAGCCCAATTATAATAGTTAGCTAGTAACTGGTAAGGTGTGTAACTGCGCTAATAGGATCATTTGCTCGACAAATATCTCTATATTTGTATTATCGTATGGCAATTTTGAGATTTCAAATTTACCATTAGAATTCGTAGCTTCATCTGTTTAACTAATTGCCCATGATACGGTTTCTCAAACGATTGTTCAATTTGTTTTCTTAATTCTAGCCAATTGCTATTGAGTAAGCATTCCTAGCTGAGCTATAAATCTAACATAAAACATTAAATATGCAGCGGGACTTAATAATATTAAAACATTACCTAATTTAGTTTAAATATTATCTAAACATATATATATATATATATATATATATACATTACGTTTACCATAACAATTGTTATATGTTATTTGTTTGCTGCCGGCGAAATAATCATTGTGAGTTGGACTAAAATTCAGACAAAAGTCAGCTGGCTGCCCGACCTTTGATCTAAGATATCCCAATTCGAGTTTCTATATTCCTTTCACATATTCGTTGGTTAGTCGTTAATAAGAAAAGCGGATCGGCCTGTGAACAACATATGATTTTTATTGTTTGCCCAATTAAACTGTAACAATGAAAGTGGCAGCGTACACCCTGGATATCAATACAGAATGCCTCTACCGAATCTACAAAGCAATTTTCATGCTACGGACGCTATCTGTGTTCATTCACACAGGGGTTATGGGGAAGAGCCCAATGATGAAGAACTTCAGGTTGGATGGGGATTTATGTAGTACTCATTCGACCAGCCACCGGCTCATACATCAGGACATAAGCTCACGGTCAGTGGGAGGGTCGTTACATCGCCGCCATCTTGGGGACACACAAATATTATGATGGACGCCGGTTGTATCCATTTGTATCGAACCTGTGTCCTGATATTTTCTGATTGTAAGTCCCGTCTTCATCTGACAGACCGCGCATAATCAAACACAAATGGAAATATCCGTATTTCTCTATATTGTCTTGCGTAGTCACATTCTCAAGTTCCACACACACACACCACAGGCACACCGAGATAGGCAAATAATTGTTAACACACGGCCGTATGCTGCGAATCCCACACATTTCCACTCACGAATCTGGTAGGCCTAACGATACAATGATGATTCATTATTAAGTCTTCATTTGTTGAACTTCACAGAGTAACCTCACCTTTTTTTGGTTACTATACATACGATTGAATTGATCGCATTACGCACTACGGTGTTTACGCCGCGCAAACAAAGGACCTTAAACGCCAAGCAAATTTAAAAGACATGAGTAACGAATCTCGACAGACAAACAGACAGAGAGACACCTGTTCACCTCACGTTGAAATGGGTTCATCTGTCGTCGAACAGGACCTACTACAACTGCTAAGGCTTGGCCTAATCGTTGTCGTCGTTTCGAGTGGTCATTCATTCGAGAAGTATTCGCGACCTAACCACGTTGTACATTGACACTGCACTGCTGATCGGGGTGACCCGACGAATGATTTATATATTTGCAGCTCACTCTATCTATGGACAGCCCGCAGTCTTTACGGCAGTCAATGAAGCTGTGCTGAAGCTAACTGCTGCCCTATGTGTGTGCGTGTGTATGGCTGTGTGACGGCGATGCTCTGTCGCGCTGATATTATAACGAGGTCTATAACTCTCAATTGTAGCAAAACAAACCCTCATCGTTCATTCTTACGTCGGACGGTATCGTAGCGTGTAGATAGGTGTTGCGTCGGCCACAGACGTCGCCGCTGCCACCGACTCTGCTCTCGCTTGAATCTGGAGTCAGTCGGTTAAGTGGCCCGCAGCACCCACTGAAGCTGCTGCTGCTGCTGCTACCACTACTACTAGTACTATTAGGCGCACTCTGTCTCTGTTTACTATCGGCCATATTTCAAATGAGTTTATGATCAAGTCAATTGACCGTCACCACCACCACCAGCCGAAAGCGAATGCCTCGCGCGAGCTGCGTTCGACCAGCGGCTCCCCGAGCGCAGTAATCGTCAGGTTACATTGTGCGACATTGTGGAGTTGTTGTTGCTGCTGCTGCTGTGGTTGTCGTCGTTGGTCTAGGCCTTCTCCTCAGCAGCGGGTACCGAAGCATCAATAGGACCAGGTAACCCATGGCCAATAGGCGATCCCAGCCGGCGACTCAGTCACTTCAGCATCAGCTTTAGTGAACAATGATAGCTGTATGCCAGCGGTTCCACCATAGGCATCACCTAGCTAGGAACAGCAAAAGCAAAAGCAGCAGCAGCAACATCACCACCACCACTACCGCCGCCAAGATCACCGCCTCCCGCCGTAAAATCTCTACCCGCAAACTCCTCACGGGTCCGCAACACCCCAAGCGTTTGAGTGGTCGAGAACAGCAGAACTAATACATGGACTAGAATAAAGATGAAACGGTAGCGGAAACAACAACAACGACAACAACAACAGCAGCAGCAAAATCGGGCCGTGTTTAACGACTCCCCGGAAGGAAGCCACGAAACGGGAATTGCTCCGGGCTTACAGTTAGGGTCAATCGAATGGTCAGGTGCACATTACTGGGATTACATTTTCAAGATTCGCTGAAAAGCAAACTAATACATGGACCACATACAAACGTAGACACACTCTTGATATGAAGGTAGTGTATGTCTCTACTGAGAGAGCAAAAAATCGGCAGATCGAGGCAGTTGTTTTAGCGGTGGTCATCAAGGGCGAAATTGGTATTAATCATTATATATTATATTTTCGAGCAGGGAAAGCGCGCTGAATGTTAGTGTGTTGTAAGTAAATTAAAATTAACAACGATGACGTTAGGATCATAGTTAATTTATGGCGCTATGCATGGGAACGTACAGAGAATCCGAGTCGTTCGTACAGCTCTATCTGCACGATGACAAGAGGATACCCTGGAAGGGAGCCTTCGTCCCCTATAACAACATCAGAGGTAACTTTGTAGAGCGACAGGTACACGGGTGTGGGAAAATCATGTGAGTAAATGATGGGACAACAAAAGTCATTATGGTTTGATTAAAGCTCCATGAATGGAAGTCACTTAGCGGCGCAAGTGGGGACGCATTACTCGAAGCTGTAAATGTTACACTTTATTAGTTCATTAAGCTCGTTGCGTATCTATTATTAAAGCATATTTGCAATAAAAATTCCCCTATATGTACCCTGTGATTTCCAGATGATTCACATGTGTAGTCTCCGACACCCGACAAATAAACCTAAATCACATTTGTCGATGAATATAGAATATATATTATTATGTTTACATAGATGTAGCTCAGCATTTGTAGAGTGAAAAGATGAAAAAAACGCCATGTTTAGCTTCGAATGCTTGCCGTAAAGGACGTTAGCGATATTTAATATTGAAGTTTAGTCTAAGAATGAGGCGTCCAGCTTGCTCAAACGTGGTGTCATCAGAGACAGAAAATCCATGGTTGTTCCCAGCTTGGTGTAGCGCTGGGATATTTTGCTATTTTCGACAATACTCGATCGAACCTAGTGTTTTACTAATCTTGTTGAAAGCGTCTACGAACAAAATGCCTATCTGGATGGCGCTGCTGACAACCTTTATCTCCACCGTTGGGTCGCCCTTATCAGCGGACGCTATGACGTGGACATCCCCTCGAGTAACATATTTACAGACAGCTATATCCACCTTTCCTGTCGTCCATGCAACCGACTCTGTTACCATTTCACTTCTAGTTACTAAACTGCATAACGTCGTAATATTACTGACTTGGCTCGTTCCAAAATGCGTGGTATTATTATTTTCACTTATATCAACTCCTACCCTGTTGGAAAAGAAAATGATCCAGCTGTTATAGAATTTTTTTTATATCGTGATTTATCTAACCTAGGCCATTTCGTTCAAACAGAGAATCATGAATTGTTATTTCATGAATTTCAGCGGTCACTTTATTGTCTCTTGACGTACCTCAAGATCCAACATCTCTAACATCATCATTGACAGCTACCGTAGGAGACGTATTCGAGCTAACAGCCAGCTACGAGCCAGCTTATCATCTCAGTGACATCAACATAAGCAGATGGATACATACATATATAGAGGACGGATAAACACTGTCAATGTATCTGCATAATCAGCAACCATCACTTAGTGGAGTCGTTTGCTTGAGTGGTGTCGCTAACGGCTACAGCGATATTTATAGCGACGAGCGATGATTTTTGTATGCCTCGCATATTTCGTGTGTTATGCTCGCCGCCGCCACCGCCGTTGTCGTATAGTGTAACATCGGCCTGGGTTGGGATCTCTCCTCGTTCAATCCGGTTCCTTGGAACAGGGGCGTCAACGGCGACGGCGGTGGTAGCAACAACAATCACACAACTCTGGTGAACTAGTGATTAAAACTGCATCTACGATGGCCGTATCGTAAATAAATAGAGAGATGATAGCATTGATTGCGCCGGAGGGTATGAGAGGGTTTATTGGGGCATGCTCTGTACTGAACCAGGGTCGGAGTGGATGCATAATAATAATAATAATCATAATTAGATGATGAACGTGTGGCGAGTTGTGGATGTTACATCATTGATTAGGCTGTGTAGTTTTAAATTATGATTTGGCTTCAAAGCTGGGAAAGGGCCTTGAACGTAGCAAACTCAAAACATCACAAACTTCAGCAAAATGTCACGATCGGTGTTTGCAAATACCCCTTGTTCTCATTTTAATTGTTTGCTGACTATTTTATTTATACAACAGCTTTTAGATTTATGTAATAGCAATCAAGTGAGTAATGAATAAGGTTCAAATAACGATATATATATATATATACCAACTGGATATCGGGGGCAGGGATAAGGCCCTCCTTCTAGCTAAGGGCTTTCGATATGGGAAGTGAGTTTATATCAAATACTAACGCCTGTTTCTGTGACGAATATAGCTTACATACGCAATTTAAGGTATTTGTTAAAAGAGGCACCCGCTGCGATCCATCTGGATGCAAATTTTTGTAATTACATGGTTGCAGCTCCGCTCTTACATGGGTGTCTTCAACATGACGACAGCCTTATTAATTCAAACTAGAGTATCGCTTCTTTTCGCTATAACGCGAGTGGTGCATGTAATATAATCCCTTTAGAATATTAATGTCAGCATTAATAATCTCCGATAATATTAGGAAAATACTGCTGAGTGTTATTAAGGGATTACGAATGGAAAAATAACATTTATGGTTCCTATTATTCAGTGAATTCGATGTCAGGACCAACGGATTTAGGAATAACCTTCTAGCGTAGCTACCAGGGCGGAATCTGTTATTATACAATACAATACATCAATGAGTAATTCAGCAGAAAACGTATCCGTGATTTGAAAAAGACTTGAGACTTGAGCATTTTTCTTAGCAGAGTTTTATTTTAAACTAATTGTTACTTGATATGAGACAGAGCGTAAAATTCGGATAAAGCACAGTTCTGATAGATGTTCCCCTTGATTTTATGATTTTTTTCTAATACGAATCCTTGCCAGCATTGCTTGTTTACTGAACCATATATTCCTCCCTGATAGAACATAGAATCATTACCAAAAAACTATAACGAGGCCATTACGACTGTAGGTATTACTTTCTAAATAAAATATGACTGTAACGTAGGGTGCAACAATCAGGCGTTATTTCTTTTGTTTTTTAAAACGATAATAATAAATACGGTTTACTGTTCTTCAACTTAACCCGACGTAATTACTCCACCGTACAATTTTCTTCACATTTAAGCTCAACCATGACTCCGCATAATGACGTGGCCAGAAATGGCAAAATCCAACAGCTCAGCAGCGAAGGGAGTGCACAAATAAATATCCTAGAAACACAGCGACACCCTGTCGTCTCGTTTCTTGTTCGCCTTCTGCGAGATCAACAAAAATGCAATAAAAAGTGAGATCTAAACAATGAAATTGCGGCGTCAACAAGATGGGACCTCATGCCGCCATCTTTACAGATGCAGATGTCAGAAGAAAAGTCATTAACAAGACATTTCAAATTTTGTTCGCTTTCATCGTGGGAGCTGTACTCATTAGAGCGCACACCGAAACGATCCAGGGGGCAGCTTGTTCGGCCATTCGTTTGCAGATATTAACCGCGCAGCATTGTGGCTGCCTTCGTTAGCAGCTTGTTATGTAGTGACCAAACATACATATGTGATAATTGTCTGTACATAAATGCTGTACATACAGCTTCGGTAAATTCGAATGCGAGTGTGAACGAATGGACGAAGGATGGGATTTTGACCCTTATCTTTCGGTTTGGGCCACGGACATCTCGATTACGATTTGATTATATTGAATATTTCAAAAGATGTATTGTACATACGAAGTAATGAGCCCGTGTAGACGAACGAGAGCAGAATGCCAATATAATACACACAATAGATTGCTTTCCAACAAATTATGTCTCACGGATTCTATGGAAGTTATTAAGGTTGCGACTATTCGGTGATTTGGGGACGTCGCTCGGATTTCTCTCGAAGGCACTCTACTCTAAGGCATGTTAGGAGAGAGAGAGAGACTTAGTCGTCAAATGAATAAGATCTTTATTGGTCTTTAGTTTTTTGTGTATTTTATGGCCTTAATCAAGCTTCGATAAAACACGACGTCGACGCTACACAACAAAGCGCACCGTTCAACAACTGTTCGTTATCGTTCGTTTTAGAAATGGATCATTAATCAACTATAATAGGAACGGTTTCATAGTTTCTTTTAATATGGGATACCCTAGTTTGGTCCATCTCTTGACTAAATTGCGAGCGTCCGCCAAATTGCGTCTGTCCACCGGGATGAATGAAGCATGGATCCATAGGGTCTCCGGTACAAATCCTATAGGGCACACACGAATCTCGGTGGCCCTTTATCCTTAGTAGGATTCCAATGCCATTGCGCCAGCCACCCAACTTCGATTTGGGTCTATTTTGGTCCGCATATTCGGTGATTCGTTTGGGTAGCCAGCTTGTAAACTAGCATACATATTGAGATCAAAGCAGTCACAGATTGAGCTTGAGGTTTTAATTAGCCAGAAACGAAGGCTCGAACATTGGGGTTCGCTTCGTAACATGCAATGCTATCCAGCCCTAGAATTTCACTCGGATGCGAACGGCGATATTGTGCACCTTCGGTCAAAGATGAAAGCGAATTCTATTATCGATCGATTGATTGATAGCGTCCTTTCACGGTGTATCGTGGAGAATTCGCGAATACACTGTCGCACAGAGCGGCTCGGCAGAGGAATCAAACTAAAATAGTGCGATATCAACAACTTTTACTTTTAAGTATATTCGAACAACTATTAGCACTCATGTTTGAAGCATATGGGGCAGCTCCTTGAAACCGTCCCATCCAGAAACCTTCGATAACTCCAAAAATAATAATTATGATTTACATTTTGCTCTAGTTATTATTTTGCTTTGGCTTTTTATAAACCCTTATTTATACCACTTACCACATTATAAACAGTATTCTAGACCAAACCATTCTGACTACTAAAATCGTCAAACGGAATATGATTCTTATTATTCTTATCAGGATATCTATATCAATCATGTGTCTCACATATGTACGAGATGCAATATGAGGCTTCTCTTATCGATTTCAGATGCAAAGAGCAGGAATAGTTGCTCGTCTAGTCAATTGACAGTTCTTATCATAGACAGCACATTTTGGGCTATTTTTTAATAGGTGTGTATCTAAGTACCCCATGGACACAGTCATGGAACACCTGGAGGAACACGAGGAACACCTGTCATTTGCCCGAGATAACGTTTAGGTTGACCGTACATTTTTAGCTTCAGAGAGTTTAGAGGTCGAGAGAGAGAGAGAGGGCGCCCGATAGAAGCAAGGAAAGATCCTACACTACAGGTGGCCTTCGGAACATCAGCAATAGAAGCAGCTAACCTTGGGATGCTAAACTGGGAGCATTCGACGCGGACGTGCGTTATGGAAACTTTGAAGCCAGGAGTGGACAGAAACTGGAGACTAAAGCCGTAATCTTCAACAGCTCAACAAATCTCTGATTTTGAGGTTCGAATGATCGCGACCACCGATTGGAAATTTACTGCATTTAAATGCATGTATGATCAATATTGCCAGCATAGACAGCTGCTTGGCCGTGTGTCTGAATTCTACGTGTCGTCCGAGTAGCGACGTCTTCGTGTTGTACAGTCAGCGAGTGAATGGACTCTGATGATTGTAGGAGATCACTGCGTGTTGTGATCGGAGGAGAACAGATTAACTATTAATTAGTGCTATGTGAGACCACCTGGAGAGGAGAAGAAGGAGGCCGAATATCTCATCGAAAAGTTCCCAAGATAATTCAGCTTGCTGAATCGAGTCAGACTTACAATTCTTGCAGGGGATCTCACTGCGAAATTATATATGCAAATGAAGAGGTGAACGATCAATACTTTGGGTGCCCTTGAATACTCGGTGATGAACGACACCTTAGTTCCAATGGGCAGCCCAGTCATATATATATATATATATATATATGTAGTTGACCGAAAGTTAGGAAAAGTTATATTCCTCGGTACAGAAAATGATCCGAACTCAGCGAGGGGCAGCGATGACTTATCACAATCCAGAAGGCATGGAAATCACGATGGGCAAAAGCGAAGATGGAAGTAGAAAGAGAATCGCTGTATCAAAAGTATTGAGACGGTGTCGAATAGGACAAATGACTCTTTGTTGCCCTTCCCGCACCACGTAATTCTGATATTGAGATATTTATTAAACTTCCCGTAAACTGATTCCGCTTATGCACGAAGAAGATAAACATTTCAAACGTTAGACCATGGTCGAACCACGACTGCTAGACCGGAGTGTCAAGTGGGTTGGGATCGAATCTTGTCAGACAATCTTTATCATCTTTCTTTATCTGAGGATTCTTGTCTGGTACGAGTAAGGTAAAGGTAAAGGTTGTATTGGTTTATTAAAGGAGCTGCAATTGTTACAATGCTTAAGCTCTCTTAGATGTCATCACGCAGCGGGGCTCGAATCTACGGCCTCTGGCTTCCGATAACCAGACACTTAGCCGTCCAAAAAAAAATAAAGCAAAGATGGTTCTGACAGGTCCTCATAGTAATACCTAAAGGTTAGTACTGAGGCCTATCAGATAGGGAAAGATAGGGCCAGCTAAAAAAATTAAAAATGGTAAGCCCCAGATCCCGATAAACTACGGAACGTATGTCTGTTCATGAATCTAAAAGGGCCACCTGTTCGGTACGGAGCTCACGGAGCGAATATCTGAAGCAAACAATTGTGCTAGTTTCATATCGGACGAACTTGTTCAACTCCTGCGTGAGCATTGGTAGTATACCGGTAGCATCGATATAGTGTTTGTTGATACTGATGAATCGGAAGGGTAAAAACAGACTCTGACAGAGCCATCGTTATGGCCGCGATCAGCCAAGAAAAGCAATATTTATATGCATCTGGCAAGTCTTTTCGTACATAACGGTGCCATAACGAGGCGTTGCCGGATGAGAAGCACACGTTTCCGGACGAATCGGTCCACCTCATCGTCCTATTCAACATTCTTAAATGATGTGGAAAAGACACAGTTAAAGAAAGTCCAATTCAACGGGGCGTGTCCTTAACTTTTAAGACTGCATTCCACTCGAGCTCTCACGAAGTAAGGTGCTCAAAAAGTTAGCATACCATACAGTAGCCCCGATGAAGATACTAATTCTCCTCAAGAGATACCGCAATCCAGCAGCGAAAGGACAAACATTGCATTGCTATTCACGTTACTAGTCTCTGAATTTCTGCACCGCATAACAAGAAGATATCCATCAGTGCCGACAGGCGATTTCATTGTTTCTATGGCCTTAGCAACCCTAGCTGGCGTCCTCGCACATATTGGCCTAGAAATCAACACGACGGGAATGGAAGCGATGAAATTTAAACGCGGTGGTCGGCTGGTGGAATCCTACCCGTCTCCCTTACACGGTTATATCCTGGAATCCGTAGACAACTTCACCTATCTGGACGTCCTCACGTTGATCCCAAGCGCGAAATCCTTCGGGCACACATTGGCTAAACAGAACCCAGAAGGTAAAAACCGTTTAAAATAGCACACTCAGTCTTTTCGAAATAAGGTGGCATCGATGCTATTTTACGGCATCCGATAATCGTGGCGAAAAAGTAGTCGCCGCGCATCTTGCATCTAATATGAACAGATGCAAACGTACTATTCTAATAAGTGTCTTGGATTTTTACCTGTCTGTGTGATCGCCGATACGCTATCCTCCAATGAATAATCTCGGATAGAAAGCCATACCCGAGACACCCGCATACCCAACATTTCATCAGATTAGCGATATTAACCCCGAATTGTTCACAACGAATTCAATGAAAAATCACGAGTGGAAACATCCAACTGAATCGATACAACTTCAAACGAGTTCCACCAATTACATTGCACAACTGACGCTTATCAGCAGCCAGATAATACCAGTTTTTTTGTAAATATTGTGGATTGCCTTGCCCCCGATACCACGGTAGCGAATGTAATCAAATGATAACATCGCTGACTGGATTAACAGTTCTCACCTCTTAATATGCTTAATAAGCGATAGTGAAATACTATTTTGTAATGTCACATGATACACTTGAATCGAATCTACTCAACTCCGGATGAATATATAATGACTGATTGGTGTTCGACCAACCCCCTCCCGAAACAATGGGAACGAAAAGCGCAAAAGAATGAATGGAAAAAGGCCAACACTATCATTGTACAATATTAAATCCTCTGTCAGAAATCAGTGCGCGACTCGTCAATATCATCAAGTGACACTCGGAGTGGGCAAATGCGGGGTAGAACCAGTGGCGGACTATTACAGTCCTAGAGTTATTGCCATAATAAATGCTTCCGGTGTTTGTACACAGCACCACCAAATCATTCGATAGATATCTGATATCATTATAGCGAGCTGTCTGCTTAATCTCTAGCGAGGCTCAATGTTTCTCTCAGGTGATTTCATTGGTCGGCTGCGCCCACATCAAAGAAAATTACACAGACAGCGATCACAAAGTTTAGCACAGTTTAGTAACAAAGCGATACGCCGACAAAGTGAAGCGTCCACGAGAAGGAGAGAATCTAGCGGAAAAATCGATGAAATTCGCGTTAAAGCCGCACAGGAGAGATAGAGAGAGAGAGAGAGTACTCCGCCGGTAGTAATACACGAGATTTTAGCCAATATCAGACAAGCAACACTAAACCGTGGAAGGGTGGCCAAAACAAGCGAAGAGCAAATGGAAGCCACGGCAGAGGACCAAGCTCGCCTTCTGCATTGGTGTTAACCCGGTGCCGTGACTATTCTGAGGAACACTGCCTAAATATACTATAGACTACTGACAATAATACCAGTAGCACGCCTTCCGGTTGCTATTTACTATCGTAGGGCTATTTAAGCCAAATTTTTAGTACACGTTATCATCGCCGCCATAGTAATCAATCAGCTGGAAACAGAAGCCATCAGGCTCATCTTAGTATTTACAGCTGTCCGTATATATATACCATATTGTATAATATGAAACGATATCGTAGGTAGATATTTCGTTGTTACAGAAATACAGAAATAATAACTATGTTATAATAATTCTGCTTTGATTGAAAACAGGTCTAACATATTTTTTTGCAACTGTAGTAAGTCATTTCCATAAGAGGTGACGTTTCCAGTCGCGTCAAACAATATACCCATATAAAACACGATTTCCTCTTATATGAGGATAATATAGCTAGAATTCTACCACGCCTAACTGTGTATGCCATTCATGCCGAAAGCGCTGTGTGGCTTGTACAGAACACGTTGTAAATGTTGTGCTAATCTTAAGCATGACATGCTGCTTGCACAACACACTCGAGTGTGCGAAATTCTATCTTTATTTATGCCGTTTCATCACAGACCATTGGACCATCCAACTGGCGCTCGCCAGCAAAGTCGATGTGACATTGTATCTAATACATATAGCCATAGAGCTAATACAATGGCGCTGCAAAGCAAGCTATAGCATAGCATGATCCATTATGGAGTACAACATGCTCGTGCGCGAATCGATGGGCATTTCGTACAATAATCGGGCTTTGGACGGACGGTCGCTCGTTAGTCACTCAGTCAGTAACTGGATGACCGCTAACTCTCAGAGTGTGGCCCTACCCAATGAACATTCCGCTTTGTTGCACCTGAGGTTTAACTCAACGTCGTCAAGTCATGTCATGATGTCACCTTTTGATGATTGGCCAACCCTCGTTGGCAGCCTTCAGCATCTAATCGAGAGAGAGAGAGAGAGGGCGAGAGGCGGATCGTGCAGAAAGCAGACACCGCAACAAAAAGTTAGCTAGATATTCACTCTCATAACAGGCAGTGACACTTATACTTGTTGTTAGTGTCAACTCACAACATCACGCTGCTCGGCCACCATAGTTTATGATTCGGCACAAATTTCTTGTTCTTTCGGCTGCCGTTGTGCGGGCGCAGGCTCAGGCACACGGCGGCCTTATGGACACTCTGCTGTTGTACGACCACTCCCATTCTATGTTGTCTATTCTCTGGTCCTTTTTTTTCTTTTCTTACGTTCTGGTCTCCTGTCTCCTAATTTTTTTTTCGTTTTCGCTTCGACGACGCTGAGGCGGCGGAGGTGGTGGCGGCGACGGTGGCGGCGGTGGCGACGATCAACGGGGCCTCGTATGTCTCCGAGACGGGACCTGACATCACATTCATTCGATCCGATACTACTGAACAAGCGGCAAGATGCTCAGACGAGCATCGAACGACAGTAGCCAACGCTATAACAGCAACAGCAGCAGCACCCGACGCTGAACGCCTGTGCCTGCTGCTGTTGTTGTTGTTCTCCTCTCAATTTTTCTCATCTGTCCTTGAGGTGATCTCGTAAATTTGCAATTTACCCTCCCGCGCGAGAACATGACGCGCGTACAACTCGGCGTGGGCGACCCAATTGTGGATCAATGAGTTTGAGATCCTTCGGGAAATCACGATGTCGGATGAAGGCGACGAACACGCGTAGTGGTCTGACTCGATTTAATAATAATAATAATAATAATTAAGTAATAATAGTATTATTAATGTTAAGAGCAATATCATAGTCATATGAAGATTAGCATTTACATGCGATGAATAAAAAGTGATGTTGAAATAATGTGAGGCAATCATATGGTGGTTATATCTGATATAATTACTATTATTATTACCACCAAGCTCTGTTGGCTTCAATAAGGCGGCGACGGATTTGTTTGAAAGTATAATACATCAGTTATCTAAATGTAAAATCTAACTTTCAGTCTCAGCATTACACAGTAAAAATATTGTCCAATTTTTCGTAAGATGTTGTGCGTTGAAAAAACCACACGAAGGGTTAGCGAACTTCAAAGACGAGAAGTTGCCAAATGAATAACGTTTACTGGGTACTGATTCGATTCAGATCTACCAGTAGTGGATAGTATGTTACTTACTTGGGTGGGTTGACAGTAACGTCGGTTGCTAAATTATTTATTATTGCAACACCTTTATGTCTCATTCCCTCTCTCCTTCTCTGTTTCTGCCCTCTGCAACAGTGAGTCATTTTCGAGTTAGCCTTTCGAGGACCTAGAAGTTAGCTTTTTATTGCAGTACACCACAGCGGGGGTGCCACCTCGGACTTGACGGCATTGCTCTACTATATAGCGATCGAGAGGTCGTTTAGTAGCCTTGATCGGCTGCCATGTTAATATAACAACATCATAATGGATACAACACGTAAACACGTTTACTCAGTCACGTGTGCTCCATTGTTTTTCGTCAATTATGAGCAAGCTTGCCAGATTGGAAGCCTTTTGAAACGACGGGGCTGCATCTTCAGCAATTTATTTATAGACGAGTTGGTACTTGAGAAGATTCATGCTATATTCGACACGGGTGGCCTCCACGGTGTTCTAGTTATTATCGCCTGTAGTTTAATTAAATTTAGGCGAAAATAATAAATATCGCGTTGCTCACGACATCTTCCTCGGAGGGACAACGACGGCATCGATGCCATCATTTGAGCGCCGACCACCGAAATCACAGCACGATAACAACAGGGTGCGAGAGGGGGCTAACGTGTGCCGGTAGTGGCTGTTGTAAAAGCAGTGAAGTTTGTGAAATAGATTGGCTATAAAATGAAGTCAATGCATTTGCTATTGTTCATTGATGACTAAACAGAAACAAGAGTAAAAAGGGTCAGGTCCAAATCTCAGCCAGAACTACCGCGGTCATTTACGGTATATATATATATATATATACACCTGCCTCTTTTTTAAATTTGATGATTGTACATGTTATGTATGCACGAGTGTGTATATCACTATTCCCACTCGCTAACAATGAACATCGAAGGTATTTCTTAAGATCTTGGCCTGTTCCGACGCCAATAGGATCAATAGGATCATCCTTCACTTTGACCCTCGCAGGTGGATACCTACCGTGATACCGGCCAAGGTCAGGCCAACAATATTGCTCTTTTATTATTTGACGAGTGTCCCATCACAGCAATCAACAGCATACTCACATATGAGAGCTAAAATGTGGCCTTGATTAATAAAGCGGAGACGACAGTTGGCGACGGCTGCTGTTTCTGTTACTGCGCCACAGTAACACGACATTGGCACAGCCGATGATGTTGGTGAGCGGTTCATGAACCTGGTTGATCACCGCATTTGTGAACGATTTTCGTCCAGGTACCATCCATTATTTAGCTACTACTTATATTACCTCATATCATACGTAAGAGAAATGACGGTTTCATTAGTTCTTTACTGTTATTGCGGTGTTTCTCGTAGTGACTTATTTACATAGTGAACTTTTCATGCCGTAGATTCGCTATAGTTTTACAACTTCACTTAGGGCAGATAAAAAAACAACTGTTGAAATCGATTTTAATCCACTCGTGTCACAACCATTGTTTGTTTTTTTTTTTGTCACAACCATACATTGATAAACATAGCATGAATTGAACAATGTTTTGGATAGAGCTGCCAAGGTGAATTGTATAGGGAAGGATAGTAGTCTAAACTGTAGATGTTACGCCGTGCAATTACACTTTCCGGGTACCTGTAGTTAGAGCTATTGTTCTAGTATATTTGCTAATTGCCACGAGATATCACAGTTGTCTCTATCTTCTGATAAGAGATTCGCGGCGGATGCACATCGCCGAAGAACGTCGCCAAATTCGTTAGAATATTATTAAAAATTTACACTTTGCCAGTACTGACGATTATGATGTTATGACTCATTTGATACGATATAGTACAAATAATATATATAATAAATATGTATATTATTCATATATATGTTATTATTATTATTATTATGTATGTTCTGCCGGATTTGTTAACACAATACTGATAACATGTTTAAACATCATATAGTATGTATATATAATATTTATGTATTTATCTAGGGAGCAGTTATTTGGTTAGTGTAGTCCCCGCGTTTTGTGTTCAATCGATGGAGAAACGTTTTCGTTTTACTTTCAAGAACTCGTCACGAATAAGGTTAGCAGCCGCAGAATGTTTGTACTACTGAATAGCGCATGTCAGACGGCAGCACATGTTCCATTGCAGCAGGTAGCCCTGCAAGATTCTTGGAACAACGAAGGCCCGACCACATCTTAAAAGAGAGAGGTGCCTTCCGCGCGTAGAACGGTATACCGCAAGCAGCCGTCGCTACTGAGGTGGAGATTAATTAAAACGATTTGTAGTTGTTGCGGGCTACCGTAGTAGTTATCGACCCCTGATAAGCGACCTGGGAGTGTGCTACTGGAAACAAAGGAACAAATGAGCACCAAACATTAGCACACGACTCGATTTGAAGAGATTCAGTTCGGCGATGCGTGACAGAAAAAAACTCAATGAAGGTGCCAATATTAGCCAGCATAGAACCAGTTGAATTGTGATTCGAAATTAATCAACACTGTCCTGTTCATTTTATTTTAACTATTTTTATCTTTGCTCGTTGTTAGTCTCCTCTACAAGCAATGCCGAGAGCAGTTACACCGTGGACGTTAAATGTTGGCTGAGAGTTTATCAGGTCTATTCTCCATAAATTTTGGTTTTTTTTTGCTGAAACTGATTTTTTAAGAAAAATAGAGGGAAGGTAACGGAAAACTCGATTTTTTCTTCGGGTGGCCCGCAGAAGTGCGACGCAGGAACGGGGGCCAAGCGGAGGTTACCTTCTGAAGCATTGGGAGTATGCAGAGGAGTCAGAGTGCAATGGCTACATCACAAACAGTCTCGGAAGCTTTCGGAATCGATAAACCAGGATACGCGTGAGTTAAAATCAAATAACGCAGTTGGACACTTGCAAATTGTAAAGGTAATTTAAGTTTAAATCCACTTGTAAATTCTCTATGTCAATAATATGAGAGACATATGTAGCTAATCAAAAATTTTGCATCGAACATTTTGATGGGGATTGACATTTTTATAGATACGAGGTCGTCGGATGACTGAGGTTAGCTCCGTGCACACAAGCAGGCTGATAATCGGCAAGATCCATACGCGGGTGAATCTGCTCTAGTCGCGGGGTATTTGGTCGGGCGAGGTCTGACAACCAGTGAGTTAAGGGGTCTAGGGAAGCTCAACAGCTGTAGAGTAAATATCTGTGTTCGTTACGAAGTTGGCCTGGGGAGAAACAGCAGCCAATGACGCAAAGCATCGAATTCAGGCCAGTGAAGGCCAATGAAGAAGTACAAAGCAGAGATCGTCTGTGCTGCTACTCAATCAGAAAAGAGAGAGATAGAGAGAGTGGGGGGGGGGGGGGAATCATTCGGTATGGGCGGCCGTTGCAACGCCCCCACAACAACAAATCGCTGGCGCCAACAGCTCCCGAGGCATAGACATTGGCCCCGACACAGCAATGACCATTCGATTGAGAGCACCACCGATGAGGCTCGCAAGCACAGTGTGCCACGAACTGAGAGACAGACAAACATGTCCCTATAGGCTACCATCAGGTTCTCCTACGAACGGAGGTGGTAGGTAGGCCTAGTTCGTGAGTTTATAGGGGTGGGTCGACTATGGCAGGTAGGAGAGATGTAGTGGGTATGCTAGTGTATAGCAGTTGCCGATGTTCGCTTATCTCAATAGGAGTAAGAGGTGCCCATCCTAGACACAGCAATCAGTCAGGGACCATCGGCTGCGCTGGCGAGCGCTTTACCTCCGTTGACCGGGGCGAGTGGAAAACTCGTTGATTTGACTAAACGAGACAGACAGCTCAATGCAAAAGGTTACTCCAATAGCGTTCGAGTATTTGTATCACTTCCCGATGTATACACCTCCCCCGTATCGGCCACTCGATGGCTCAGATGACGACTATGTAAAGGTAAAGAAGCTTTATTGATTTATTAAAGGAAATGCATAGAATGCTTAAGTTCTCTTATATGTCATGCAACGGGATTCGAACCTGTATTATATATATACTCTCAATCTGGCTGTCTGTGTACGTTCTTGTGTATGCAGTAATATGTGTACCAATAGTGACCTCAACATTGACTTGTAGAGGTAGTGTCAAGAGACTGAAGTGCATATTCAAATACGCGCGCGAAGGGCGCACTTCACTGACACCTCACTCTCGGTCATGTAACAGCCGACGACAGCACAAGAGCAACAATAAAGAGTCAGTCAGTCAGTCGTCGCTCGACCCTTGCGTACTCACTACATGCATGCCCGAATAACATGGCGCAGCCGACAGTGACGAAGCCACCAAAGAACTGATGAAGTGACGGAAGAAGGTCCCCGACAGCGGAAAAGAAGAGGTTCTTGAAACCACATACCCCGTCAAGCCAGAAATCCAGGAGTGAAAGACAAGTAAGTGGCAAAAGTGACACGAGACAAAATGATTTCGCAGAGAAATATGATCCCCCGGCCCATGAGCAATGAAGGCGATCGCGCGGAAAACTGGACAATCTTCCTCGACGCATGGACCGACTATGCTCTACTAAACGACGTGTACAAGCTTAGTCCCCGCAGACAGCTTGCACACTTCAGATCAGTGATCGGAGACGAACATCGGCTCTTCCTGAATGGTCTCGAGGTAACCCGAGTACAGAATGACATGACAGATCCAACGGGTGAGGAACCATGTCCATCGCTGAAGGCACTCATCAAAGCCCTATCGGAAAGGTACAAGAGTCATCAGAATGTAATATTCCAAAGGTATCTTTTTCAGCGAGCGACTCAAGGGGACGCCGAGACTGTCAAGGAATACAGAGAGCGAATGGCACAACTCGCAAAACGGTGTGTGTATGAAGGCCACGAAAAAGAAATGCTTAGGGATAAGTTGATCCTGGGCACCCGTCTCGCTGTCGCCAGAGAAGCCCTATTTCGAGAAACGGACCACAAAACACTGACGATGGAAGTGGTGATGCGCACACTAGAAACTTATGAAGATAACGAGAGAGCGATTCAAACAATAGAAAGGGATCGACAAGGTATCCGCCGACCTTTTGAAAATACTTCAGAAGACGTCAACGTGTTGCGCAAAAGCGGATACAAGGCGCGCATACAAGCGCGAGATACAAGGGAGCCCCGCGGACCACAAATACACAACAGGAGACAATGCCGAAGCTGTGGTAGTGTACACGCCCCTAAACAATGCCCTGCCATCGGGCAAACGTGTGCCGCGTGCGGCAAAAAGAATCACTATGCCCGAGCGTGCAGGTCAAAAGACAGGCAAGGACACACGGTGCGGGTCATACAGGAAGATCCAGAAGGAGAATTTGACGAAACGGAGTCCGACGAAACATTTCAAACCGAAACCGTTGGCAACAACCCAAAAAGAAAATTCTACGTCAGTCTGAAAGTAGGTGAGAAAGGAGGTGCACAACTGCGGGCCCTGTTAGACACCGGGGCTACATGCAACGTCATGGGCCTGAGCACATACCTCGCCATCCGAAGCAAACTGAAAGGGCTACGCATTGACCGCGAGGACCGCACACTCCTTAAAATGTACGACAATTCACGAACGGTGACTATGGGATCTACGACGTTAAAGGTCAGTACAGATACCGTGAAACGATGCACAACATTTCAAATAGTTGATAACGAGGTGGAAACGCTACTATCAGCAAACACCTGCCTCGACCTAGAGCTGATCAAAGTATCCAGCAAAGTCGAGAGCGTGAACACAATAATAGCCCAAGACAAGGACCGCCTAGAGACACTCATCGAAGATTACAAGGATATATTCGAAGGCCTAGGCCAGCTGCCCCAGCCAGTCAAGATCTACGTCAAAGAGGGAGCGAGACCAATACAGCAGCCGCCACGAACACCCCCAGTCGCAGTAACAGAAGCCATCGTAGAGCGAGTCAGGGAGCTGGAAAGGATGCAAGTGATCCAGAAAGTCAACCACCCAACTGAATGGGTTTCTAACCTCGTCGCCGTGCACAGACCTGGCCGTAAGTTGAGAATCGTACTAGACCCACACGCATTAAACAAAGCTTTTTTAAGACCTAGGTACCCTATGCCAACACTTAATGACACCCTTCACCGCCTTAGCAATGCCAAAATATTCTCCGTACTTGATGCCAGAGACGGCTTTTACCAAATGACATTGAGTCCCGAAAGCCGAGACTACACTACGTTTTGGACCCCGATAGGGCGTTACCAGTATTGTAGAGTACCACAAGGAATATCATCGGCCCCCGAAGAATACCAACGCCGCCAAATGCAGGCATACGATGGCCTAAGAAATGCTGCAGTTGTAGCCGACGACACAATTGTATGGGGGGAAGGCGCAACTACGGAAGAAGCCATAGAGGATCACCATAGAAACCTGCAGGCTTTGTTCGAGCGGGCGCGGAATGTAGGGTTACGTTTTAACAAGAGCAAACTTCGTTTAGGAGTACCAGAAGTAAAATTCATGGGTCACATCATAAGCAGGGAAGGTCTGAAGGTGGACCCGGAAAAAATCAAGGCCATCATAGAAATGCCACCACCCAAAGACGTAAAGGGCGTCATGAGTCTTTTAGGCTGTGTTAACTACATGTTGCCCTTCATACCCAATCTAGCGGAACTTACCGAACCCCTGCGCCGCCTCACACAGAAACAATACCAATTCAAGTGGCAAAGCCAACAACAGGAATCATTCGAAGCAATTAAGAAACAGCTCGTCAAAGCTCCCACACTAACATACTTCGATAAAAACAAACCAGTAGTTATACAAACTGACGCAAGTGAATACGGCGTAGGTGGCGTACTGATACAGGAGGGCAGACCAGTCGCATACACATCCCACTCATTGAGCTCAACAGAAAAAAATTACGCCGTTATAGAGAAAGAATGTCTAGCCATCCTCACGACATGTAAGAAATTCGAAAACTATATATACGCAATGAGTAACGTGACAATACACACAGATCATAAGCCACTAGAGAGTATATTCTCAAAACCACTGGACTCCTGCCCCAAACGCCTACAGCGCATGCGCCTTGAACTCATGAAATATGACCTGACAGTAACGTACATACCAGGTAAAACAAATTTAATAGCCGATCTCCTAAGCCGATATCCCATACAAACAAACACGTCGCACAACACAATATGGAGAATAGAGCTTGAAGATATACAACAACGCTTATACAATCGCGTCTCGGACCCACTAATGGATCAAGTAAAAATCGAAACAATTGAGAGCTCAGAGATGCAGAGACTCACTCAAGCTATCCAGAAGGGATGGCCAAGAAGGGAAAAAGACGTACACCCCGAACTTCTCCCATTTTGGAACATTCGAGATGAGCTAGTCGTAGACCAGGGTGTAGTCTATCGAGGGTCTGCTATAATAGTCCCGCCCAGCCTCAGAGCCGAATTCCTACGTCGCTCACACAAATCTCATCTAGCGTACGACGCCATGTGCCGTCGTGTAAGAAACACGATATACTGGCCTCGAATCAAAGAGGATCTCAAATATTTGAATGACAGATGCACCGCTTGCCAGACCTACCGAGCGAAACAACGATCTGAACCATTGGCAAATAAGCCAATACCACAACGTCCGTGGGAAGTGGTCCACCAAGACATCTTTATGTGGGCAGACAAATACTATCTGGTAACAGTTGATAGTTATAGTGATTTTTTCGAGTTAGATGAACTCGGAAGAAACACGACAACAGCTGAAATAATTAAGAAGACAAGCGCACACTTCGCCAGGCATGGTAGGCCGAGCGAATTCCACACAGACTCAGATCCCAGATACATGGCCAAAGACTTTCAGGCATTCTGCAAAAATTGGCAGGTCAGACACGCATCAAGTGCACCACATTACCATCAATCTAATGGCAAAGCGGAAAGCGCGGTAAAGATAGCCAAACGTCTTGTAAAGAAAACTGAGGCGAGTAGGGAGGATATACACATAGCATTACTGGAATGGAGGGCAACGGAACAATCAGATGGGCCTTCTCCAGCTCAAAAGCTCTTTGGCCGGATCCCGGCCACACTGCTACCTGTCCCCACAAACAAGCTACGTACATCAAATAGAAAGCAGGTTGAAGAAATAATCGAATCTCGCCAAAAAGCAGCGCAACAGTCTTATAATAAGGGAGCAAGAGAACTACGTCCCATATCGCCAGGACAGTGGGTTCGAATTCAACCAACAGACCTCTCACACGAGTGGACCATCGGCCGTTGTATAGGGTTGATCAGGCCGCGCACATACAAAATAAGCACCAGTAGTGGAAACGAAATAATAAGAAATAGGAGACACCTATTTGTAATCCCTTCCCCAGCGAGCGCTAGAAAAATTCAAACTAACACTTCGCTTGGGAATTCGCAGAACACACCTGCAATAGAGACACCAGCGATCTCAACCGAGGCAGATACAGACGGGCCGGCCGAACCACGGAGACATCGAACAAGCGCACCGACAGCCAACACAACGACACGCTCGTTGAATGCTTTCCCGGCGCGACAAACGACAACTGGAGTCTCAGAGCGCCAAAAAAACAACACAACACAGAACACTAACAGCAATTTGAAGCAGCGCACGGCACTAACGGGCAACACCAGAGCAGCACATCAAAGTACGACCAACACCAGCTCCGCACCAACAATGACGGCGCAAGCCAAGCCACGGTACGTCACCAGAGCAGCCGCTGCAAGAGCGCACGCACTCGAACGAAAACGACTTATCATACGGTCCAGCCAAACAGGCAAACGCAAAGCCAACACACCGCTAGAACGCGCGGCACACAAACAATTCAGACCAATCCAACCCACAGCCCACAAAGCGGACAAGATAAACGATGGACGTAGAATAGGCGGCGGGAAGAGTAGTAAGCAACACGCGACAACAGAGGAGCAAAACACTGACAAGCAGAAGAGAAATTTAAGAACAAGGACGTACAAACAAATGTAACGCTCACCCAATGTACAAGAATCATAATAGAATGGTAAGATCAATATAAATAAGTACAATAATAATGGCACGATTGATGTAAATATAATTATAATAATAATGGTAAAACGTCGAAGAGCATTGACATTCCAGATAATCAACAAGAGTCATAGTTAGTACTAGAGAGAAAGAAAAGTGGCTTTGGTACAAAGTAGCCACGGAAACCTAGTAGAGTACGTACAAGACCGCACGTACAAATTATAGTTAATTAGTACAAAATTGTGTAAAGTACAATACACTCGATCTGAGCTCATCGACGATACATCGCTTTTAGTCAAATGACAATTGTAAAGAAAGGGAGATGTCAAGAGACTGAAGTGCATATTCAAATACGCGCGCGAAGGGCGCACTTCACTGACACCTCACTCTCGGTCATGTAACAGCCGACGACAGCACAAGAGCAACAATAAAGAGTCAGTCAGTCAGTCGTCGCTCGACCCTTGCGTACTCACTACATGCATGCCCGAATAACAGGTAGTGCGTAAATATAAGTGTATCGAAAAGCACGTATATATACATGAATGCAGCCAAAAGAGAACTCCAACTAAACTGTATTTAAATACAATCATTACCTTTGATGAAGATAGCGATGATATGTCAGGATAATCTGACTTACAACGTGGTCAGGATAGTCTGAGATATATCGTGACCAGGATAATCTGACAAAATATAATTGTGATTATATTCACATTTTAAACCCTCCTCGCAAGAAACTTTTTTGCTTCACTTGCAAACTTTTTAGCTGAAGTGAGGGAACGAAGCTCGCGAGGGAGCGAACCCCAGACTGCAGTTCCGAAAATAAACCACTAATGAAATGAAATATGAAGATATCATTGCAGTGTTTTACTGAATATACGACTTTTTTAATTTTGATGCTTAGTTTGCTTGAATGTGTATTTCGGTTGGATATATTTGTATGTGATCATGTATGTACACCATGTATGATTACGTTGACGATTTGTTCGGTCTGTTCCGAGATAAACAGCCACTTGTGGCTGCCAGGTTGAGTCTAGGCTTAGACGTTTCGTTCGTCCAGTCGAGGTTATTTTTTTGGATGCATTTATTTGCTGATGACACTGGGCTGATACACGATGTGCGCATTCATGCAACTGTCATGCACAAACAAAAAAAATAGGCTAGAGACCGGCCAAGCAGCTTGTAGGTTGCCGCCTTGGGCGGATTCAACACGTGAGGTTAAGGGTTTCTCCTTCTGTATATGCTGTTTCCTTCTTGTGCACCCCGTCAACGAAGGCTCCCCTTTGGCGCGTCGTCACATTTTATGAGTAGTGGCAGCCTGTCCATGGGTTATCTCTCTCTGTGTTGTGTCTGTCAGCTGCGCGGGCCGACGTGTGCTGTCCGCTAAAACTTCAAAGGCGCTCTGTATTTGTCCATTTAGCACTCGGACGGACCTCCCTCGCCGGGAGGGCTTTCATCCATCTCCAAGGTGCGCCTATTTACTGGCTATCCGACTCACCGAGAGGCGGCGGCATTGACGAAAAGCAACAGCAGCAGCAGCAACAACCAGAGAGAGAGAGAGAGATTCACCGTGTGACATTGCGGGTAGCATTCTACGGTAGAATTCCGGTACTAAGGCTAATTCTCCTTGTCCGGCTGCAAGGGCCTGATGTCACCCCGCGTCAATCAGTAGAAGAAATGGTCGTTCTTTCAGTGTTTTTGCCATGTTTGATGCACACTGCGCGTGGGTGGTAGCATCCCATCTTGTAGTGTGGCTGCGGCACTCGAACGAAGTCCAACTGGGGCATCGTTGTTAACGAGCTGTTGTGCTCCTTGAACCGAAGGCGACATACGTTGTCTGAGGGGACGCATAACTACTTCGTCCGAACTCGTTAACAGGCCGGAGAACGCAAAGGTTAGCGTTGGCTTGCGACGATGAGGATTTCATTCGACGATGAGGTTTCTTGATGGGTCCTAGGTGATTTGATTTGTTTTCAAGAACCTCGTCAGGTAACGGTGACGCCTGCTTGTGAGCATGAAGGAATAAAATATTATTATATAATACCATCATATTACATTATAGGTGCGGTCTGTTAGACGTCCTCTAAAAAGCCGGAGTTCGCTGATTCGATTGACTTGGCTTGACATCTGCTCATCCACAGTGATTTTCACCAGCAACAACATATACATTATGTCTTCCCTGTAGTATCATGCTGTTATGTACTTGCTATGCAGATAACCCTACGAATCTTCGTAACAAGTGATTTTGAATCACACCGACTGCTTGCGTCATTTTCAGTGTCTAGGCGTTTGTATGAAAATCTCACGAGAGTATTCGCCACATTGTTTTGTTTTTTAATGTCGGCACTATATTTGATAAAAAACAAATCGACATTGCTTGTCTTGTCGGTTAGCCCATATAGCAGATGTCAGAACAGTGTGTTGGGAATTAGAGTGAATAACTAACCTGACCGATAACAAACTGAGATCGTGTTTGGCTGAACGAATACGATGATAGTTTTGGTGGAACTCATCGAGCATCATCTGTCTCTCTCCAGCCTCTCACGGTAGCTCCGATCGAGAGATATTAAGTGTCTAGCTGATGTGTTCGGACACATCAAAAGTGTCGGACGCGCCGTTTAGAGACAAAAGAGGCTACAGTCTCCTAATTGAAGCTACTAAACACGGCCGTGTCGACGAAGACTCTACCTGCACAGGGCGAAGATTGGCGCCTAATGGGGGTTGAGATGGGGGACGGATACCAAACACAGCGATGATACATTTGTTTCAAATCTTTATCTTTGAAGTGGCCCCGCTAGCGTTCTCTAGACGAGATCACACAGAGAAGAAGAAGAACGAAAGATTGAATACGAGTCTGGCCTTGGTGGTCGACATCGAGAGAACAATCGAGGTTGTTGTCGACGCAGAGATAGCAGGGTGTAACCGCAGAGGTGAGCTGAGCCACGTTCTCTGCCGGCCGTAGCCACACTCGGCCAGGCAAGTTGGCGCTCGACGAAGATTCGTTTACCGCCGGGCTTCGCCGGTCACCTCCGAAGTCGACGAGGATAGGAGGTATCACGAGATAACCGACGAAGGGTAGAACAAAACGAGTGCAAGGAGACGAAGCCTGAGTGCTTCTGTGAGGTTCTTTCTCTCCAAGAAGCCATCAGACACACGAAGGTCCATCTATGAAGGTCTTCGTTGTCTTCGGGTCTCGTGAAGACTAATTGAAATCTAATAACAAACAGCATGAAGGGCGATAGTCATAGCATACAAATGCAACAAGGTGATCTCGTTTGAAGAGCAAGTGCCGCCTGAGGGTGTACAAAGAACATTCAAGGTTCATGTAGTGGATGGTTCATACAAATAAGATTGGAACTAAAGAACAAATGGCCCACGTGTGGGGCCTGTCGAAAAGACGCCACGTATCTACGGGTAGAAGTTTCGAAGCGGCTGGGACCTTCATTATGCAATGCGACTTATGATTTTCAACGATGCCGTATTCGTAGACCTCTGAGGGCAAAAAATAATATTGTGAATCATATGCACCACATGATAGACATCGCTTATATGACTTCGTGACAGTTAAACGTTAATCTTATTGCAGTCAGGTCTAGCTGACCCAGGCTCGATATTGAGCTCGAGAACTACAATCTCCCAAGTTGGTGATCAAGCAAAAGGTAAGCGGATGTTGATAATTATACAATATTATCGCAGCATTTGAAATGCAAATAAACACCAGTCTTTCGAGACACCCATTTCGAATAAGTACTTCAAAAGGAGTTGAGAAGGAGGAGGAGGAGGGGCTCATTATTGTTATGATTGTTTGAGTCTGTACTATTCTGGTGTTAGAATGTCAACAATAAAAACTCATGATTTGCCCGTCATTACCTTTTGCGTTATGCACGTGCATGCGCCATATTCTACCGAAACTGAACGTCATCCTGGCTCCACGTCAATAGCATAAGGCAAACACGAGGCAGGGGGAACGGAAAGAGACGAACTCTGATTTCGTGGCGGCCTCCAACGTCCACTTCCATGAGTACTCTTCCTCTCATGATGAGCTCTCCGACTTCGACATCACTGCCTTCGTCAGCTCTCCCGTCGTCGGCGGTTGCTATCCCGAACGGCGGTATATATATATATATATATATGTATATCAACTACGGCAGGATACCACTACTACTCGCTATTGCTGCTGTAATAAAGTCCGCTAGCGACTTATAGGACGCGTTTGTAGGATGTGATATCCTGCAGCATAGCGTCGTTGCCGCCCGCAGCTCACCACTGCGTGAAGGGTGGGGGGACTCAATCTTGGTGCTCGCAACTTGTCTTGAACGAGAAAGAATCAGCCGCAAACAACATCAGCTGAACGGCAACTACACACACACACACAGATATATATATATATATATATATATATATATATATATATATATATATATATATATACTTCTTCCCCGTTTACTGTACCCCACCAACGGCAAACGCAGAACAGCAATGGCGGGGGTGCTGGTGGGCGGCTGAATAGGAGACGAGTTCGCGATCTCGATAGGCTTCGTCCAGTTGATGCTCTCGACCCTCAATTTCATCTCGATCACCGTCGAGCTCCCCACGGCCGAGATGAGACGAGGGACAGAGGCATCCGCTCAGCGACGTCGGCCGACTCGCGGCCTGAATCTCAGCTCCTTGCGACGGCACCGCCATACAAAAGCAACGATCTACCGAAACCCGGGCCTTTGGCTGACTGCGGAACACATCTTCCCTATCCTGCTTAGGCTGTTGCAGCAGCAGCAGCTCGTGGCCATCGCCTTACCACTGATCTCTCTTTTCTTCCACTAGCCATGAGTCTTGACTTCGTCGACTCCCCTGATTGGCACTCTCCATAGGTCGACCTGGTTGGCTGCCTCGTATACTGACTGGCTCCTTGATCGACCTCCCACACTGATACTCTCTCTCTCTGTCCTTCTCTTCATACTTTCCATGCATCTCGCTGGGTGACCATCGTGGCCACACTCCAGCCTGTTTTGCGCATGCAATCGCTTCGATGCAGAGGAGCCGTGCGCGATGGACACGACTCGAATCCTGCCACTACACGATTTCAATTGGCTAGTTCTCTATCATCGTTTTCATTAGGTTGTCGACTCTCATAGACGAGATGAGAAAGAGAATTAGGTCGCCCTCGACGCCCAAGCGAATGCGACTGGTTACGAACGAAGGGTTCGGGAGTTGATCATGTGGCCGCCGTTCGGCCGATCCTGCTCAGTATCTCAACCCGAGAGATCACTGTTATTGATCGCTGTCGCTGTTTGTTTCGGCTGTTTGTGGATAGCTGGGTACACGTCGTACGGCGCGATAGGGTTAGAGTGAGTGGTTGCTGCTGCTGCTTGCGCGAGCAACCCAAACTGATTCGTTTTCGATATGACCGCAGCACGGACGGCTGCAGCAGCGGCAGCTACCGATCTACTGTTGGCGGGGTGTTGCCGATTGGGTTGTAAACAGCGGATGAACTCGAAATACGGATCGCGTGAGGTGGGACAGAGCAAAGCATAAAGGGGTACGCAGAGAGAGAGAGAGAGACAGAGAGAAAGAGAAAGCTGATAAAGAGTATGCAGAAGCGATGACGAGCTAGTGAAGTCCACAGCAGCAGCAGCAGCTGCCACTGCTGCTGCCGCCGCTACTACGACCGTGGCTGTCGGTGATCGCGGATAGCGGTGGTGATAGGGAGCCGTAACGCCCAGACTGGTGGGTGGCGTCATCGATGGGAATAAGGATGATAATAATGATGATGATGATAATAAGAATAATAATGATGGCAGCGGCTGCGGCGGCAGCAGGACCGATCACGACGGTGAGAAGGTCGCAGAAGGACGGATGGATTCCTGCTGAGTAACTTGCGGAAGCTGCATACAACAACAACAGCAGCAGCAGCAGCGGTGGTGGCGGCGGTGGCGACTGCAACAGTAGCACAGAGCAGCGTGGGGCTGGATCAGCGTTATTGACTGATATTACAGAGAATCGTTGATCGGCAACGAGGGCGATGGGGAGAGTAAGGAGAATATTCAGATCGCGAGGTGACTGAGCGAAAGGGGTTTATTAACTAGAGGAAGAGATGAACTGTGGTCTCTGCTTTATTGCGTCGATCGAAACTTGGCCGATTTCGATCGATCGACGACGTCTCGGTGACGGGGAAACATGGCAGATAGATGATGATTGGTAGCCTCGTGGCTTGTGGCATGGGTTGTCCGTAGTTGTGCAATAAACTGGAAGTTGGAAAATGGCACCCGCCCGGATGGGATGAAATCATCTGTTCTGATGTCGTGGACATTGTATGTGACCTGATATGATTCACTTAAAAGGTAGAATTACTTAGAGAGAGAGAGAGAGAGAGAGAGAGAGAGAGAGAGAGAGAGAGAGAGAGAGCAGTTAACGGCGGATGCTGGTGGCGGATGCTTCACAACTTTAATAATGATGCAACACAGGTGGTGTCTCAAAAGTGAATAATTCCGGGACGCGGTGATAATTATCTACCCTAGATGGGTCTAGTGGTGAGAGTCGTGTATTGCTAGGCAGGAGGAACATATAGATTGGGATTCAAAAGTTCCTGCTGCCAGACGCGGAGAATTTTTGAATTTGTTTATTATTTTTCTTTCTCTTTGGATTACAAGGGTGCAAAGAATGTCCTCGTAGTAATACTTCAAGATTAAGTGTCGTAGCCTGTCACATAAAGGCACAGCTTAAAGTTAACGCAAGGAACATCTTAATTATCATAATAATATAATAGGATCGCGCACCTCCTCTGACTGGTATTCTGAATAGGCCTATTTGTACAACACGTGCTCTTCTAGAGTGCTTTCTAATTATAAGTGAAAGAGCTTGGGTATTACAAAGGCAGGCACATTTGCAATCAACGACTTACTGTCGATATTTGCCTGTGAGCAATTTGCAGAAGCATAAAATAGTGCCCATTAACGGCAGCGACTTGGCGATGGACAATTTCTACTTTCTACTTGCTGAGAACGACATCCATCCCACAGTTGTGAGGATGTCATTTGAGATGTTTTAACGAGCTTCTTTTGACGGAGGCGACCTTTGTGATCGTCACAGTACTATACTGCTATGCAACCTAATTGTTCCTTGTAAGGAAAGGAAGCCCGGAAACGTAGGCAGTATGACGTCCTTTGTCGCGATGAGTCTCGTCTTGAAATGTCGACCGCCACTGGCGCCACCAATTCCCAATCCCTCCCAATATCAATAGGTAGAATAGCCACATCGGCCAGAGGATGCTGCAAGCCCCGGAGGGAGTTGCCGTAGCTGATTGGATAACGAGCCGATCGGCGGTCTCGGGTCGCATGTGTGATCCATGCGCAGGCTGTACCCCCCCCCACCCCCCTGAGTAGGGCTTTTTTAGTCGTCACAGGTTCGACCACTCCGCAGTGCGTGTGTGTTGAGTACACTTAGCCCTTGTTATCCAATTAAGACTGGCCGAGACCGCAACGGCGGAGAACCTGTCCGGACGTCTTGGGGCGTTTTATCAAAGTGGGGCAGGCAACAGCAGGAGGCGCGCTAGTCGATGGTCTTAAGCTGCGATCAGAGTATGGACGCCATTCGGCTCTAGGGGGTATGGGGATGGGCTAGAAAACAGGAGAGGCTTTGCTCGTGCGATTCGGTCACTTGGCAATAGGTCGAAGATGACCAGATTCAAATGGGAGATTCTTCTTTGCGGCCCCCAACATCGTGTTTCTGGACTGCCTCTACTTGGTGGGACTTCCACGAAACTACTCTCCCCTCCATCTTAGGGGTGTCGAAGTTGACTCCATCCACCGTCGTCAGAGTATGCGTGCTCTAACAAAGTTTGCCGACTGCTGTTATGCAACATGGCTATCCTATACGCAATGGCGAACATCAACAATAAATCGAAGAAGAACCGAACATTGGGCGTCCGCCCTTGTCGACGAAGCCCTTGAGAGAGAGAGAGAGAGCACAACCTCGATCGATCTGCACTGGCTAATTGGAATCCGAGCGGATGGCGGCTGATCCCGAGCAGCAAAAAGCCGAGAAGCAAATCATAGAAGATGTTCACCAGAACATACGTCTGGACCAACTTGGACTTTCTCTGCCCCCTTCAGTCGTCAACACAACAAAGAGAACATTTGTTTGTGATGTCGTTCCGAATTTCCCCAGTTTATAAATAAACATGATAGGCCAAAACGTCCTGTTCGATTGATATTTAAGTATGACAGCCACCTTCGATCATTGAGGCCAGCAGCGCGAATTCATAAGAGCTGATTACCTTATGATCTGAGCCGTTATTTCACATGTGCCGTATGTTAAATTTATGTCTCTTAGTGAATATAGCTACGATAAATTTCACTGGCCGGAGAAAAAAATTCACACACACACACATCCATGTCTCGCATATGAAATGATCGTAAATGCATAACAAACGTTTTTAAGGGAATAGTTTAATTGACAAATGAGTCTACTTTCAAATCGTTGAAGGTCTTATACTGAAATAGCTTGTTTGCAAGACTGGAGCAACCCATGATGCGTATACGGATACTCATGGCGGATACGAGTCCGCACCTCCAAAAGCCACATATGCCACACCCCTCCAAAAAAAAGCCCTCCAAATAGTACAGACTAATATGCTTGCATAAGGTGAGAAAGCGCTATTAAACGTCACCCTATTATAGCATTTCTATAACATTTGGGTGTGGATGAGAAAGAATTTAGATGAGAAAAAAACGAATTTAACGATTTTTTGTGTCAGCCTTATTTTTGTTGGCGTCTCGGCCCCGTCGTTTCTCCCATCAGAGCTTGAAGATCAGCGGTGATCATCGATACAATCAATTGTCCAGATTGTTCAAATATTATACTTATAATATAGATCGTTTACGGCTACCTAGAGGAAACCGCGGCGAATGGTCGGACGATGGGACGCAGCGTTTTGTCTTCAACCTCAAAAAATATATACAAATAAAAGGAACCCAGAGGTTCCTGGTAGTAGCTTCGACACAATCTCGAATTGCTTCAATTCTCCGACAGGACTCACCACAGAAGATAGTGTAGTCAGCATTATGAATTTACCAGCAAAACTGCTATTCGCTACAGTTCATCAATATTTCCCTAGGCACAAACATTAAATTATTTACAGACTCACAGATCGTTCCATATTATCGCGTTCTTGTATGATTGCATTTCTTTGAGAATATATATATGTATATATATATATATATATATGTTGTAGGACGTCTTGTTCGGCTGCACAACAAATTGATATTACTTAGCCGTTTATCATGTTTATGAGATCAAATAAATCAGCGGGACGACTTCGTCTCGACGAAGGAGAGACAACAACAACAACGGCCACCGTCGGCGCTTACGTCTCGAGCAAAAACGACCAAAGTAAAGGCGAAATGGCGAAAAAGTAAAACTCTACCAGACGAGAATCACAGAAAACAGAAGACCGAGCCTGGAACGGCGCCGGCTTGAGCCCCCGTCAACGAACGGAACGGACCAGAAATGGAATGAGGCTTTTTCTGTGACTCGTTGTTGTTCCATGTGGCTTCTTCCTTTTTTGCGGCGGCGACGGCGGCGGCGACGGCGGCAACAGCCGTAGTAGCATCATCATCTCTTCGCTGGCTGACAACGTATGATATGTATGTATAATAGCTTAACTGTGCTCAGGGGCCGAGGGCAAAGGGAAAAGCTCTGCTCGTTCGACAACGAACGAAGATGAAGTTTTCGTGCTGGTGATGACGATCAGAGCGGAAGAGAAATGGAGAAGATCTTCAGAGTCTCGTATGATCTCGCGCACACACATACACTGTCCGGGCCGGATCGGCGGGTAACTACAATACAATAATAATCATACAACAAGCACTCTTCTATAATTAATAGCCAAAAGGAGGGACATACAAATAATTATTATAACGTTGATCGTTTTCATTATTATGGTGTTAGTACACAGCATAGCGCATGGCGTGTGCCAGTCAATCAACAGGTGAGCTTAGTTGTGCGCTCAATGCTAGCCACTCCAATTGCGCGTACGGTTATACCGATCCGTAAGAAGTTATTTTAGACTATTATAAATAACTAACTGATCGTACGGATGCTGCCGTTCGGCGGCGTTCGGCTTCGTCTGCGTTCTCGAACGGGGTGATCTTTGCTCATGAAATCTCTTTTTTACACCTGTGCGAGAGTTTCTTTCACATGGAAAAGGAGCGCCAGTAAGTACAGGGCTGCATAGACAATTGAGTTACAGCAACAACAGCAGCAGCAGCAGCAACAACAGCAACAACGGGGAAAGTGTCTTCTGATTTTAATGAGACGGAATATACCAACTTTAAGATGTTCGTGATTTAGCCCGCGTCTGGCCTCATTTGTCCTACAATCAGCACGATGTAACATTTAATGACGAATCACTTCAATGAAAACATGCGAAAACATCAGATAATTTATTGCTGCTCACATAATTTATTACTCTTATTGTTATTATGGTCTCATTATTATCATTATTATTGGTAATAGTAATAAGTATGTACTGAGCGACGATATCAGTGATCACGACAGTTGTCGTCAATTCATAACGCTATTAATATTATTTTGACTTTCTTTAAATTTCTTCAATTACTCTCATGCTGAGTCGGCATGTGTCACTTCACGGGAATCGAACCTGCGGCCTCCGTGTTATTAATATCACAATAGGTTTCACAACTAAATCGCACGGCGGCGAATAATCTGTTATTCCATAGAGTGAGAGTCTTTATATTATTTTCGTTCTTGGGGGTAACGAGAAGATGATTTCTCCGATCTAAAAATAAAACATCGTAGATAAATACGATACATATAAGAGAACTTAAGCATTCTATGCAGTTCCTTTAATAAATCAATAAAGCTTTACCCTTTACACGAACCGAGGCAGTGTAATGATCGTGACTATTCTTCCGGAGCTTGTTTGCCCATAGGTGACTTGCTGTTGATCCAAGTTAACCTTGTTCGTCAGTTCAACTTTAAGGAAGTTCTTCCCAGAACGGAAAGTACGGCAAAAGCAAGATAATGCGAGTGTTATACACGTGCGCAATGTGAGATAATTTTGTAATTAACAGACACATCAGCTTTTAAAATGAACATCACAAGCAGAATGGCTAACTCGATTAAGAATTAACAATATACACACACACACATATATATATATATATATATATATATATAGAAACACCATATGAAATGTTACCAAAAGTGCCACGTTATTTTTCGAGTGCGTTCAAAATGTCATTCAACCAAGCAGAGTTACATTATACATAAATTGAGCGTTTTTTAAAAAAAAAACATCAATTTCTATTTGATCACTCACGTTGTAATAACTATAACTGACTGCGTAACTATTTGAACGCCATGAAGTCGCATAGCTCTGCCAGCACGCTGTATTATTATTATGATATTTATCGAAGGGACGATTGAACGATTTTGCTAATCCAGTGTGTGAGATCGTATGTTCAGAGGTGGCGGCCTCTGCGGTCTGTTCTGGCTTTTACAGGGGTCGGATGTTTGAACTAAATGTGCGAAGATGCAAACAGTCCAAGGAAGCCAAGTGCTCGAAAGCACTTGGCTTCCTTTGGCAATATGGTGACTGGCGGTCGTTGCTGCTTTGCAGAAAAGCAATACAGACGGCCAGCATCGCTCAATGATTTGCCGATATGAAATGCTGCATTTTAGCTGCAGCAGCAGCTGTCTCAGGCTACTATCAGCGGCAGCAGCAGCAGCAAGCAGGCTAAGTAGTAGCGCGAAGACTTCTGTCGGGAGCCGCCGTCTCCAGTAGATGGCATTCGAATTTTCCGATTGTCAACATTAATCTTTAAGATTTCACTCTCTGGCTGAATGAGTGTGATAGTGTATGTTCGTATTACATCAGTGCTATACAATAAGGTAGTTCCCGTATGGCTTTCAGGATCAGCTCCTCCTCGCGTTTCGTGCTGCTTAAAGATTTGTGTTATCTTAATGTATTTTTCAATAGTGTTGAAGGAAATATATATATAGCCGATACGTATCAAGAACAGGTAAAGTGTAATGTCGAGGATCATGACTGTAGTCAACGGGAGTGTGGTTTTTGCTGAGTTCGTTAGACACCTCTTACCACATTGCCCGTATCATTAGGCGGCCAAGAAACGCTTAATCATAGGTTAATTAATGCAAACGAAATAGATTAGTGAGTGCTAATCACTAGCAATCTATTATACTCTGAATATGAAATTTTATATTTTGTCTTGAGCCGGTAAAGGTTTATTGGTTTATTAAAGGAGCTGCGATTTTACCATGCTTAAGCTTTCATATAGGTAAGTGGTAGGATACGCATACGCTCGATGGGGCAACACAAACGTGGTACTACACGAGTAGAAAATGTCAGCAATGCTAAACTCTGTAGCGAGCCAGGATACATGGGCATCAATTCAAACGGCCATGGCACATCAGGATTCGGGGACGAGTTCCATGTCAAATGACAAGATAAATGCATAGTAATAACATATAGGAAAGATGTCATTATGTGCGCTGAGCCACTCACTGGAATCGAAATCACCGGGCTTCGATGCCGCCAAGAAATAATGTTCAGCCGACAGACCGATGACGCTCAACTAAGTTCCGCTCAAAGCATAATCGAAACCTTTTCTGATCCAATCGTCTCCTCTCTTATACTGCCCTTTTGAGAATCGTCGAATGCTCAATATACTCGGTGTGTTCGTTTCATCTGTATCTTTTTCTATTTTTTTTGTGTTCAAACCTGTTCGAGGGTACGGTGGAACTGAAGTTCACCCTCGATTCAGATTCAGAAGTCAACTCTCTTCGAAATAATATACACCCACAGACAAGGAATACACGGACCACTTGTGTACATAAGTCAACCGCTCCCGATTAAACAGCTTCGGTCTGCTCTAGATGAATCGCACAATGTCAGCTATTTAAAAATATTGGCTCCATCTCATCCAGAATGCTTCCATTCACAGGGTGGCTAGCACCAGATGTTGGTGTGGGTCAATCGATCGATCTGTTCAGTTTATGTCACTCTCTTGAATCGTTATCCGTGCGACCTTAAGCTCCAGAATGAAATGATAATGTCGCATGAACGCATTTCGCCGGTAGCGATCCAGTCGCTTTAGCAGTGGTGCCTCTGGCATTTCTGAATGCGTGTGATGAATTCGGCCAGCGTACACCGCTACCCTGATGTCCGTCGTCCGGGGAGCGGCTTGCTCGAATTCGCCAGCAGGAGAACTCGATACCCTCTACGCCATACAGGGAATGTCACATAAATCGAGACAGCATCGTACAACGAAGCACCAGAATCCAAAGCCAATTTCTCTCCCCGCGAGGAGGGTCTCCACCTTTCAATAGCGTTCAATATGCTCTCTCTCTCTCTCTCTGGCTCTCTCTATCTCGGAATCGTATAGATTGAGCGACGATGAAGGTTCGCAGGCAGAGAATTACTTGCTGCTCACCAATGTGCAATGCCGAGCGGACGCAACGATTGCTTCTGAAAGGCGGAGCTGTATCATCATAGAGAGAGAATACATGCTGAATGAATGTGTTTGTAGGGTCGCTAGAGAGACCGGTGGCGCTCATCGAGCAGAAAGTCTTGAGCCAAAATCGTAGACAATGTAACCATCGAAATTCGGGTTGAACTCTAACGATACTCAAAAGCGTTTACTAACGTGAGCTCAACACCGGCGCATCGAAATGTAAAAAACAACGAGCAAAAAACCGAATACTGTATCGGCGGGTGGGTGCCTGCCTTGAGCACGCCGCTTTGTGGCCTTCTGTGGTTGTTTGTTGTTACCATTACGAGCAGCAGTATTTCTCGGCATAAACCAAAAACATAGTCGGTGAAATGACTGAAATGATTCTTCCGAATGATGATTTCATTCGATCGATCGCATTTTATCGAAGTCAAAGACAAATTGGCCACTGAAAATCGGGGTCACGACGGACTTCGTTCGTCTTGAATTTGGAGCTCGTTTTTCATAACAGTGGGTGGCTTTGGTAATATCACTCAATCGCGAGCTGCTGTTTCTTCCACGATTGAGGCAAATTCTGTCGCCGCCGCCGCCGCCGCCGCCAACTGCCGGCGATCCTGCCTCGGTGTTTAGTAATCATTTTGTTTGGTCGCCATAAACTCAAAGTCGTCTTTGTCCTGAAGAGGGTCGAACCTTCCCTCGACGGGCGATCGCTCGCTCAACTCAAGCGGCCTTCTCTAGAGCTCACTGACCACCGTTTATGACAACAATTGATGATTGTGAGGCGGCGGCGGTGGTGGTGGCTGCGGCGGCGGCGGCGGTGGCGACGAGGGTGATGATTGAGTCGTCGACAGGGACAACACGTTGACAACCGAATCGATATTAGCAATAGCGGCCGCAATAGAATGACAGCAACAACGAAGGAGGGCAACTCGAATATTCAACCTTCGCTAACAACAACAACAGCAACGGCGGTAACAACAACAGCAACAGCGATGAAAAAGACCAACAACAACGAACGATTATGATACTGACCATGTTGATACAGCCCGCACACACACACACACGCACACACAGTGAAACATCCGTTCCTCCTAAGGTGAATTTACTAAATACAATATATAGTACCACTGTCGGATCTGAATAGTTCTGATGTGATGCTCGATGCACAGCTGACGTCGCCGAAGCTAACAGCAAACAACCTAAATAGCTACAAGATTAATACCAGATAAACAAACTACTACCATTGAAATTGAATCATTCGTCACAGATACAACCCCCTTGGTTTTTAGGCGCTTCTGCGAAAATTGGGCGACATCACTTGGAGCGCAGAAGAGGGACATATATATATATATATATATACAAACACACTTTGTAATACTAAACAGAACATGCAACACTGTGGACCAACTATGCCATGATAGTGATAGAAGTAAACAGGTGTGTTTAAATGTACATACAATTTAGGGAATAGCTCCACAAAAGAGGTTTTGTCAAATAGTGCATATTTAAACAATAATCACTGTGGTACCTATTTATAATTGAACATTAAATCATTGAAGGACAGCACTCAACGAATGAAGAACAGAATGGATTGATGACAGTTAGCTGACGAACAGACAGCAACGCTTCCATGTGGACCTGGACATGTTGGATCGAGTCACCGATTTTGTAATGTGTTAGATAAACCCTTCAGGAGACCTGAAGGGCCTCTCTCTCTCTCTCTCTCTAGCAACAGCACGTGTCGTCTGTATTTCATATGAAAGCGCAGTAAACTCTTGATTGCTCGATAGTTGGGTGATTACGAGCCTCATTGAAAGATTGGCACATTTACGCACATGTTTTCAGAGCCTATTTTACTTGGTTAGGTGGTGAGATTCTGAGAATGTTGATAAGGTTGATGTGGTGATCATCTTCAGGTGGTTAAGTGGTAACAACGGAGCGCAGTACAGACAGTAGTTTAGGTAAGATACTATGTTCTCTGTACAACATAGTCTTGCTTAATGCTTTAGGTGAAAGACAAACAAAACCTATGTAGTAAATACGCAATATATACCAACAGTATATATATATATATATATATATATAAACCTTACGTAGCTTCGGATCGCACTTTTGGCATCAAGAATGGGGCAAAATTATCGACTATCTGAGGACGCGCCCCGAGGCCTACAACCGTTCTTAGCTGCTGACTCGGCGACACTAATAGCTCCGTGGTACAAGAGCAGTTTGCCTAGATACAAAAGGACATATTTAGCTAGGACACTTTAGATAGACACTAAAGGCCACTCACTCATGGCCAACATTTAAAGTCCACGGTACAACTGCTTTTGGCATTGCTTCATAAGGCGGGCCTTTTTAATTGTGCTTCCTAATTTTTTAGTAGTTCTCTCTTCCATGATTAGTTAGTTAACGTAAATTCGAGTCGGTCTATATCATTGCCTAATCATGCTTGGTACCGTTTTACGTCGGTTCGAAAATCTCGTGCAAGTTTCTGAATCAACACAATGAAATGGCATATTCACTATTTTGAAGATCCAGCTAAATACCCGCCGTGGTGCTCCCAGTAAACTGAATGCATTGGGTGAGCACAATACGCCTACAGAGACTTGAAGGCTGTAATCCACCATAGAAATATATCACTAGCTGAATATGATCGACTAATTGATCTGGGTATCTACGCATCAGCTCATTAGAACTCGAGGTTTCGCTCACCACTTACGCTCATTCACTTTAATTACATTTAGTTCAGGTGACATTTACTTGAATGTATTACATCACACCACGAATCAGCCACCTCTTCATCTGCATTACTCACTGTTGACACCTCCACTCCCCGCCTTCTAGCGAGTACCGCAATAGACATTTTCCCTCGAGAAGAAGCGGCGACACAACTCTGTTAAAATTCACCTATTTGCTTACCACATGTTTGACACTCGTTGTTGTATCAAACAAACGTTGTTGCTGTTGTTACTGCACTAAACCAGGAGATCGTCGCTGACATAACTATTGATGTTTTCCAGTTCAAGTTTATGAGGAGTCTTTTACTATTGCAAGCTACTGAGGCTGCTATTAATAAATGCGCCGCTCAGCATCTAGTATCCCCTAGACTCAGCGTTGTACAAACATTTGCTGGAGTCGGAGATGGCTTGACGAATACCGGTTCACCGCATCTACGCCCTTGTGTTTTAGCATCTCAAGCGTTTGCCATTGTCACTGTAGTAGTTCACATGTCGATGATCAGGTCATCTGGCCTATCTACTCAGTAACTAGATCAGTTCCAGCTGGCATTGATGTCTTCTGCCTACCGCTAAGGCGCCAGCTTTCACTGCTGATCTGCGTAGCGACGCCTTATATCTCGTTCTGATATTACACAAGGCTAGTCAGAGCAGGATTACCCGTCAAATACTTGTCAAGCTCATTGTTCCTAAAATTTCCCCCCCGTCATGTTGAAATCGGATCTATAGAACACCAGCTACATGTGATATAACCTTATATATTATGTGGAATATAGGACCAATGAAGAAAAGTTGAATTGAAAAGTTAATTGACATTGAAAAATGACTATTGCGTACGAAAGATTGTATCACCACGTGAGACCTTTAATACGACCGCGTCGCTGGAAAGTGAGTTCAGTAGTTGGAGTTTTGTTTGCTGCTGGCTCTTGTCAGCCGTTGCCCCTCCAGACACTTCTCGGCAGTCATTAATATTCGTATAATTATGGTATTCCGCCATCCCCTCAGAGAAACAAACGCTTTCATCGCCTGCCAATTGTTTGCGGCCCGGAACAACAAAGCAAAACTAACTAGACCCCATTATGCTATTATGATAATGTGGTAACTTTATGAAAATTAGAATTAAGTTACACCTCAACATTGTGGAGACTTGGGTGCTTTTATACAGGGTAGCTACTATTTTGTTATGTGATTTGGAATGGAGTCTAATTATCTAATTATTTTTTTCTGTTTCTATCTCGTTTGCTGTTCCAGGCTGATCGTCCGCAGTTCTCTAACGGCGACACTCGAGAGTGCGATGTCAGATAAAATTCTAGCGATTTTTAAAGATGCGCTTTTTTCGTATTTCTGTCAAAACCTCGGAGCTAGTAATGGGCAACATATGTAGATGGCAATTACTATGGATGTCTGCTTGGTATGTCTCATAAAATATTCCCTCCCTAAAACTACCACGTGCCATATGACCTGTTTCATATCATTTATTCGACTGTTATATAATAGTTAATAATATAAAACCTAAAGCGAAAATATTGGGTCTTCGGTTCAGTCTCACTTATGAATATGACTATACTCAATCCTTCCATTTTGTTAATGAATTGTTCATCACATTCCCTTTATAGGCATTTTTCTGATTTTACTTCCTGCAGCAGTGTCCCAACGGCGAAAGATATCGAGACGCTTTCTTCTAAGGCTCAGCAGAATTGGTCCCCCAAAATCGATAACAAAATTAATTCGTTCTTCAAATTTCTGGTTTTTTTTTGCCAGCCGTTAGTTCTCGGTCTCGTCCCGTAACCAGGCACCCTTCATCTATCTGTATCTCTCTATATCTCGTCACGGTTGCGGTGCAAGTTTTTCCCAGGGTAGGCTCCCACGCTTCAACATCCGGTTAAATCGGGAACAGCGATAGGGCGACTGAACTCCGCCGGCAGTTAGCCGCTGAATTTTGAGATTTTTTGGTCACTTGTATTTGCGGTCAACTGCAGGTGGACTCCAGTCTCTTCTGCTCTGATGATGATCTCGCTGCTGATTTGGCACTCCTCTGATGTTCGGTTTCCTCAAGCCGCCGATGGCTTGGCGTTGCTTGATCCTTACGCCCTCTACGGACCAAAATATTACTGCAGACCAATTACATCGTTGTGTGCGTGTGCATCTGTGTGTGAAGCATGCAATGGCTGGGGCCGGTAAGGCCGTGGCAGACGATGAACCGGTGGGAAGTTTTTCTTATTGATGTTGACTCTTCAGACGTCAATGTCATCCCAGCTCTTATGCACGCAGTTGGTCAGCAGTTGGCCTAAGTTTGGGCATCCACTATTATTATACATATTATTCGTGCGATTGCAAATTTTCGCTGGTTTACGGTGTCCGACGCGCTCTTTAATTGTCGGCTGCAACCTGCTTGTCTGTTGCTTCTACCCGTTGCGGACTGTTATTGTCTCATATAGACCATTCCTCTGCCGTTGGTTGGCTGGTTCGTGTGTTCTGCTGCTGCTACTGCCGTCGCCGTTCGCGTGTGCTTGCTCGTGCTTGGTTCAGCTTTATGCCTCCTCGACCCTGGCCCTCCTCCGGGCCAACGGTTGTTGTTGTTGTTGTTGTTGTTTTGGTGGTGGATACTGCTGATGCTGCTGCTGGGTTTTTGGGTTTACGTCCTTTCTTCATTCCTCATCTTCATTCCTCATCTTCGCTGTTGTCTTCGCCGTCTCTACCCTGCTCCTCGAGTCCTCAGTCCGCGAAGCCCGAGCAGCAGCAGCAGCAGCAACAACAACAGACGCAAGAGCGTCTTCGGTGCGGCGGCCAGCCCCTGCCGCGGGATCGGCAGACAGCGGCCGACGTCGACGTCGGTCTCGCGACGCGTCTTCTTCTCTCGGCGGTCCTCAGTCGCCGTCGACGCCATTTTCCGTTGCTGCCGTGTTGAGCTTCGTTCAGTCCGCCATCCATGCGATGGGACATCGTCTGCCGTTGCTGGTAGAATCCATCGAGTGAACGCACCATCGCGTCGTTATAACAACAGGGAGAATCCTCTTCCGTGTCAGCCGTCCTCCCTTTTCTTCGTGTCTGGCGCTCTCTTCTGATTTTTTGTTACCGACGAAGAGTGAGCGACCGAACACCAAGCGCCGAAACGCCACGACATCCACCATGTCTATCTGACTGACTATCAGTGAGCGTCTGCGGTAGAGCGGAGCACCGCAACGAGCACCGTGGCAGTGTCACTGCTGCTGCTGCTGCTGCTTGTTGCCCTACGGTCCTCCGCGGCGACGGCCGAATCACCGTTCCGTGCGTTGAGCCGCAGGGTCTCTCGGTGTGTCTGTGTCTTGATCTCGGCTCACGGCAGAATAGCAAAACGAGGAAAAATCGGAAAGAGCTGCAGATCCATCCGTTGAAGACGAGTTGTCCGTCACTTCGTCATTTGACTTACTCCTGCTGCTCGAATTTTGCTGCTGCCAACGCTGTTGCTGCCGCCGCTGCCACCGCTGCCGCCGCTAACCGTGGGGCCGCCATTAGCAACAGCTTCACGTCGAATTCATCCCTTCACTAGTCTCCAGCCAGTGAGTCCCTTGTTGGCTGCGTTCAGCGATTGTTTCTGCTTCTGAAGCTGCCGCTGCTCGTTCTGCAAGCGTATGCTAGCAACGAGCACCAACCGCGATGACCAGCAACAGCAAAGCTACTGGCCATATGCCCATAGTAGGCTGTATTATTACATGCATACGATCGAAGCTCTAGGAGACAGCTTTCGTCTAGAAGTTAGACTTTGCAAAGGCATATGTCTCGTATATGTTGCTCGTGTTGTTGCGACTGTCAACGCTGCCACGTACGGTGACGGTGATGCTGAAAGTGAGCCCGGCCGGCCGCCCGCCCGCCCGCCCGCCCGGCCTGCCACACAATGAGCGGCCTAACCTATCCCAGAATGATCGGTCGGATCGGTCGAATAGGACGAACGGTCGCTGCTGTTGCTGAGTATAACCACCGCTCGGCGGGTGAGTCCGTTCTTCGCGTCACTCATGTTGTCGCTGGCTGACTGGCAGCTGCAGCGACAGCACAATGTGCTGTTGTGCTTGGCTGTGTCTTGCCGTGCTGTGCCGTGTGCAATCGGTGTGGCACAATACGTAGGTCTCTCACGACGGTCCTATCCATCGCAGCAGAGAGGCAATAGCAGCAGCAGCGGCGGCTGTAGCAGCCACCAGCAAAAGTGCGGACTGGACCGATCGAGCGTTTGTCTGTCCGACAGCAGCAGCAGCAGCAGCGGCCGGTCGACTCGGCGCTCCTCGCCGCCGCCGCCGCGGCCACTAGACCCCGCCTTCGTTGCCGGGGACAGCGGCGGCGTTGTGGGCTCAGCCGCTGACATCATGATAGCTCCGCCTTTGGGTCGTCTCTATCGCTCGGCTGTGGAGTCAGCGGCGCGTGGTTTGCTGGCCAGTGTGTCTGTGTGTGTGCGAGTCTCTGTATCTCGGGCGCTGCGTTTGCAGTATGCCCGCGTATCAGAGCCTGTACTTGTATGTATGTATTTCTGTGTGTGTGTGTGTATATGTGTGTGTATATGTGTGTGTGTGTGTGGGTGTCTGTGTAAGCGCGCGCCCGTGAGGGTATCTAAGTAAGAGCTTCTATCCACCGTTGGCTATGCTATCGGTTCTCCGTTCGCTCTCTGTGTTGTTGTTGCTGCTGCAGCAGCGGCGGCCGGAAAGCCGGTAGCAGCAGGAGGAGCAGGCAGGCAGGCCAAGAGCACAGCAACAACGCCTGTCGTAGCACGAGAACGGCACCCAACGAACGAGAGAGTCTGTGGCTCAAGACGAGCGGTGGTGGACTTACCGCTGCTGTTGCTGCGTGGACCACGAGCCGGCACCACACTCGCTTCACCCGCGGTCTGCTGAGTGCATACATACAGCCAGCAGGAGGGCCTACCAACGGAGCTCTGCCTCGAAAACAACAACCCTGATTCAGCTGTGGGTAGTTGAGCACAGTTCTGAGCACAGCATTGCTTCCCGCTTTGTCTGAGCTGGTGGTGCCTGTGGTGGTGGTGCCTGTGGTGATGCTTCAAACTTCTCGTCTGCTGCTCTTCGCCTCTCTCTCTCTCACTCTCTCTTTATCTTTTTCATACTCTCCCTCTGTCTGTAAGTTTCTCTGTCTGTATGTATGTCTGTATTTCTCTCTCTGACGCTGCTACTTGCTGCCAGTTGTGGCCGTGGCCATTGCTGCTGCTGCTGCTGCGATAGTCGCGGATGTGTGCGGCTTGAGTGTGTGTCGATCTGTCGGTCTGTCTATCCCTGTGCAAGTGCGCGTCTCTACGCGTCTCGCTCACTCAGCAGCGGCAGCCGCAGCCGCAGCAGAATCCTCAGCTCTGCGCTCTCCCACGACGGCCACAAGCAGCTACTGCCATAGCTGCTGCTGCTGCTGCTGCTACGACAGCAACCGAGGCGATTCGATTGTCAGCCAACAGCGCTGCTTGCCTGCCTGCCTACCGGCCTCCCTGCTGCACCGATTCGGTGGCGTCGTCGTCGTCGTCGTCGTGGCTGCGCCGCCGCCGCCGCTGCCGCCGCCGCCGATGGCCGCTTGGTGGCTCGCTCGAAGCTCCTCCGTCCTCTCTCCCTCCTCATCGGCAGTAGGCAGTCGGCAGCAGCAGCCGCGGCGGCGGTAACTGGCGGCCGACGCTGTTGTCCGTCATTCAGTCATCCAGCCAGTCGATCTGTCCGTCCGTCCGTCAGTCGGTTCGTTGGTTCGCTCACAAATCTCTCGCAGAGGGGTTTGAGGAGGAACAGAGAGACACACAGCGGCTGTAGCGCAGCTGTGGCTGCAACCGAGACGGGCAAGGAAGCCACTTTGACTGACTGAGGAGTGCGGACAGAGCCGCTGAATCGAACAGTCGAGATCATCGTTGAACGAGAAACGAACGTAGACTGCACGCTCTACTCTCGGCTCTGGCTCCACATGCAACAGGGCCGGTTCATCCACACAGTGGCAATTATCGTGTATTGGAAGCGGAATAGTGGTCGCAGAGATTGGTTACGCGGAGAGCAGACATCGACCTGTGACCGCGTCCAAGGCAGAACAGGACGTAACAACGTGACAACACCGCAACAGGGTGTTTTTGACGGACGGAGGGTAGACGCGACTAGGCACAGAAAGAGGCACAACAGATATACAGAAAAAGCACAGGAGTTGTTGGGTCTTGATCGGTGATAATGATGATGGTGATGGTGATGACAATGGAACGGCTACAGCAACAACATCGCTGTTGTCATTAGTGATTATCACGGCGTGTCACACTTCGATTAGTTTGTCGGAGTTGTTTCAGCCGAAGTGAATGATAATAGTGATGGAACAACAACCACAACAACAACAACAACAACACGGTCGCTGGATTGACGGATGACGACAGTGTTGTCGATCAACCCCCCCCCACAAAGGACAGAATCGTCAACATTTGTGGATCTATTTGTCGATCCATAGGAGCAGCCATCATTGAGTGGAATCATAGTGATGATGGCTGGGTATGGATCCGTTATCGAGAAGTGATTAGCATAATCGCAGATGATGATGCTGAGAGATCCTCGCTGCAGAAGATCGAAAAGAGTGCGCACGACCGGTTAGACGACCCAATGATGGTTGACAACTGGAAGAAGCGAGTTCATTGTTAGTTGTTCTTCAACCTTATGGAGAAATTCATGAGGCTGTGCTCAAATGAAGATGTTCCTAACTAGTGTAGACATCATTATCATCAGCAGCAGTAGCAGCACCAACAGCGACAACGTTCAATTGTGAAAGTGTGCCTGTTCTCTGGGCTGGTTTCTTTCGTTGTTTTCTATTGTGCAAGGATACTCAGCACGAACGGCAGCAACCATTGGAAGAAGCAAGGGTGAACTCGAATTTTGAGCGTACGATAGCAAGCCGGTTCCTGACGCCGGTTGCCAGCCTCTGCCTCTCCTGGCGAACCTGTGTGACGCCGGAGTGACAACAACCCAGGACAACAAGATCCTATGAGTCAGAAACCATCACAGGGTATCTGCTGCAGATCTACCTCGTGAAGTCCGCGCTCGATCTTTGGGATGTAATGACTGGATTGCCATATTTAGTAGCCAGCTGACAGCGACGAGAAGTACCAAAGAAATATCGATAATCAACGAAATCACCGGTTCTCCCTCCTCATTGTATTGTGATTCGGTGTGTGTGAGTGAGTGCCTCACCTTATTGACAACCCGGTGTCACCCGCGCAGCCGACGACGACGGAGGACAATTTCTTATTGTTGCATAACAGGAAACCATGTACCATCATCCGGCTCCGTACTATTCGTACGACATCCCGGAGCCGTATTGGCAGACGGCAACAGCCCACGTCGGCGCCCCGACGGCCGAGTGGCCTACGGCACCTGCAGGGTCAGCTCCAACGCAGCTGCCGTCGATTGCGTACAACAGCTATTATGGCGCGTACGGCGATTTGCACGCTGACGCTGCCGGAACCTTTACCGAGCTACCTTCGCCCAACCATATCGGTAAGTAGAAACGAACTCGTTTGAAATTCTACAGTGCTCTGCTCAGCGACATTAGCAAAGTGGCCAACGTAATAGTAATTAAGATATCCGTATCATATCGTTGTGCACGAGCAAGACTCGTTATTAACACAATCGCAGAGCGTATATGTGTACATGCGCAGGCAAAGCTTGTAAATCGACTTCTAGAGGCCAGAATAGGGCGAATAGGGCGCACGCTTGGGTATGTGTCACAATGACAAATGAAGCATTTTTCAAATCTTTAAAAACGTCAACACCCACATCTGAGTTTGACGCCACTGACGTGAGGAATTGAGATTTCAGTGACGCATTACATTCGTCTAAGGTTCAGCATCGATTTTGGTGTCCAGTCCAAATTCAATCTCATATACAGAAAACAAATTCTTGCACGTCTTGCCGTGAGTTCAAAAACAACTCGTTGATTTTGTCCGCTTGATCAACCTCTACGCGTTCTCACCATATTGGCAGACGGCAGGCAGCCTTTTGAAGGTCTGCTGCGCGCAAAGTTTATCTTCAGGTCGCCTCGTCATCTCGAGAGGGAGATTGTAGTTGATACAATTGATTTGAATGAAATGAAATGCGTACAAACCAGCCAGAGGAGAGGGGGCAGGACTCGAATAAAGGGAAAGATTCATGTGCCCCCTCCCCCCGTTTAGTTCACCTCCCTCTTGTAGACGACGCGTAGGCGACCTCTCATTCGGCTGTTTTACATCGCTTCCCTCTGCCATCCTGATGATATCAATTTAATCCGGTAGCGAACAGTGAGCATGTACAACATCTACACGGTTGTTCTCGCGGCAAGCGTTGTGCTGAATGAATCGATTGGACGCTAATTGGAGCCGCAAGGTCGCCGATCACATCTGCATGTACTATATTACACCTCTAGCGTCGAGATTTATAGAGGGAAAAAAAAGACGGAACAGTGGACGAATGCTTCTTAGATCGACGCTCTTGTTTTCTGAATAGGTGAATACGATAATGAGATGATGTTTGTTTTACATGACGGGGCCCATTGATCGAGGGCATTGCATATACGTTAATAAGCGGGGAGGGATTTTTCTCGCTGACGATTCTTGTTGAAGATCAAACTCTCCTTTACATTGGTTAGTTTGTCGTCACTCGTCGCTGAAACTAACTACGTTAGTAAAATTAAGTTGTTCAAGGGACGACCTTGCCACGGCGCACCACACTTCAGGTTCGGGTCGAACAAAACTAGCTGTGCTATGCCATCGGATGACTGATACGATCTTAACCATCGATATGACACTATCAACATTCACGTTCAACAGACGTGTCCAGAGTATATTTAGCATAAATCGCTCCTGACACGAACGGAGATTTCTAGCCAAAAGTTGGGAATACAAGAAACATTTCAAGCGTCTCTGATGCTCATGAAAAATATATATAAGTAATTCTCGAAGATGACAATTACTTTAAATAAAAAAAAACTAAATACACATGAGACTTGGTAAAGCCACAAAAGGCGTTATGATGGATTTAGATCAAGCCGCTTTTGTCATTCACTTTTATTGTTTCATATATTGAAGACTCTACAACGTAAACATTAGCAAATATATACGGTACAATTATACGAATCTCGTGTAAAACAAATTCTTAGTTCTGCACCTGACTATTACGAAGATACATATTGAGGTAATACAATGGTATCCCAGCAATTGTATACATATAGCAGGTATCAATTGAAAAAAATATATCCATATTTTAATATGTTCGTGTCATCAGGTGATTGGCTCAATATCCGTGCGATATACGAATTGCCACAGGAAGAAGGGACGCCACACGGAATCTGAAACTGCTTTTGCTTGGGACAATCAAACAATTAACTACGTTCCTGATACCCATTATGGTGATAAAAGTTACCTATTATACAGGATGTGTAGGACCTTCGATTTGTTCTCGTCATCACTTCCCAGTAATTAAGTCCCTCAAAGGCTTTCGCTTAATGTCCTAGAACTGCTCCTTGGTTGCAAATCGGTTTGTCCGCTTTGTTTAATCATCGATCGATCGATCGGTGAACGAGCCATGACAAGATTTCGCTAACGTTTGACATCATGATACGTTCATCCATTATATAATCTACCATATTATACATATATATATATATATGCAAACGGAAACTCTCAGCATATTCACCAGTTACTCTGGAGGTACCGACCCATGGTAGCCATCTATGGCTACTACTACTGGTTATACACATGCAGGCATGTAGATGTGATGTCTTGCTATGGCGTTCAAAAATTCCCACGTTCTTTTATATACATCCACCTGATCGCCCTCGCCATCAACTGGCAGCACTCGTCGTCAATTCCTTTAGCCACCCGAGTCGAGGGCGACGACTTCGACAACGACCTCGTTGAGAAATTAATTGCCGAACTCCTCGACGACTCCACCGATGGCTGTCCTCCGATAGTGGGGTCGTGAGGTTGAGCCACCTTCAACCTCCCATAATATCGGTGTCTGTCAAGCCCACTCGTAGTTGTACTACTTGTACTAGTAACGGTAGTGCAAGGCTACACTGAGCTGCGCTCACTTGTTGTACCGCCACCGGGCTGCCATTGTGCTACAGTTCTCGTCAGCAGCGGCCGCTGCGACCAGCCAGCCGCCGACGGGAACTCGAATCGAAGGTTTTATAGCAATATGCAGGCATCGGGCGGCAGCCGCAGCGGTCACTATAGAAAAGAGGCGGTGAAGGCGGTAAACCGCTATTCGGTAGTAAAATAAAATATCAACGCGGTGGCGGTATCACCTCCACCTCCACCACTGCCGACTCCTCCGCCGCCGCCGCCGCTAGTGGCTGAGCTCGCAGCCAGGTCGAGACCACCTCGAGAGACACCAGGACAACCTTTTCCTAACCTACGTATTGCCTTGCGCTCAGGCTGGCTGCAGTGCCAGCAGTGCAGAGAGCAGTGAGAATGACACGAGGGACGCTGACATCTCTCTCTCTCTCCCTAACTCGATGAGCCTATATATCCCTTCGAGTGGTTCCTGGTACCACCACCGATGCCACCATTCCTTTAACCGGAGCTGGAGCCTACGCGCTCATCGAGCTCCTCTGCACACCGTTCTTCGTTCGTCGTCAAGTGCCGGTGCGGTCTTAGGACATACATAGACGGCTGTACGTAGGACGTGGGTTACAAGGAACAGTGACGTAGTTTGCTAGACCGCTGCCCCACTAGCGAAACTAGCGGAAGGACTATGAGGTGCTCCTTACCGCTCCCTATCGTTGTCGCTCTCCGCTCTTGTCTCGTCGCTGTGCAAACGGACAAGTCCTAGGTCTCCTATAGGTCTCCTCCCTTCATCATCCACGCTGTGGGTGCTCTTTCCTTGGCAACGGCGAGCGCAGCAGAAGCCGCGCGCAAAGCGGTGTTCCGGGTACACCACAGCATATCACACCGCTTGCGGCGGTACAAGGCTTTCCCTCTTACCCAGATCTTCTATCTTCGTCTCCTCTTCGTCAACCGCTCATGCTGCTGTGACGATAAAATGCCCATAAAGCAGAGCGGTAGAAGTGGTGCATGGTGGAGCCTTCATGGTCCCCGACATTTCGTTGCTGTGCCGCTGCCTTCCTGGTAGTCAGGCAGACAGACCGGCGTGCACACACTCACAGAGTGCTGGGGTGTTACTGGGAGCAGAGGCTTGCCCGCAACCCGAGCTTTTGGGCAGCTTGCTAGTGCTGCGAACGAGCGAGCGCACTACTGACGCTGGTAGGGGGCTCCACAAGGGCGAGGGTAGTTCATTGGGGCATTGGGGCCGTAGGGGAAGCGTCTTTGGGATGAATCATCACCCAGACGTAGACCCATTTCCACCCACCTCTGCTCAGCCGCCACCCCATTCGGTGGCTGGGTGACTGGCTGCTGGTCGGCCACCGCTATCCGCATGCCCATTGGGGGCTTACACTAGCACAGCGGAGGGAGCAGTAGCAGCCCCTGGACTCTGCCCATCTTCCCCTCCAGCCGCCTAACCCCTCTGTCCTACACAATCCTCCGCAGACATATAGTACCGACATATAGTCCCGTAGCTCATTTCCCCATAAGCCAGCGGGGCCGCCAGTTCGCCCATTCGCTCGCTTTCCTTCCCGCGTAGCGCTGGAACCAGCTAACCCAGCCTTGTGCGATGCGTCTCACATGTGTGCCACGGTGAAGCGCGAGCGGCACACAGCGCTACCTTCCTCTACAATGTCTTGCACAGTGTGCATCGAAACGAATGGTGAGACTTGGGGCGGGGAGTCTGGTTGGAGGTCTGAGGACGGGTGCATCGAGCAGCAGCAGCGGCAGCAGCACTGGGGGAACAAGCGAATACTGCTCCCAGCCGGAGGAATTAGGGTGGGCTGGGACTGCAGCCAGCCAGGATAGGGAGGGTAGCTTGCTTGCGGACGGCTGCGACCGCGTCTGCGCTAGCTCGGCGTTGCGCTGGGAAGTGGGCGCGCGTACTTCAAAGCATTCGTCCCTACCGGGGGTGGAGGTTCAGGTCGGCCGCCTCAGAGGATCGCTCGGGATGTGTTTCGAGGGGAGTCTGTGGGGGACCGGGCAGGGGCGAGCGAGAATGGGAAGACACAGCGACTGGCACGAAAGGGCCACGACTGCCAAGGACCACCCCACGAGCAGACAGAGAGAGAGAGAGAGACAGACACCCACCGCGGGGCTCAGCACCGATGGCAGGCGATTCCTCCGACGATGGATGGAGGAACTGCCAGCTCTCTAGTCGCGCCCGCGTTCCTGGGCCGTTACCCCTCTGAACTGGTCGTTGCTGTGTTCATTCGCTCGAAGTCGGGGGTTCGTAGGACGACGAGCTGATTATGAAACGCAATTCAAATATTGAGCTTTCTTCTCGCTTCGATCTAGATATGTACCTACCTATGTGTGGAGATATTATAATATACCATTGCTTCCACTACTGCTTACATAGGAGGGTAGAGTACGTGGAAGAGCCCTGCTAAGGTTAAGGCGACTGACTGGTCGCAACGGCTTCGGTGAGGAAAGACCACAATCGATCTTCTCCCGAGATCAAGAGAGCGCGAGAGAGAGAGAAGGGGAGAGAAGGTACGTTGAATATCCGTTGTCCTTTTTTGGATAGTGGAGTCATAATCATCCGTGCGCGTCGCCATATCCCGGCCGTAGGCTGGGGTCTACGACAGAGAGAAAGAGAGATAGAGAAAGAAAGAAAAGAGAGATAGAGCTCCGGACGTGGTCCTGCGTAAATGGACGAGTATAGCGTGATTCAGCGATCAGAAGGAGCAACAATTACTTTCAAAAGACATTTGCACTTTGAACAATCCATGCAACTCAAAAGCATCATTTGCCTGCCTTACTTTAGGATGATGTGTACTATTATAGAACCATTGATTTGTTCTTCCGATGTCTCAAAAAATGTTTGACCTCCCGTTATGCTGATCATCGCTGGTACTGAATGAAAGGGTGTACATATATATATCCACAAAACAGGTGTCGCAAAGTGTGGCCTTAACCTAAGTTAGACGTTACGGTTAGACGAAGTTAGACGAAGGCATTCAGTTTTGTTCGGTGGAACTGACTAGGAATGTTGCAATTATCATTGTATTGCGTAAATGACAACGTCTACACCCATAGTATAATATTGACATGGTAGCGTCAAAGCCTGTGTCATAATTACCGTCGATACGGTTGATACCATTTGTCATCTCTCAATATATTATATATGCATACAACATCAGTACCACGTCAACAATCGTAGCCTACAAGAAGACAAAACTCTCCCCGAAATCCAATCTGTCTTATTACTGTGATGTACCTAACGAACTGGCTGATTGGCAAATATGAGTACAATAGTGTTCGTTCACAAGCGACCCTTTGATACCGCTACAACTACTATAGTACGATCGTTCGATGAACTCGATCTCATCTAGCCTAGGATCCATCTCACAGGGATTATTAATTAGTTGATGATGGTGAGACTCTGGTAGCCTCAATCAATATGAAAGATCTAGGGTTGTGACCCAACTGTTGTTCAATCTTCTTTCAAATCAAAGATGTAGCCAGCATCCAGTGTTAAATGTATATAACGGTTATCATTAAGCGTTATTGACACGTTTATTCGATATACCCTTTTTATTTAACTATCATCTCCTTTTGTGTTTTGTAAAAAAAGCACACTGCATATACGCGTTCAGTTAACGGAGTCAGCCGTTGTCTACGCCGTCGACGCTGCCTGTCAGCTCGATGGACAGCCGTCAACAGAAACAATGAAACCGCTGGCACTTATATGACCGTATGCCAATGTTCTCACAGTTACACCTTTTCAAACAAACAATTGAAAAACACTCAAGCAACGCATTTACGCATCTTTTCCTATTCTTCTCTACAGCTTCTCAGATGTCATTGCTGGCCTCGAGAGCTATTTGAAAGGAAGACCCGGTTGTTGCTTTTTACGTCGGCTGGCAACAAAAGTAGCTTAAGTTCGTGTCGTGAAGATGGACGATGGACGATTTTAAGATGTTGTCGCTTTGGTTTTTTCTTTTTTTTGGCCTCCCACCGTTTTTGCGACAGCTGGAGAATCCATTGCGAATAGGCGGACTCGAACGTCAACGTGACACCTTTTTGGCGGGACGCATCGCCCATTTGTGAAGCATAAACATTTTCATGTGGTTTTCTTTCTTCGATCCTTTTGTTCCGTAAGAACAACAGGTTCGAGGTTTGAGGGTTAAATGAAGGACACATCATCAGCTGTATAATGCGAGTTTATTCAGATAAACAAGTTGTCTATTTTTGATGTTCTCGTGTCACATTGAGTTATTCGGTGACATTGTTGACAATGAGCAAAACGACCGGCAATATATTGTAACAACCGCCATACCAAAAACCTGAACATGTTGCGAAACTGCCGTAAAAAAACCGAGTCCGGAGGTTTGGTCTCCTCGAGATGCTACTTCACCCAACAACAACAATACCTCCCGTTGTTTCATATCATTCATACTTCCTTCATTACTAATGAGCAAGGAACAGCAGCTTGCCATTTAATCATCATTATCTTATAATATATATATATATATATATATTAACGGGGGAGTATATTCAACAGCGATTTAATTATCCTCGTTCCGTACACACTCGCTTACAATAAATGATTGCTTAGCTTAGGAGATCAACTTATTGTCTTTATCGAAAAGGTTGTTCTTCATAAGCATACGTCGTAACATCCTTCGGAAAGCCGGTAATAAGTGAACGATATAATTAATATGATTTTTATGAATCAGCCAACTTCGCGGCCCGCGAATTGACGCACCTGATGTATCCGAGCACATTGCTGCCACTTTACAACGCAATGTCATTCTTTTTACGATGGTTGTTATTTGATTTCAATATAGAGTGGCGGGTGATCATTGCTGATCTATAAATGGTATGTAAATTATAGAAAAATCTGATATATAAATGCTTTATGTTCGGCTTGTCACTTTGAACGGCAGTGTCATACTGATTAAGTATAATAGCTGGCAGGCGCTTGCAACCGGGAATTTTAATGTCTTTCACCTCACTCCTCATCTGTGGAGCTATCTTGGTAAATACATGACATGTTTGCTCCATATCGTCCATATGGGTTACACTATAAGACATATTAATTGATAATATTACTATTATTAGTTCAATCACAGACACACACACACACAACACACACCGAGACAGGCATGTCCACATCGTTTGTGCTTATCCATAAGACGCGTAGGTTTTTCATTCTGACTCCAGTCAAACTCGGCGTCCACGGGTTTCCCTGTGTTTGCACGCTGCGAATGTCTCCCTGCTTATGCAAGTGCCATCGCACTAGCGAGGCATACATTTTTGATAATCTCAATGCTGTTCGGTGCCTCTCTACGCTCAGTGTTTGCTCTCGCGTTTGTCCAATATGCGATTTTAATTTGGTTACACGGCGTGTAAGTGTGGCTCGAATCACCTAAAGCTATGAGGTACTACGGGACCAATTCCCAACGGCAGCTGCCGCCGCTGCCGCCGCCGCCGCCGCTGGAACACTCACCGATCCACGCACTGTGACGAATGCTGTTCGAGCGCACGTCGTTTGCTAGCCTTGCATAGCCTTGTACAGTAATACCGGTAGTAGCAGTCATATTCGCAGTGTACTGCAATGTGATGGCGATCGTGGAGATGGTGGCGGTGGGCTGGCTGCTGCTGCTGCGGTAGCAAAAGCACACCCTGAGTGTGCCGTTCTTGTAATGCTGTCGTGGTAATGTTCAATCAAGATGAATGGCCTCGATTTCGTGACGCCAGCCGAGAATAAATGACAACGTTCGAAATGAACAGTGACCGCCTCCTCTGATATATATATATATATATATATTCTAATATAATAGATATTTGTCAGTTGCTCTACCGATCGCAATGGTCTGTACGAAACGCAGAAAGCAGCTGATGGTGCTTGGTTAGCTTGTCTTTTTTCCAAACCTCCCTCTGATTGATTATTTGCCCCAGAATCGAAACTTCAAAGGTGTCAGGGGTTCGAGGGAGAAGTATATAGTGAGACGATTTATGTACTTATCTGCTTTATCCGACATTTTGTCTGGGGTGTGAAAGAACATTATGAATAGCTGACTCATTAACATCATCACACAAATTATTCAGCTTCTATTGTAGCATTCATCGAGTTGATAATGAAGAAACACCTCCCTCACCTAGAATTACCCACTCTGTATGCGAGTTTCTAGCTTTAGCTCAAACTGCGCGGTAAATATATTGTGTTAAGCATACATTAGCCATAACGACAAATGTGACCTGTGGTACATGGTGTGTTAAAACTATTGGGCTTCGTTTGTAACATTTTGTCGCAACAGGGCAATTCACTTCTGAACGTTTTACCCTCGTTCAAGTGGCTGTGTCCTGGAAAGGTCTGGATCAGCGGTCGATCAGTATATCCAAGTGTAATCTGTGATGCTACCGGCACAGTTGTGGTGGATGTTGCTAAATGGTTTAGGTTCAAGCTATTTCCCATGAGGATAATAGCTTGAACACACGAGGCCATCCATAGATACACGGAGTAGAACGATATCAACCGCGACACATTTGCTGTATTCAGCGCTCTACTGAATGTCTATGTCCATCTCTATGCATACATTCATGTGGATACATCTATGTGGAGTGTACATCCTCGTCTTTTTTGAGTGTGCAGCCTCTTCTTATTTTCCGATGCTGCTGCTGCTGCCGCAGCAGTGGCATGCTTTCAATCTTCATTGGGTCCTTCTCGGCGCTCCACGTTGGCATTCTGACGGTTTTTTTGCTGCTTGCGATCGACGCATAGCTGCTGCTGCTGCCTCCGATCCACGGCTCAGTTCCCGGCCGAGCTTGTCGCCACTGATCTAAGATTCTCTGACGTTCGTCACTGTCGGCCGGCCATTCTCACTGGCGCCTCCTTCGACATCTGTCGTTTATAATCAATGAGTCGAACGAATACGAAGATGGTGGCAGAAGCAACGACGACGCCGACGACGACCGTCACTGGTGGAGTTCTGCGCCAGCCCCAGAAATGCTCAGAGCTCGCTACTTTTACAGATCGTTTGTATTTAGCTACAGTTCGTATATAATAGTTAGTTGAGAAAGAAGAAAATAAGAAACGAGCATGAGTGATAGGAGCTCATCGAAGAGAGAATATCACTACCATCACCCACTAGGCGGCTATTCCTAATCGACAGATTATATATATATATATATACATATATAATGTGGATATTGGTTAATCTAGTGGCCTGTCCACAGTGGGCAGCTGAACAGGGTGGCTGTCGCTGCAGAACGCATTCATTGAAACGAACGCGAGAAGTGAACACTCATTATGCAACAAAGCCGCAGACTGATTATCACTGCCGTTGTTACTGTTGTTGATTATCATTATCGCCACAATCATCATTGTCATAATTGTTGTTCACGTTGCCCGCACAAATCTCTTATTATATTACCACAGAGTCCACCGTTATCTCGTTGAAAGGTGGCCGCTTTGTGAATGCCCCCCCCCCCCTTGTGAAGCTAAAAAAGCAACAAATTATGTTGCTCATTTTTTTCAGTGGCAAAACCCGCAAACTGCTTCTTTTTGCTTACGATCATATAACGCCTCCGATAAATACATAGATCAGTGTTTGATCATTTGAAGGGGACATCTGAACTGTGTTTAACACATATATATGTATATATATATATATATATAAACATATATATATCGTTGCTTCAATACGTTGCCGCGAAACATTTCCAATTAGTGTTTTTCTTCGTTATCTGTACCAAAAAGTCACTTAATTCATCGAGGTTCGCTGCTCTGTTTTACTTCAGTGAAGAAACCGAACCTCGACGAGCACTGCTTGGTCTTGTTGTTGTTGTTGTCCCACCTGCAGTTTCTCTTAGTGGCTTTTTGTCAGATAGTCGAAGCCCAGAAGCCTCGTTTTCATCATCGCCAGCAGCAGCATGGCTACTGGCTTCAGAACCGCAGCATAACGATGGATTCGGCTCTGTTGGATGTCGTCCATCGAACTGGGCGTTTATCTTCTTTAACGTCCGGCAGTAGCTCTTTCCAAGTACCCCTTCTCTTGAGAGGTGCCTGTCTGAACTCATATGACGAAAGCAAAGCACTCGAACAGAACGTTGAAGCAGACAGTGGCTCGCTAATTAACTAATTATCAATTACAGCAGAACAGCTGTACTTGATTTTGAGACCGCGTTCCGCCCCGTGAGCACCCACCGAAGTTTCAGGATCAACAAGGCGACTGGCCAGGATAAAAGGAGCTATTCAACAGGATATATATTCTGTCAATCATGGTAACTGCCTCCGTTGAATAAACGCTCCGAGCACTCGGCGCTCCCTACGGAACTAACAAAAAAAAAACCACTTCGACGCCAAAAAGGCTTTGGAAGTACCGTGGTCGTGACTCGCTCTTGAATTCACGGTCGAATTTATCTACTGTCCATTCTCGCCTCCCCTCCCCCCTCCCCCGTGGCCACGACGGCAGGCCACCGTCCGATTTTACTGCTAAATGAATAACACGACACGGTCAGAATCATCTATCGTTGCTTCGCTTCTGGAGGTGTGATACTGATGCCTTTCGTTCAGGTGCTCCTCCACTGGGTGCCGTCTCCACAGCCGCACTCAACTTCTCTCTCTCTCTCTCTCTTATATATATATATATATATATATATATAAAGAGGTTCAGCTACTACTTTGCCATCTCGTTATCTATGAACAAAGCAGCAGCAGCAGCAACAACAATATAATATCCAAATGGAGAAAAATCCGAAATCGAAAACAATGCCACATTTTTGGGGGTACCGCCTCTTTCCAAAATGTTTTGCCAACAATAGCTAACTAACTAGCAACAGCAGCAGCAGCAGGAGGAGAAGTTTCGGGTCGAAACCCGTCTGTTTGTTGGCCCCAGGGCATAGAACGGTGGACATTTCATGGCGCAACTCTATCACACGCGGGACAACGCGACCCAGCGCAGAATCACTGACTGAACGAAGATCTTCAGCATTCGCAAACGAAACGATAGATGAAAATGCCACAACAGCATCCGTTCCAACCACCACCACCATCCCTCAGCCACCGGGACAACAAACCAACATCAGCGTCTACGAGAGAAGGCAAGCCGCCGCTGAGACCGATGCGACTGTATCATCATCATTATTCCAATTCTTCTCCCGGCCTATCTCATCGGTTCCCCGCCTCGAACGTCTGTTCATCGCGATCGGCGGCGGCGGCGGCTGTTTCTGCCGTGGACTGTCAGCCATCGTTCGTTACGCAGAAAGGCCAGCTACACAAAAACAAGAAGTGCACAGCAAAACCACACACGCACAATGTATAATAATCGATCGATCGATCGATCTATTGATTTATTAGTGTATGTATTCCTGCTGCTGCTGCTGCTGCAGATTCTTACTCTGCTGTCGCTCGCTGCTTCTGCGGCGTCTCGATCACGGCCAATGATGTATTATATATTCGTCCGCGCCATATCGATATGTCGATCCGTGAACTGTTGAACGTGGTCCGAGGGGTCCAGCTGTGCAGTTTTCTATCCAAAGGTGTTTATTCGCGGCCGGCTCGGCCCGGCCCACCACAGGATCAATAGACCAAGTCGTGTACAACGTCAGCTCTCCCTCCCTCTCTCTCTTTCTCTCGTTTCATCTCTGAACCGTACTCTCAGGTCCTTTCCCAGTTGTCCGGTCGACCGGTCGCTTGCTTCTCTGTATTATGCCGATATGTCACATTGGGTGACAGATTGACAGCACAAGCGGCTGTTCCCCTGGAAACATCTTCACTTCTCATCTCGGTTCGACGGCTGTTGCTGTTTCTATCTGTCTAAGTGGTGGCGAATTGTTGCTGCTGCTGCTGCTGCGGCTGCTTCTGCCGATTCCAGTTGTCGCCTGCTATCGGATGCCAATGATCCATTGGATCGTCCCACCCCCATTGAAATTGTGTTGTCTCTTTGCGTTGTTCACGGTAAACTCCGCCGCCGCCACCGCCACCGCCGCCGCTGATGTCTCTGCTGCTGCCGCTGCAGCTATGCTGGCAATAGTGTTATCTGTGCACACACTTATACACACACAAACCTTTGTGCGGTGTCCGCCGATATATATATATATATATATATACCAGCCTATATCGACCCGCGCGTATGTTTGTCTATGGTCCCATGTGTAGTTGTCTATCGGATACAGATCGAGTTCATCAGCTGTATCCAATCCTGCCGTGTCGATCGTTTCCTCGAAGTGATATCGAAGGCGAAAGAACAGTGAACGCTGTGTTGGCTCTCGATGCCTTGTATTAAGGGTTCCGCTTGTTGTTGTGGTATCAGTAGTATACTAGTGGAAGTAGTAGCTGATTAAGAGAGAAACAGTAAGAACGAGCAAGATAAATAGATCAGTGTAGAACCAATAGGAAGGGGGCCACAGTGTGGCATCATAATGTACCGGGCACACTCCAACCAGAAATGCATGACTGGAACGGGCGAAAAATGTGCATGTTGCAATGTACTCACGTATCTCCCTATCTGTATATCGGCCTACCTACCTACCTACCAATATGCATGGGTTTGTGCACATATATATATATATATATATATATATATATATATATATACGCAGATCCAATGTACAATACATTGTTATCACAAATATTATACTAGTACTAGACGTAGTTCTATCTGTGATGGTGGCAGCTGCTGGTGGCTGAACTTCCATTGCCGGGTGTAGTACAACAACGATCAGCTCTATCGACTATGTGTGTTCTATACCATTGCCTCGGCGGGTGGATATGATTTCGTTTGTATCGAGGATGAGCGTCTGTGTAGATGCTTTGCTCGATCTACTAAGCAAAGCAAACAAGGCCCATACCGGGATCATGAACAATCGATGTACACCATATATATATATACACAGCAAAAACAGCACTGACCAGTCAAGTAGGAGTCACGATTCTCTGACCGCTATTCATCCGCCCGATCCTCAGAACGATGTGGCCAATTCAGCCAATCGGCATCATCGTCCAACGGGACAGGAGCAGGACGGCCGGGTGCTCGAGTCCTGCCCACGACTCTCGGACGAATACTACGACAACTATCACCACTGGCTGCTACTGGATAGAACTTAGAAGGAGTTTGGCGCCCTGGTCGCCATGGTGGGAGTCGTGGCCGATGAACTGCGTCGGCTCGGGCGACGGCAGCAGCAGCTATCGACTGATCATGTCATTATATGTATGTATGTATACTATGTCGTCGTCATGAGTCGATGTGGAACACAGGAAGCTCTCCTTCACAGGGAGACGCAGAGAATAGAGGAGAAGAGACCTTCGAAGTTTGAACGAAGATGAAGAACGAACAGGGGAAGTGTGGTGCCGCACGCTATCATGATGACACCATCTCCGTCTCCTCGTCATACCCAGTTACCCAGTCTGCTCGCCCTATATCGTTCCTGCTGATGTGATTGGATTTAAGTTGTATACGATACAATATGTAGTTCATCGGGCCTACTCGACTTAGACCATGGACGGATCATAGAGCAGGCGTCGTCCGTACAACAGCACACCACATTTTGCTATAGATGATTTTGCATCGACGAACGAATGGCCACATGGGCGAACTGGCTCAGCACTTTCCGAGTTCGCTCGGCAGCGATCACAGCGATACCGGCACCGGAGTCGCTCCCATTGGACATCGTCTAGAATCGTCAGGATGAACAATGCCTCTGGCTGCTTGAGACGGTCAGCTCCGATTGCTGTCATCCTTCTCTACGAGATTCTGGACTGCTTGGAGACTTGGGAGAGGCTCCTCTTGCGTAGACCGGCTGTAGACGCAAGCCATACCCGGGCGTTGTGCGTCAGCCACGAACAGTAGAATCGAGCCCAGCAAACCTGTACACTAACTCACTCATTCAGTCAGTCAGTCTGGGCTTGCCTCACAGTGCCTCTGCCAGCGTCGCCACATAACAGGGTACAAACTACAGGGCGGCGGCAGCGGCAGGAGCAGCACCACCACCACCAAGTAGCAACCAATTCAAGCTCCTTCGTACTGTTCTGTCCTTCTTAGCCCTTCTTGATGCATTCATCCTGTCCCACTCTCTCTCTCTCTCTCTGTATGTACCCAGCATGCCGTGTACTGTATGTATACTATCTACTTGTGCTTCTGCAGCAAGCGTATGCGGGCATACAAGCAGCGTGTAGTCTGACTGGTCGAACGGTCGACCAACCGAACGACCGGACGACATCCTAGCAAAGTCCAGGCCAGGACCCCAACGAAACCAGGTACTCATAGATGTACACACACGCACACACACACACACCGGCCTACCTACTCGTTCTTAGCAGCATGGCCTGCCTGTCTCAGCCGTATCGCCGAGAACGCGCAATAGAACCTCCACCGCGACGAGCAGGACGACCAGCATCGGCTGCTGCGGAGGAACTGCTGCTGATGCTGCTGCGGCGGCGGCGGCGGCTGGTGCTGCTGCTGCTGAGTTTAGCTGGGCAGCAGCTAGAAGGTAGCAGCCATCCAGCCGCTTGGGAAGCCGTCGTCGATCGTCCCCGTGAACCGGCGCGGCACCGCGCTCCTGTCGCTGCTGCTGCTGCTGCGTGTAGCGAAGTTGTAAATCTTCGAGACTGGCGGCTTGCTAGCAGCCATAGCTCTCTCGGGCGTCTCGATCCATCCATGTTCACTTCTAGTCGTTCGCTACCACCACCACTGCTGCTGCTGCTGCTGTTGCCGCCGTCACCGCCGCCCGTTTGCTTGCCTGCCTGCCTGCTGCCGCAGTAACGATGCCTCAGAGTTGTCGTTGTTGGTCTTCGTCTGCGGCGTTCCGGTCCCTTGTTGGGGCTGTGCGACAGCGGCTTGGAGCGTCAGCGGCAGCGATAGCAGTCGCCGCCGCCGCCGCCGCGGCCATGTCAGTAGCTGTAGTGACCTGGCCAGCACTGTCTGGTGCCGCCTGCTCGGCCTCGGCCTTCGTCGTGTCAGGACAGCGCCAGTGCTATATCGTATAGGACATGCTGCAATGAGCTATGCGATCGCCTAATGTACCCATCCAGCAGCAGCAGCAGCGCCCACCGTCATGTCATCGCTGGTTCAGTAGCAGCAGCAGCAGCAAATGCCCGTTTCCTCAGCGGCACCCTACAACAACCACCACCACTACCGCCACCGCCATCATATGTATATATATATATATGTATATATATATATACATGAATAGAGGAGCACACGCGTGCTGTGCCAAAGCCGCCAATGTCGGCTGCGGTGCCCACATTGTCTAGGCGGCAAACACACACTCAGCCATATGGATGTGTCCATGAACGTGTGAGATGGATGTATGTCTCTATGCATGTATAGATATGTGATCGTGTGCAATTGCATACGACTGGGTGTCTGCCTAGCTTACTGTCAGCGATGTGTGGACGTATAGTTCGGTTTGTTTCTCTCCCTCTCTGCATGAACGTGTGTGTGTGTGTGTATATACAAAGAGAGCTGAGACATTAGTCCAATGAAAGCGTTCACTATCCTATCGCTCGAGTCGTCCGGCGTCAGCGGCAGCAGTGGGGCTCTGGCCTTCGTCTCGTATCGCCGTTGTTTCCTTACACTCTTTGCTCAGACTTCCTTCCTTCCTCCACGAATATATGGGCGGGTGTATCTATTATAAGTATGGCTATATACACTATGACCACACACCCGAACGAATGCTATGTGTGCCCAGCCAGATCTCCAAGCAGATTGCGGAATCCAGACGAACTCTGCGTGCGCCCGCGAGCTCCACCATTTCGATACGAGACTATTGCTTCGACACGAATTGGGAGCAGGGACCAAGGCCACCTCGACTGTGCCACAGATCACATGGATTCCGGAGAGAAGTTTTTTTTTTACAATGGGCAAACATTAATAGATCCGCAATGCGGACATCAGCAATAGGCATGCGGGCATGTAATTGCCTCCCTAAGACCGATACACGTCTCCCCATTAGCAAAAACATTCTCGTTCGCTTTCAGCTATTATATTTCGTTGTCACAACGGGATTCATTGCAATGTGGAACAGTTCTAAAATGGCTCAATTGCGTTCAGATTTCCGTAACCGCCGATCCGCTTCAGATTCTGGCCAAAAAAGAGAGAGAGACAGACAATTAACAGAGAGGGACACAGGTTATAACATATCCACAGCTAAACATCGGCTCGATGTTAGTCTAACGAATGCGTCATGGACGATGGGTGACCATCGTTAGCGTGAAAGGCGGGACCTTCCCTGTTTGGCCGTTTGAGCTTGGGTTATTGTACGTTTCTGGGTCTGGGTGTGTGTGTGTGTGAGAGCGCACTTATCTCTATATGGAGAAGTCGTCGACGCAACAGCCCATCGGGCCGCTACTCATTCTGCAAGACGAAAACTGCGCTTCGTAGAACTGAACCCGGAAGACTAACAACAAATTCCTAGGCATCTTCTATTTAGCCTGCGATTAAACAGCTACTACTTTGCTACCCATAGTATGTGACTGGTACCTGACGGGCAGTGGTGAGATGTGTTTTCGTAGACGATCTGCGGGAACGCAGATTTCGTTAGCGCCTCCGCTTTGATTTTGTTCGTTGCTTTGATTGGCGGCTAACCGATACGAGCCTGCGGTCGATGAGGTTTTGGGTGACATCAACAACAAGCAAAAGGAAACATCCGAGACCCATTCGAGGCGGCTGGCGTCTTCGGCTCCATGCTACTGCTGCTGCTGCTGCTGCTGTTGGTGATTGTGGTGGCAGTGGTGGGTGAACAGGCGGCGGACACTGACGAGTCGGATTGCGCTACGTGGGGCCAATTCAATCGTGGCTAGTTTCACAAACGAGATACGAACAAAGGTGGGAGGGGCGTCCCACGAGATCCTCTCACACCGCGCAGACCCCCCCCCCCACCCCCGATACACACACAGACACACACATATAGTCGAAGCTGAGACACACGGTCATGTTCGCTAAGCTCATCCTGCTTTCAAATCAAACATCTTGAGCAGAGTTCCACGATGACACTGATTCAAGCTTAGGAAAATGTCATCCCCAAATGACCTCGGGGTGACACACTAATGAGACATCATCATCTCATCAAAAGATCTTCATCTCTTGCATTCTGTGTAGTTGCTATAGATCGCAGAAGGTAAATGCTCGTCACTTACGAACTAATCGTCGCTTTTTAAAGGTAACCAGTACTCTTGCACAGTCTTTGTAGTCTGCACTCAGATCAATCGTCGCTTTGAAGTGAGAAACCCGAAAACTTTTATGAGCCAATAAACAATTTAAATGCTATATATATATATACCCCGATTGTTCATGAGTGATTGGATGGATATCTGGTAGCGGCCTAAACTTGATTTCATTGAGTGATTTCCTTCGACTCGTTATCGCTCTCTTCTCCTCCTCTCCCCACACTCGACAAATGATCATCATTGAGGTGATAATAACAGCGTTTCCATTATATATTCTCGGTAACGCACTCAATAAGATGACAAATCTCATCAGCGTCCATCAGAAAAAATCCGTTAGTGCCTGATGGATTAATTAACATAAACTCGTTATAAAGCTTCATGGCAACAGCATCTCCGTCCGTAGCACACGTTGAAGAATAGACATAGTATTGTGCATAGCATTATCATATGGGAGACATTTTGTGGACATTGACCAGGACCAGAACAGGGTGGCTCAGAATATTTTTTCTGAGCTAGTATAGAAAAGTATCTTCCCCTAGGCTGATTATCACCTGATTCATTTTTGGAGAAACCTTTTAAACACACTGCCTCTAAAACGTTTCATAGGGCTACATATATAAACGTTAATGATTTAGCGCAAAACTTAATAAGCAGTAGATTTTCTTTTTGATTGCAACCAGAACTTTAGTCAGCCGTATAGAGTTTTATAAAGGGGACAATACCCATTAGTCGATCCCATATTTAAGCGTTTAGTAGTGAAACGATTACATGTATGTGTGCGTTTATGTATATATGCTCCTTCTGTGTGTACAACTTTATTGACTTCGTGTTATATTAAACTGATTCCGTGTGATACGCGATGTGTGGTACAGGAAACAGCGTAAATGCTTAGGAGGAGTCCACAGTAAGTCAGAGGTATCGAGGCTACTTCGATTTGTACTCGCACCCCTCGAGAATTCAATCACCTAGAAATGTCCCAATCGATGATGTCAGTGATGTCAGGGTGACTATTGCAAAATAACGAACATGGATTCTTCAATTATAGATTTCATCTTGTTAACTAGTTCTGCAAAAAAGAAAAGCAATTATGTCCGTCACTGGCCCTAAATAAATTTGATGGCTAACAGCATTTCTATCCAGCTGCTGGGACTCTCGACATTGACTGAGGGGCAGACATTTCAATGCGGATCAAATGCTCCCAACGCTATAACAGGCGATAGCGGAACATACGAAAGTGTTTCTCGATTACCGTCCCCTGTTCAATCGATCCAATTGGCTTTGGAAATTGGCTTCATTTACACACCACATTTAGCGGGTATTGTAAACTAAGACTATGCACACATACATACATAGATCAATTCTGCACTCAGATGCCGAAGTAGACACCAGCTCAAAACGACAAACATAAGCTCGGTTCCCCTGCCAGCTGATGACATATGTATAGTGTCGAGCTGTGTCTCTATGTGAAGAGAATAGTGTTTTAGTGCCTCTCGGAAAAAAGCTTCGATGCTGTTGGCCAACCTGTCGTCTATGACGATGAGTAAAGCAGGGGGCCATGCATCTTGTGGCCTCGTCAACCTAACGCTGCGGCCAATTGCCAGAAAGACCCCGAGAGTCTCTCAGCTCTCTCAGTGTCCCATAGGACGCGACCAAACGAAAGAACAACTGGATGTGGCGGATAGCCAGTGATCCAGTATAACTTCGCTTTCTTCAGTATTGGGCTTCTCTCATCGACATGTTATGTATGCCATCATGCTTTCGGAGGCACTGGCGCTGACATTGGCACTGGGTGGCTATACGAGCATAGCTGGAGAGTGTGCCGCCGTCTATACCTGCTGTAGCAGCTACAGATTCATGGAACAACGCGTAGCGATGCCGTTACACGTTTGAGTTTGGTCTGTCCGTCCCGTCCGTGTGTCTATTTGAGTTTTCCGTGAAATCAGCGCTTCCCGTGTATGGGTTATTATTGTATAATAGCTTGAGCAGCAGCAGCATCAGCAGCAACAGCTTTTTTTAGCTACCGCACAGAGAAGGGTGTCAGTTTAGTCAAATACGATCGAAACTCAACCATTGGCTGACAGCATGGTCGTTGCTGTAGCGCCGTCAGTACACATAGCGATTTAGTCAAGCAAAGCAAGGAAATCCATCCGTTCGTGTGACGATGAGAGAACGCCCAGAGAACGTACGCTCACACATGCAGAACCATCATTCGAATGTACACTACAACATACACCAGGTCGGCAGACCAAGCAATCCACCCAACACACTCACCCATTCTGGGTTAGGTCAGGCAGCAATAGAAAAAACAAAGTGGTAGCAGTCAGTGGAAGAGAGAAACCAGCATCGGTCGTCGACGAAAATGCCACTCTCTGGCTCTACGCAAGGCCGTGTCTGCTGTGTCGAACTACCAAACTGCGACCAAATACTGGGCTGGCAGCACAGGCACAACCCACAGCCTATCTATAATACCTGCTTGAGTAGACACTACGGTTGGCTCCTGGTCCCGTAAGGCCTGCCCGGTCCGACACTCGGCCGGCATGGTCATAAACCCATCACCGAGGCTCCCGTCACTTCGTTTCGGTTGAATTCGGTCGTCGTCTTAATTCACTTTTGCCCTCTAACAGCACAACCGATAGGAACGACAGAGCCAAGGCTTCTGTCACTGGTGTCTAATTCTTGCACACCCCAATCTACCCGAGCGATTCTCCATCCATCTATCCATCTAAATACACTACCCTCGCCCCCCCCCCATAGAATTTTTTTCTGCTGCGATGAAAGCCCTGTACAGGAAGAGAGAATATTGCCACCATCTCAAAGAATAAACAATGAACCGTCGCAAACTATGCACTACCAATTGGCCATCGCTCAAACGACGGAATCTATCTTCCTCTTTGTTCTGTTGGTCCACAGTGGGTTTCATTTAATTTCAGTTGTACTACGTGATGATGCATTTTGGAATATGTCACATGTTCTCCTATGAGCATGGGTCGTCCCCGAACTGCAGCTGCGATTTCATTCGTAACGTTATTGAATCTCGAACATATCGTGGAGCACAGATCCGACGCGCTACGTATTTTAGCCGCTTTTTTCTTATATTAAATTTAATGATATGTACACCATATTTGATTGCCCACACGAATTATAACTAGTCCGTTTCGACATTTCCTTGATATTTCCCTTACCACCCCCCTACATCTACGAATTCAAGCTGCCACTGTTCATAACCATGTTCGGCGTAAATATATATATATATATATACATATATATATATATGTATATATATAACGAGTTAATGTGTACTTCGTTCATATGCCCAAGCAATTAAGTCTATCTATGTAGACTTTTCCGGGTGCATTTTCATTCGTGTCCTATGAAGCTTCTATGGGTCGCCCCTTTTTCTCTCTCTCCCTCCCTCTCTCGTTCCTCATTTTCTATTGACGCTAGTGACTCGGTATTATGAAATATGTGGACCCGGCAGCGGTCCCTCCCGCCGCCTCCAGAACCGAGTCGAAAGAAAGAAAGTTCAATGGGCGAACAGCAGCGGCAACGGCGCGAGCAGTGAGCGCATTATGTGTCGAGGTGAGCTGTAGTCGTTGGGCTCGGCTGGCATTAGTGTGGGCCGTATGCTACCTAGCTACATCTATGTAGCTACACGGGTGTACTAAGCATGAGTGGTCTGGCTCGCTTTGTGTCTGCCTTTGGATAGCCGCTGTCTGAAGATCGGACTCCAGCCGGAGGTGTTCCCCCTTCGACTACGAGCCACTTTCGTTGCCTGCCTGCCTGTCGGCCTATCGAGCTGTTCAGTTCTCCAGTAGCTGCGATATGGGACCAGATCGGCTATGCTGCTAGCTGGATGGGAGGGAGGACTAGTCCCCCCGTGAACTACTGAGGGGAGCCATTCATTGGCTCGCTATATATATATATATATATAACGAGCGAGAGAGAGATAGAGGAGAGGAGAGAGGCCATCGCTCACTGATCCGATGCTACGCGGAGGATTTGAGAGTTTAGCTGTAGGCTTTTTTTGAGATGGGAAATAGTTGAAATCATCGTGAGAGTGTGAAGTTAAACCAAAGACGTACTACCACTTTAGTTGACAGTCTACGGTGGCGATGGTTGCGCTCGAAACATTTGAGTTCGAATATATATAATACAAACGATGTGTGCCGTTTTTTTCTCAATAACTACCGGTGATTCTCATGTTGCAACATCGACACAGGTACGCAGGACATGTGAGCCACAAATATGTACCAATTTCAGATTACGAAATGTATACTTAAAAATATATGTAGTATATGAGGTGTTCACCTCCAAATAACCTCTAACCAGTAACAGATACTGTTGTCATTGGTCATATGTAGAAGAGGACTATTGAAAATACACCTCTCGCTCTCTCTCTCTCTGTCTCTCGCTCTGTTTCTTGTGATCGAGCGGTGCTCTTTCGCATCCCTCTCCCCGGATCTTATGCTCCTCCTTTGAAAAGAACTCTTCAATACATCACTGTCACAAGCTGCTCGGCCATACGACCAATCCAACGAATCCTGGCTAGCGGTGGCGGCTGCGGCAGCGGCGGCCGCTGCTAAAATGTCTCAGCATCTTCCGCTGGACACACATAAGCAACACACAGACACACACTGATTTCTTCACAGTGTAGCGTTGATGTTGGCGAAGTAGTGTCAGTGAATTGAAAATCGTCAATGTATTATAGATTGAGTTCGGGCCTGATTAGTTGCCGGGGCATTTGATCGAAGTATCGATCTCTGTCTAATCTGTCGATATCATCATCACCGGGGTGGGTGGAACAACGTACGAGGTCAGTTGAGTTCTAGCTTCCAATACTGATTTGTCAACGTGCGTAAGTAATGCACTGCGATCTTAAAAGTCGTCGTCGTCGTCCTGCCCAATGTAAACACGTTTGGTTAAATGCTCACAGACAACTGCCGCAAAATACCGCACTCGTGAATGAATGAATAACGAACAACAACAACAACACCCTGTGGTGGTGGAGGTGGTTGTTGTACCTCATTATGTTGCCCTAGAGTTGATGAGTGCAAGAATATGATGATAATAGCGCTAAGAAGGAGTCTCAAATTAATATGTAATATCTAAATATCTCAAGAGCCGACATAAAAAGCAGCGGAACTGCTATCGCTTTTAATGTGATTGATCGGCGCAGCCTGTGTGAGTTCCTGCTAGACGATGTCGAGGAGAAGCTATTCTGAATTCATCTCGAGCCACCGGTACACTCCCTACTAGAAAGTTAGATGCAGGGGTTGTTTCGTTGGGTCACGATTATAACAGCATCCCATAATGCATTTCTTATGGAATATACATGAGAATGAAACGGACCACATCTCTTCATTAATCGATTCAATCAACATTTTTGCATGCTTCTGTTCCAAAACCACTTCGTCATCTCGATATTGTCATTAGCCAAACACAGCTCATCGCACGATTCGGAGCGTGAAGCAATGGACGAACGTCTCGTTAAAACTCCTGGAGGGGGGAGATAGGCCGGTCAATTCCGCCGAGGCTGATCAACTTACCGCTCTTGCTCCTGCTACTGCTGCTGCTGCTGCTGATATCGGCAATGAGAGCCACGTTCGACTCTCTCGCGTTCTTCAGCCCTGTTCGTCCGCTTATTCGTCTGGCCGTCAATTCCGACGCCAAAATTTCTCCGCGCTCGTCGTACGCGGTCATGTCGACTTCACTGCTCTTCAGTTGTTTCACTCTCTCCGGCACAGACGAGGAGTTGGTTGCTTGCTTGCTTGCTTGGTTGGCTGCTTTGTTGGCTGAGTGGCCCTTCCGTGATCGGCTGTTGGTGAAGAGATAACCTTCACGTAGTCACCGTTGCGGCCGACGTAGTTGGTTAGTTAGTGACCGCTAGAGTCGGCGCAAGCGACTGAGCGAGCGCCGGTTGTTGCTGCTGCTGCAGTCGCTGATGGAGAAAACTCCTCGATCTCGTTGGCTCTCGTCGTCGCTCAAGTAAACTCGTAAAATCGTCGCTACTCGCCGCTGCTGCTGCTGCTGTTGGCGTTGCGGCAGCTCCATTGCTGGGCCTGCTGCTCGCTGTTGGCTTCGTATCGGCGCCCCACGCAGGTCTTTCCTTGCCTCTCCTAATATATATATATATATTCGCCTGTCGACGAACTACCTTTTTTGCTTTGTGGACTGTTCAGAGCGGTGGTTAACTATTATTATTATTCTCAAGCACGACGCCACCGTCCGTCGATGAAGAGCGACCGCCAGCGACGGCGTTTGTTCGCTGGCTCGCTCGTTCGCGACGCCGCCGCCGCATAACGACAATGCTAACAACGACGGCGTTTTCAACTTGAGCTATTCAATTCGTCAATCTGTGCAAACCGACGCATATCGGGATGAGATGCGACAATGCACAAAACATAGCTCAAAACGAAACAAAGCTGAACCACCTGAAGTGGACCATCACCACCACCACCGCCATATCACCACTGAATTGAACTCAACGGTGGCACTCTGTGGGCTTTCGTGTCCGAGAGCCTGCCCACTGTGGCGGCCGTTCCCGCATGAGCGCGCCTAAAAGTCACTGCAACTAACGGACGGTGACGGCGGCGGCGGCGGCGACAACCACGACAACAACCGTGAAGCGAAATGACTTTGCTCAACTCACCTGGCTTCGAAAAAAAAAGGAACAATGTAGCTACGCCGACATAAATTGATCGAGGTTACCCGAGATGCCGCTAGAAATCACTACGGGAATCAGTTTGACAGAGACCGACAGAGAGAGAGAGAACAGTGATTTGTGTAACAGCTTATTGATGGATGACTCTATGAAACGAATGGTTTCCTTTGGGCGTAGCTAAAATACGTTTGCTCAGTTGTTGTTGTTGTTTAAGAATCTTAACTGGAGCTCAACAAGCGATTGTGAGTTACGCATCATATTTGAATACAACAAGAGCTCGGGGGCAGTGCGGAGAATTCACATTATTTAGCCTTAGACGAAAGTAACTGATTATGTATTCTTCAGTAGAATTGTTAATCAACATGCGGAGATCTTCTATTTGGTATCATTCGAGAGAAACGAATTCAATGTATAGATTCTTTTTATCAAAGCACGTTGGAGCCATTGTTCGTGCGGAGTGCGAAGGTGATATTTATATTTATGAATACCCTATGCAAACTCGGATACACGGTGTAAAGATTCGGTTCGTTTCGGGCCGTCACTTATTGGTCTACTATTTGTCAGCTAATTTCGATAGTGAGTCCTGTTGTTAATACAACCTGCTCAAAATTGCCACCATTCATAACAGCCACAGGTTATTCGAGGACCGCATAGTTGTAACCCGGGGGGCGAGGGGAGGTGGAACGATGTCCTGGCCCCTGAACGAAGGCCATCATTAAAATATTGTCAGCAGCAGCAACAACAACAACAACGTCATTATCTGACATTTAGACGGGTCCTCTCGTCGTTCATATACATTATAATAAATGTCACCCTGTACACCGGTTAGTACACCCCCTGTATAAGCACTGAATTTATCCGTTGCAAAACATATCGAATATTGGTAACAATTCGACAGAATCAACAAGTGCCTAATCGAGTTGAGAAATAGCGTCTCGATATGTTCCTGCATCACCCAAGACCGCCTGCTTCGTTAATACGAAACTCTATCTATTTCTTGAGCCATCTTCGATTATATATTATTCAATTACCTCTAAAGTAAGCGTCTGGCGGCACACGAAACATATGGTGATAACGGCAGAGGACAGATCGCCTCTACTCTCCATTTTGGCTAAATATTATATTTATCTCTCGTCGCTGCTGTTATCTCTTCGAATACGCGCAGGTCAGACATAATCACATTCGGTCGATCCAAGCAGATCCGTCCGGCCAATAGGCACACTCGGAAGTTTGAAGGTGAAATGAGCCGGCTGAATCGGGCTACTCACGTCGGAACCAGAGGCGAACAATCCCACAGCGCGCAAATGTCACAACCAAAGTATAAAAGTCTGATCTAGCACCCGGCAGCGCTTATTCGTCATCATCATCATCATCATCATGTGATCTATCCGGCCTGTAGCCAGGCGGACCTACATGTGGCCTGATAAAGGCCGTTCGCATAAGGTATCCAGCGGCATCGGTAGTGGATGGATTCATAGTCAGACTGAATTCGCTAGCGACAAATCTCCGAAAATCTGGCGTCAGCGTTTCGACTGCGGCCTTTCTCGTTCATCCTCTGAGGAGTGAACAAAACCAACCCCATGCCTAGGGACGCTCGTCCTATTAGGCCTAGAGCGACCTAACTCTGAAACGCGCGAAAAAGATAAGAAACATCAACAGGAGGCCACGACGACATAACGAACCGTTGTCCGTAGCAGACAGCCTCCAGCAGGAGGAGAACCGCATCATAATCATCAACATCGTCATCACTACTCAGCATGGGTAAACGTTGATCTGTCGCCAAGCTGTTGTCTCCCCGCCCGCCCCGCGCGGCTGTGGAAGCAAGGAGCATTCATTGGCTGACTCGAAATGGAAACTGGAGTAAATTGCCAGCCGGTGCTGGCGGTAGCAACGATAACGACTGATGTAGGCGTCACGATTTTGGTAGAAACAATCGGATGCAGCTGCAATGAGCAAATTGAATTATGATCAGGTGAACCTCTTCCTGTGAATTGCAGAACAACGTTGATAAAAGGCCATTGAGTTGCTGATGGGATTGAACTTTCTCCATCATTTGGGAATCTGGATGATGATAATAATAATAATAATAATAACACACAACTGGGAGTAGTCTGTAATAATACAATTGAGTACAGACGATTCCGCGATTCGGTCTACTTGGAACTTGAGCTGTTTTTTAGATGACCCTGCATGCAAATATAATAATGATATCGCAAATGAATGCCCAATTCCTTCAAATCGTTTCATTTTTAATCTAAATACATGCACTTCTGACTCGCGGAGAATACAGGTTTGTTGGACAACAGTAAGCTTCGCTGGAAATCCCACCATCGCGTCTAAGATTTTAACCGTGTCTGACACCTTTCATGAAAAAGGTGTCAATCCCTTTTCGGGATTCGTGCTCATTCTTGTGTTGACTTACAGAAAGACAAAAATAAGACGCATTTCGCGAATGGCTAACGTCGGAACCATCAAACGTCGGCCTGTCTCTTATGGGCAACTTTACGAACACCCTGTACCTTATCTACCCATATCTTGTTACACGTAGAACATCAGAAACCAACTGTAAATATTATAGCCCATGTTACTCTTGAGTATTCTCCGCTCATGAGACGTGCGAGGTTGCGCAAGACGCACATCTCTCTCAGCAGCGCGGACATGAAATGAAATAAAACGACATCACAGTGTGATCGTAAGCGTCACAAAAGAAGAAGCAGTACACCTTGTTTCGGCTGCTGCTGCAGTAGACTCCGCTGGGGAGAGTTTGAAAAGTGGCCTCATAGATCAATGTAGCGTTGTTTTTTTTTGTCGTTGTTATTGTTGTTGGGAAGCAGCGGTTGTTCCCCATTGCTCGCAGCAGCAGCAGCTCGATTTTGCCTGCGCCCCCACTCTGCCAGCTCGGTCGCTGAATAAGCAGCTCAGCTGAGCTCACGTCAGCTACACGGTACACATGGTCAGTGGACGTTGATCGTCGGAACGACCGAGCCGCCACAGTGACGCGTTTAAGCCACACGCCAGGCGGCGGCAACGGCGGCGGCGGCGGTGCCGTCGGTGTCGACGACAACGACAGCAGGACTTGTATCATTATGCTTGTACTGGCATTGTGCGTAGCGCTCGCGTGAACTTATGCGATGATGGCGCCAGCGGAGACGGCGAGGCAAGAAATAAGACTTATCGGTTGTCTCCGTTCGAGCGATAGCTGGCGTCCGCTGCGAGCGATGAAGGCAGCGGCTGTGACGGCGGTTTGGTCACCGCTTCCACCATCAGCAGCAGCAGCAACAACCGCATGATGGCCACATCACAACGGGGCGCAAGCACGAGCACGCGTTTTGAAAAGTGACTGAATGTAGGGGGTGTAGGGGGGTGAGGATGGGGGTGACGTTGACGATGAAGAAGAAGACGACGATGGTGGTGGTGGAGCGCCTGTGTCAGAAGTAGGAGAAGAGGAGGAGGAAAATCGAAGGAAAAGATAAAATCGAAGAGAGGAGACATCAAACTGTTTCTATCGCTGCTGGATTCTAGTAACAGTGCGCTCGGTACATGGGGACATAGACATGGGGACACGTGTGGATTGGCCGAGCTGAGCGGGAGACGTCTCCGCGCTACGACTCCCCGATTCGTCCGACCATGATTTGACTGGGTGGTGGTGGTGATGCCGGCGGCGGAGGCGGCGGCGGCAGCCTTATTTTGTTGTCGTCACTGTGGAAACGTCGAAGACGCTGTCCGTGTCGATTTCTTCTTGCTTCGTGTCGGCGTTGGCTCAATCGTCTCTTGCTTCGGCGGTTGGTCCATCCGTCCGTCCGACCAATTCCGTTCGTTGCTCCACGACGGGCATCCACTGTTTCCCCTCTCTCGATCTCTCTCTCTCTCTCTCTGTGTCTTTCATCGCAGACGGCTTCGTCGGCGACAGACCGCCTATGAGCAGTTTTCTCGAAAACTCCCCCGCTGAGCGTTTGAGCCAAAGGTCGAATCTACGAGGGGGGCTGCCCACTATTGGCCGACGGATCTCTCTCTCTCTCTCCTGCCAACAAAGCGGCAATGGTCATCAACAACAACAACGACACACACATATGAACTGTGCAACTGCATAGGATAACAGAGTGAAATGGAAAAACGTGACAACATCGTTGGAGTATATCCGCCTCAATCTGATGTCTGGGTGTGCGCACGTATTATAGCGGCCAGGATTGTGCGACGGCAGCGGGAATGCGTCCAGTTGGCATAATGACCAGCATCTAAAGACTACACCAGTCTCAAAGGTCTCACGGGGAACAAAAGAGACGAGATCCGATGAGATCAGGGGTTAACAAAAAGTGATATATTAGGCTAACATCATCATCAACATCTCGATGGAACTCGATGTTGTAGAGAGACTATATTTTTCTTTCTCGAGGCGCTAACAAATGCGTCGTTTGTGGATTCGATTCCCCAGATAGAGGTCGAAGTTTCGCCAGCATAAATTTAACACACCCCGCCTCTGTCCCTCCCTCCTGCTCCGTTGAATAGAGGAGTTAACGTAAAGCAGCAGCTGCAGCAGCATAAGATTATTTTCACATAGAGCAGACTCAGCATTCTACTAATAGTACTCTACTTAGATTGGTTTTTGCATATTTCCAATAAACAGAAAAATTGACAACAGATATATCATGCATCTGCTAACACCAACCGCGAGCCAAGTTTGACGAATATTCATTCAGATGTGGTCCGTGCCTTCAAGAGATCCGTTCTTGACGAAACGCGTGATGGAAATATATGACGAGATAGCGTCAACGAAATGTAATTCATCCCATTCCGACATCTGGTTGAAATACGAATAAAAATTTCTATATTAGTGTGACGTAGACGTCGATCGTAAAATGGCAACAGTGATCTTTCGATCAAAGGCCCTACCGAGATATTGTGGGTTCGTTATTATTAAAATATGTTTTCATTCTTCCATCGGAGCAAACATTGTTGTTTTTTGTTGATTTAAGATAGCTTACCTTAAAGGAACCCATATTGGAGTCGTCAAGGAAGGAAGAGAATAAGCAAAGGTGGCCCCGAGAGGTCCTCATAGTAATACCTGAAAGGTTAAGAGCTGAGGCCTGTCACATAGGGGAACAGCTGAGGGTCAGCTCGAAAAACAATAATAATATTGGAGTCGTCGATACTTGAACATTATGGCATTATGGTGCGCCGTCGCATTTACGAGTTGAAACACACACACATATATATATATATATAATAGAGAGCCTACGGAAAACCAAAGTAAATCATCGTAATTGGCTTCTTCTATGTTTTCGTTTGTTTGATTACAGGTCTCCTTTCGACGAGCACCACCCCGGCGGAAAGCTTCAACCAAGCGAGCAACAGTTCACCTCTCTCACCGCAATCACCTATCAGCGCATCATGTACGTGATCAAATAACAACAACACCAACAGCTTTATGTTTAAGCAACAACGTTGCGTATTAGATCGAATTTCTTGCGTAATAATAGTAATAATATAATTATATATATCATGATCCTGTCATTTCTGTCCAATCATACTTGGCAACAATAACGGACGATTTCACATTTACATGCAAGGTGTAATTGTGGCTGACGTTACTTCAAGTTCCGGACAGTGTCAACTTATCCATTGAGTTTGGCATTCTACGTTGAACACCACTTTATCCATGAGATGGTTATCGCTGACGGCATCGGTTTCTTCAAACTAAATCTTACAGAAACCTTATCATAGTTCTTGTTTACTATCAGCCTTGTCTACACCCCCGCGGGACCACCTCTCCCCACATCACGAGCAATTACACATTGCCTGTGCAACACAAAATGCAACCCGCTCCCAGGGTCACTCCCCTATAAACGTATGCATCTATACTCTGAACAAATTTCCTTATTCGCTAAACGTCCTTTTTCTTGTTGGTCTTGTTTTGTCATTGTTGCTATCGCATGTGTGGTTGTATCGAACATGTTTGTCTTAATTTCTATATCACAGGCTATCACCGCCAATGGACTCCGGTGGCGCAATCCGGCTTCCAGCCGTACCATCCGCCAACCTCGGACAACAATCTACCACTGCCACCAAACTCGTGCTCGCCTGGTACGTACACACTATTACTATATTATTATTATTATTATATTTAACTCGTAGAACTTTCGTTGTTTGGTTCTACCAAACAATCATCAATCAATATATATATATATATATATATATATATATATATATATATATATATATGTATATGTATATGTATATATATATATATATGTGTGTGTAACTGAAATTACGTAATTGGCAACCGATTTCGTCAACAGTTGCTTTCCCTCTGATTAGTGTAGACGAATAATGAATTGTCTATTGTTCGTTCACTGTAAGAGGATGGCGATACTTTTACTTATACAATATATACAATAGTTCGATTCTTCGTTTGATTTCCTGCGATCTCTTTCATCAATGACCCTGTTCCGATAATTATAGTGTTATAAAATTATGTTGAATATTTAAGTTTGTAGAGTACTTCGGCGTCCACCTCCGTTCCTGTGTTCGATATATAAATATATATATATATATATATATAGGGATCGATCGTGTGGAATTGTTCATTGACAATATCATCGTATTTTCTCACTTTTGCCGTCATTTATTTGGGCTGTGTTTTGCAGGGGCTCCTGGTGCAGGCGGTTCGAACTCAAGCCAAATGGAAGATGCCTTGGAGACCGAAAGCATCAAATCTGAGTGTGAGAGCCTCTCTTCGCAAAATAATGTCAAGGGCAACTGGGCGAAGCAGGCTCGCGAAAAGAAGCCTTACCCCGGTGTCATTGGTAGGTAGATTAATTCACGATAGCCATATTTGCATTATTTGAATATGTAAAGAGATGCACCTGTCTTGGTCGGTCAACCTGAACTTATTTCACGTAAGTGCTCTCCGTTCCGTATGGAAAATATTGCCTTAGGTGAAATAATGGCATATTTTACTGTATTAGGCGGAAGACGCTCGATGCTGTACTGCATTGTACTTCGTCTCATTATTTCTATAGGTCCTCACGCCTCACAGAGGCAAACAGTAGTAAAATACGTTTGCTACTGCTGCTGGCAGTGACAGAAGCTCTGCAAAGAGTAAACGACCTCTCTCGCTTATCTGCTGAATAATATTATGGAGCATAGTGAATCTAGGGTGTCATTGCGGGGACCTCTATGGTTGTGTGCATATATATATATATATACGCGTTTGTAAAAGGTTTTATATACTTTGCTTTATTTATCAATAGAGCATGACGCCACTGGTTTTGTACGCCAACTACCGTTCAGGCGTATTTCAATTGCAACACGCAAAACCTTTTCAACCATTTATATAACATGTCGGCGACATTTGATACGGTGGTATCGTATGACACCAGGTAGGCACATAAGCCCACACACAGACACACACAATCTGTGTGAATGAAATATGTTCTCATAAACTTACTACAAGGGTAGCTATCATTTGGTAGACGAGGTTGCTCTATTGACGTTCGTGACACTCGTCTATTAAGTCGCTATGTCGAGCCTCCTAGTGTAACTAAAGATTATTACAACTATTCTACCTTCGCCGAACAGTGCTGCAATGTCTTCGCATGTTGATGTGTCATAGAAATTAGACCCTTGTGACAGGTTAGCGATTACAGCAACAACACAACAACCACTATTTCTAACTGCTCCTTGCTCGGTTGGCCAAGAAAGCTCAGGCGATACCTACAATGTCTCACTCTCATGTGAATACACTCAATGGCGTTTCCTAGCTGCTGCCGCCGTCGCCGCCGCTGCCACGCCTTATATCGGCGCCACCGCCTCCACCACTACCACCACTGTCTGCGCTTTGTGGTCTGCTATTCAGCGACTTAGTTCACATCATTCACGCATCTTAACGGTTACAATTTGCTGCTGCTGCTGCTGCTATGAACGGTCCGCTGTACAAGATCACGGTGTTCCATGGCGTCCCGCCTTGGAAGGGAACCGATTACGGGGAACCGTCTCCGTAGGATCAAAGCGCGCCCATGTGGCGTCACTTTTTTTGCGGCCAGCCAGCCAGGTAGCGTCTCACCTGGTAGGCACCACTTGACGTCGTTGTAGTCTCGCTTGTTAACATATGTAAGGCTGGTGGTGGTCTGATGGTGGACACTCGAAGGCGAGTCCTGGTGGGTTGACAAACATGGCCAAGAGGCGGTTTGTTATTAGGCAAAAGTGCCCTCTTTCTGTCGAATTTTCTTTTCGGACTTGTTTCAAGTTGGCTTGTTGTCGTTGTCCCTTCTTAAGTGGCATGGACAGGTCGACCTAGCCGTCAACGTCACAACCGCCTCCTACATGCACACTGGCACCCTAAGACCTTTTGGCGGCTTAAGAGCCATCATCATCATCGTCGTGGGTTCTCAACCGATACCGGCGGTGTACCACCGGTTGCAGTTTGTTGTGTTATTTCATCCATATTTCGATGCGATGCTGAAAGCTGTGTTTCTTCTTCTGTCGTATGCTCGATTAGCTTTTGATGAACGGCGGTAGACACTCACAAGTGACCTCAAAGTTTGGTTGCCGTTGGCCAGATCTATTGCAGGTCCTTTGGTCTGTTGCTCAGGTGTCGCCGACACCTAACCGACCTTATCTATGTGTTCCCTGCTCGTTCACTCGCTCACCGAATTTCAAGTCGGCCTCTCTGATGCGATCTCGGCCTGAACCGCCGTGAGTACACGGCAGGCACAAGAGTGCTTAGAAAAAACACACACACACACACAAATATGTTTGTATGTGTGTGTGTGTGTGTGCATGTATGGACAAGCAGTATTTGTCTACTCCTTGTTTCTGAGTGGCTGTCGGCCGCCCACCATTCGAACCATATGGCATATATGATTCATTAGCAAATAATGTGTCATATAAAGATCGACACGTGAAGTGACACAACCCGTCTCTGAACTTATCTGTTGTGCTCAGCTCCACGGCGGTTTGGTAGCAAACTGAGATGATAGCGCGGGCAACACCTTTGCTGTTGGCCACACGAACAGGTATGGCCCACACGAGACAGAATCTCATCCACAGAGAGGTATAATAGTTAGGTCGAATAGTACCCTAGCGTATAGGTCGTGCCTAGTGGACGAATGCTGTGAATAGCGACCGCTCCTTGTGTCAACCCGTCAATTCGCCCACGGGGCCGCCGTCCAACGGTCGGCCTAATCGTGGTCCTGCTACCGCGTTGACGTCGCTCGCAGCTTGCTTCACCCGTCTCTCGAGATAATGCCGAGATATGTCTGCTTATTTGTATACAGCGTAGCAAATAGCAGTAGCCGATGGCATGGTATTTATTTGCATGCAGCAAACAGCACTGGCGTCCATTCTCGTTTGGCTCGGTTTCGTTTGTGGCGGCGATTGCTTGCGGTCACCCGAAGCACCCGAGAAGTGACATCAGAGGAGCATCGATCGCTGGATGTGTCAGCCTTTTGGTCTGGCAGCGCCCATCGATACGGGGCATCGAATCAAGCAGGGGCAGGTGAACGCGGCAGAAGCGTCCGTCGCGTTCTGATAGCCGCTGTACCGTCGTCACACACACACGGATACCAGACGTCGCAGAAGTCGCTCCAGCAGGGCAGAGCAGGCACTCACTAACTCGCTCACTGAGTAGAGACGCTCACATGACCATAGATAAGACGGGATGACGGTCTCGAACCAATGGACGCGATGAAACAGGGGTACGAGGGGAAGGGTCCAACGCAGTGGACACTCACGAAACAGAGAATTTAGACAGACACCGATTAGCTGTCACTGCTACACAGTAGCACTTCGACTACTACCACTACTATTACTGTTACAGGATTTGGGTCTGACGCCGAACCCGGAGTGGTGCATAGAAGTGTATCCAAGTCGCGCCGCGTAACCGTGTGCGGGTCGATTTGGCGTCTGGCGACACCCTCGGCGATCGGACGATCGATTGAGAAGCTTTCGAGCTGTTGTTGCTGTTGTCGTCGTCGTCGTCTCTGGTTCTGTTGCTCGGGCAGCAATGTCACGAGCTCAGACGGGCAAATGAACGGACGAACGTTTAGTGAGCAGTTTGTCCGAAGGGGTCTCCGCGCATCGGGTGCCTTTTGTTTGCCGCATATTTTCTGGTGGTTGCTACTACCACAACGGTACGAGGTCTTTGCCACCACTCGCTGCATTATGTCTGTTGTCGCTCCCATTGGCCTGTCGCTTTTGCCGTTGCTGCCTCTGCTGCTGTTACCGGGTCCTCTCTCTGCTGAGACAATTCGCGAGTCGATGGACTGTGGTGTAGTTGGATGTGAGAGTTGGACGAGGCCGGACAGAGTGATCTTCCCAATGTAAGGAATCGATCGGATCGAATCAGATCCGGTGGCGCAGTGTCGCCGCGGCCACTTAAAGAGGCTAAAATATGGCAGTTGCCCTGGCGTCCGCCAGCTACCGTTGCCTCGATAATGTTATTACTTCGATAGGCACCAGCGACAGATATACGAATGTACGCTATAAGCAGCCAGCTATTTATACAGATGTATAATACATATCTAAGCGTACAACAGATAACCCTTAGGTCGCTATGTACTGGGTAACGTCATCCAGGCAGCGAAGAGCTAGTAGATAGTTGAATAAATCTTGGACGGTGGCCATCGAATTGCCATTTGGTGACTGCTATCGTCTACCAGCGAGCAACGAAGAGATACAAATGTAGAGTATATGTACGTAAGGTGCATGATAAAGACCGGCAGCCAAAGACAAACGAATTGAAACACAGATAAGGATAATACTGGTACTGTTCAGATGGAACTGAAGGCGTCGCGTATGGACGACAGCTTTAGATCGTGAACTGGGAGTGGACACGGGGGATGCGACAAAAACAAGGACGAGTCAATCAATGCGCACTTATACGGATACTAACATATATATATATATATATATATATATATATATATATATATATATATATATATATATATATATATATATAATAGTATATACCTCTATATGAATGGATGATGCATAATATGCCTCCCACATGTATCTCGTTGAGATACAACATTGAGACTGGCGCACCATTTATAGCTCACACTTGCCGAGGATTGACCGACAAGAAGTCGGTGTGTATTTAGCAAGTTCTTCACGAACCTGCTGAGTGTCCAGTCGCAAGCCGCAGGCATCCAGGCAGTCCACGTTGAGCAGCCAGCATTTGCTGTCTGTCGTTGTGCCAGGAGGAAATAGTGCACAGGCGAGAAGTAGAGGCTTACGTCGGCCGTCGAGGGGCCGTAACATTATGCGGCAGCGTTGCCTTCCTCGGTGCCGCCCTTCGTTTCCCGGCAGGCACGGCGAACGCGGCGGTACGGGAACTCCGTCTGCGTGAGGCTGTTTCCAGAGGCTCACAGAGACCGCTGACACACCCACCAACCCATGCAACGGAGTCTACTGGCGCACAGCCACTGCCGACCGCAACACTCGGGGAGGCCCTCTTCCATTAGAGAAGCCCTATGACCTTACCGGGTCCGTGGCCAGGAGTTCCACGTGTTAAACGAGACACTCCAACAGACAGGGGCGGGTCTCGAGAAGACGGACCCTCATGGAGGAGACTGTTTGATCGTCCCTCCCCGCTCAGAAGCAGCATAAGCAGAGAGAAGTCAGATCTCCTGTCGAATCGAGACGAGAACTATGCAGCGGTAGGTAGAGACCACAAAGGCTACGTTGAGATTGCTTACTTTGGGTGTCTCTATTCGTTGAGTGGGTTGTGGTTTGAGAAAGGAATTAGTTCAAAGGCGCCCGCGCTTCTCTGTTGTGAGCAGATTTTCGACCGATGAGAGCTAACCGGTCGCTATCGGAGGCTCATTTGTTGTTGTCTGCGAGCGTGTACTGGGCGATTGGGTCAGTACGCACTTGGATTTGGTTCTAGGCGGATGCCGGCGTTTGCCCGCTTAGACAGACGACGACCGCAAGCCAATAGCGCTCTCATACGCGATCAGTGAGCGATATGCACAGTGCGAACAGACACAAACAGCCGTACAGTATGATACCTTTTTCCGACGTTCTGATTACCGATGTGATGAGTATAAAGAAATAGAGAAAGAGAGAGAGAGAGAGAGAGAGAGAGAGAGAGAGAGAGAGAGAGAGAGAGAGAGAGAGAGAGAGAGAGAGAGAGAGAGAGAGAGGGGGGGATCATCGGGACGGCCAGAATGGAACGTGCCCGGAGCGATCGGGTCAAATAAGATGAGACTGAGATAACGCGGACGAGATAGAAGAAGAAGAAGAAAAATGTTATGAACAAGAAGAAGCTACTACTCATCAGCTGCCTGCTCTGTTTTTCTCTTCTCATTTGATGGCGTCGGCGGCACCACCACCACCACCATCGCTGGCGGCGGCGCCGTCGTCTTGTGTATCAACTCGTTCGGTGCTGCAAAAGGTGAAACAAAAGGAGCCTGAAGTAGCACCTGAAAATCGCCCTATCGCCCCAAATCTGCATCTTCAGCTCGACCGTGTCCTCCTGCTGCTGCTTAATGATTGATGCGATTGTGACGACATCTGCATAAACAAACGAACGACGCGAATTACTGTAATAGTAGTAGTAGTAGTAGTTGCAAGTTGTCATAACTAATATAATCAAATAATAAATCAATAGATAGAAACAGATAGAAACAGATACCGTGGGACGGATACGATAGAGGATTGTGCACGATTTATTTTCTGCCACTGTTCCACAACAACGCGGGCGTTAGCCTGTCGGCGGTGCTAACCGATTACCTTCTAGCGTTAGGATGGTAGTTTAACCTGATTCTTAACTTTTTCAGGTAAAACACGAACAAAAGACAAGTACCGCGTCGTCTATACCGACCATCAACGGCTCGAGCTTGAGAAGGAGTTCTGCTACTCGAAGTATATCACGATTCGACGCAAGTCTGAGCTGGCCACTGCGCTAAATCTCTCCGAGCGGCAGGTGAAAATTTGGTTCCAGAATCGTCGGGCCAAGGATCGTAAACAGGCAAAAAAGCGAAAGGGAGATGGCTCGGAGGATTCAGGTCCACGCGATGGACTTGGCTCACCACTGACGCCGTCGCCGGAACCGCCGCGTTACGATGAGCTCGGCCAAAGCCTTCGGCCATCGCTTGACAGCCTTCGAGCACCTGCGGTTGGCCATCCTCTAGTCAATGTCGGCCTCACTGAGCCGTGCCCACTCGACCCAGGCAGCATCCAGCAAATCAACTCGGACGACTACCCTCAGCATATGGCAGCCTTAGGCTCATCGCAACACCTGCAACTAGGACCACAGGGCACGCAGCACGCTCAAGCGGGCGGTGTCGGTGGAGCTAGTGTAACGGTCACAAACGGGCCCTTAGGCCCCGGCGGCCACATCGGCCACAGTAGCCACGGTGGCCTTCTTACCTCGCATAGCAGTTCTAGCCAACTAACGACGCTGGCGCACGGTCATGAGACGCCGCCCTCGCATTCGATAGCATCGCATGTCCCTCTGCAAACGGGGGCCGCTGTCCAGCCCATGCTCACGACTAGCACCCATTCACATCAGATCTCGGCCATTGTTGAACATCCTCATCTGTCCACACATCCGCATCATTCTCACTCGACATATCACCATCTACTGCTTGTGCCACCACGACCAGAGGATGGCGTTAGCCGCCCTGTTGACGGCTCCACCAGCGACCTTCATGACAGAGATGATCTGTATTCATCGCAGTGAACACAGTGATACGTATACCGGGGTGGAAGAAATGGGAGAGAGAGAGAAAGAGACGATATTATGCTAAAATGCAAGAATCCTGGTTATGGCGAAATGTCAACAGTTGATGATGATCGATCGACTACTGACAAGGATGAACGGAGGAATATAGAAATGAATGGATGACCGTCTCGTATCGATTTATATTATTATTATTATTAACGAATTTGCTAAGCAAATGATACGATCGTAGAATCGCATTACATTTGATGGTGAATATGAGAGGGGAGGAAGAAATGAGAGAAAGAAGTGAGATAGGAGACACATAAAAAAAATATAATGACGTCCACGATGGCTGTACAATGACGATTCAATGAAAACCTCGTATTTTTGCTGGAAATCTAGCTTGAAGTCAGCATTGCGCGCTTGAAATTGTGAGTAAATAACGACTAGAGCCAGTGTGATCTAGGGGCCGAAGCCGATAGGAGAAGGTATAGTAGCAGTATATAGGTATAATAGTATATAGGTATGTGTATGGGGTAACTGAAATGAAATGAATATATAAGAGACGATGGGGCCATTGTGGGAAGAGCAGCTACACAACTAATCCCAATTGTGGACAACGGATGCTGTACAATGCTCCGGGATTTGGCTTTCAAATAATCGAGAGTAGAATAATGAGCGGGACGATTACGGATCCTCGGTTTGACATTCGATCGGGCAATTCTACGACACAAAGGGAACTGCGAGGGCCGTGTGTGAACCGATGCTACGTAACGCAGAAATATCGGCAATTTTTGGACGAGTAATGTTGACTACCTTTTTGCGACACTCGTGTCAGCAACAAATGACGCAACGCAGGCAGATAGGCTTCGTAATACCGGTGGCTCGGCCGGTAGATGCAAACGGCCACGAAGGAACTTAGAATATACTAAGAGATGAGAAGAAAAGCGCGACAAACGACAGTGACTAATTAACGAACTAACTTTGTCGCGTATGCGACCGAACAACCGCCACGCTTATTGTTTCGTTACTTAACTTAATTACTAAGTATAATTAATGAACTTCTATTATGTGTACAAATTGAAACCAAATACGTAAAACTCGAAGAATGTCACTGGGCTATCCAGTAGATGCTGAGTGGCTGATATATAAAGAGTATATAAATAAAAGTGATGACATAAAAAACACAATGATAATGCTGAACAATTGATGATCGATGCGAAGTCGCCGGGCGGGGGCCGGGGGGCGGGAGTAGTGAGTGACTCGTTATTCGAGTAGAGATGGAACACCCCCCGCCAGTAGACTAAGGGACGCATCGAGAGGCTCGCGTAAGTGCATCGCAAGATGTAAGCTTTTTATGAGAAACGTAGCTTAAATGAAAGCGTGTAGTTCAATTTCTATATCGTAAAGTCATCATTGACGAAGACTGGAGACAATGATGTGCGTGGAGGACGTAGTTTTAATAAATTATATGTGTGTGTATAAATGTATACAACGGCGTGGCAGGTGTCATTTTTTCCACTCGATTTCTCATTATGTCTCAAATCAAATTTGGGGGAGGTCTTCTTTAGGGACTTACGTATCTGCTTGAGCTGACATATCTGGTTGGAAGTTATAATTTAAAACTATGTGTCTCATTGTACGAACGCATTCATCTGTTTCTGTGCTCCATTATGTATAGTTGTATTGCATTATTATGATATATATTATTTGTAATTTCAATGTGGCGGCGGCGAGGCCTGGCTGGCTAATGCGCCCACATCTCTTTGCCATCGAAACCACGAACAGCAGCAGCATTAGCGGCACGATTTTTGATCGCAGGTTTTACATCCACAAAACATGTTTTGCTAGTGTATGGTTACCGTGTCATCACATAGGTACGTCCTACCGCCAGGATAAGGCCAAATAGGTGGCGATGAATAATACCTGCTGTCCTGGTCAACTCAACTACAATTGTCCTACCATGAGCCACCTCTCCTGACAGCTCCTTGAAGGAATACTGCAACGCTGTAGCGAGGCCTGCCTTCAATTGAGGACAGCTGAGGGTCACCAATGGAAAAGTTCGAGAGGATTAACGTTGCTTCCTGCCGGATAAGGTCACAATGGGCAGACAGAGACTATGTCCGAGTGGCTTTGATGCCGTTGGGTTGGGCTATTGAAGTCGCTCCGCCTCTGTGAGGACCAGTGGAGAGGGCAATGTCCAATATTCTTCAACATGGAGGCGGTAGTAACAGCTGAGGGCGCTGCTGTCTACTTTTGACATTGCTGGCGATAAGTTAACAAGGATGTTTCCATATCAGATCATGATGCGCCCCCTTCGATTGACTGACATTTCGGTCATGATACGTCGGGAGACGGACTCGGGTAACTCGTAACGATATCAAATCAAAGCTGTTTCATTACAGGCCGATCTATCCATGTTGAAAAGTTGTTGATTTCGTGCAAAAGTAACTCATCCGTTTCGAAGTATCAAATATAATAGAACATCAACCAGGCAACCGAAACGGGCGAATTGGCACACAGACGCACAGTGTGTTGTTGGTTAGTTGGTTGATAGAAGAAAATTTTCGGGTAAAATATATTGGGTGACATCTATAGGAGAAATCTCTCGGCACGGATAAGATAACGAACATCCTAAAAGGCTTCTTCATCCACTACGAGATGTGTTTTCGCGATTCATTTTGTTGCAAATAACAATATCACAACGAACAGCTCAGCCGGCCGATTGATTATTGTCGAGTGAAATCAGCATACATACATCTAAGAACAGACAAACACCGAGTACACGAGAGGAACAATTCAACCTTAGCCTAATTTCTGCTGTTCCTAATTCCCCCACCCCCCGTCCACCCCAAGAATAATTGTTTTATCACGAAATCACGGCATGATCGTACGCACTCTCACTTGAATGCCATCTTCGTAGTCGATGAATCGAACGATCGATTCTTGTTCTTTTCAATTCAGAGTCTCGTCGACCCTCTCCTCGACTCTCGATTTCTCAACACTGAATCTTGTTCACCGATTGCTATCGTCTGAATCATATTTATCATTATCACCGCTCTCACTTGGACTCCCCCCTGCCCCTTCCCCCCGTCCCCCCCTCGTTGTGTCGTTACATTTCGCGCGGGGCGAAGATGAGCCGCTACGTCGATAGGTCCCCACCCGATCGCCGTAGCCGCAACAACAACAACGATATTGCGAGATCGCCTTTGGGGGTTTAGAGGTTTAGAGTTGTAGAGCGGGGGAAATGATATAATCGACTCTGGACGACCGCTACAGCTGGCCGATTGCGCCATGCGGCGGCGGGGGTGGCGGCGGCGGCGACGGCGATCAGATACGGCAGCCCCTTCATACCGAGCCCATGTTTGCGATCATCTGTACATCGTCGGATCATTGCAACGATCGAACGGCTGCCACACAGCAAGAGGCAATGGGCGAATAGAAAGCGGCAAAAACGATTGAGATGTTTCAAGCGGCGGGTGGCGAACAGCCTCCCCCATCAGATCTGGAGGAGATACTCCAGCCAAACGAGTCCCTGAAGGACGATGATCGATCTTTTCTCAATCCATGGCGCTGTAGGGTCTCCTGTCTCGTGCTTCTCGATTTTGGCCACTCCGGGAGAACGGAGAATCAGTCGAGCATGAGGGAAAATGGATAGTGTGCTATTGTTCAGAGAGACATTTGCTATCAATAACAAAGAAATGAAGGAAAAACTATCGAAAGTGAATGGTATTTTTATCAGAAAATGACCTTCTATATTTAATCACTTCGTTATTTTTAACGAACATTTTTAGTAGTAATTATAAGAGGTTGCAAATTTAGATATTTTGCTACTTGTGCTAATTCTACTACATTGAGCCCAGGCTCGAATCTGTGCTCGAATAAATACCAACTCGGTAGTCATCTGCTTTTCAGTTAGTTTCTCCCTCCTTTTTCTTCAACTATATAACCTGGACCATAATATATATATATATATATATTACTTCTAATTGTTTCGCTCTTTGGGACACCTGCTTATCCTTCAAACATGAACGCAACTAAGGCCCGCTCAATGATTACTAGACAGCGTTTCTTTAACACAAATCTCATTCTTTTATCTTGTTGATTGCCTTTTTTCTATCGTACGCCACTCAATTTATTATCTGTGAAAATTGAACACGGACCACCTTTTTCTTACAATGAGAAACTACAGCGAAAAAAACCAATTCGACCAAGTATCGGCCAAGTTGTCGTCGTCGTCGTCGGCCGGAAACGGGATCGCACTGAGTGCTCATTGATGAACGATGCGAAGTTGAAAAACGGCAAACCCCGTTTTCATATAGAGGTGTCTATTCTTTCAAAAATATTAAAAGTGAATTATGTCGTTCGAAGAGATACGGGGATATCGGACGCAGTTGTCTTCCCCCGGCAACGCTTCATCCATTGAAGGGGGGGGGGGGGGTATTCTTTGTTGTTGGCTTGATCTGTAGATTGCCCGCTGCCGTCATGTAGTCACTACATTGTTCGAATTACACAGCGTACAATTGCAGCGGAATCGAAATTGCTCCCAGAGGAGTAGGTCCGACGGTAGAGCGATCGCAGAGAAATCCCTAGCAGCTGACGGTAGCTTTCGGTGCAGAGACCTCATAACGGGAGTTTTGCTTACCATACCGACTCCGGCGTGGGCGTCTATATCGAAACAGCAATCGATTCAAAATTGATTCACGCGACAAGACTGAATCGCTGCTTAGCTGAATAGAGGACGTGTGCAGACATTCTCGATCACCCTCTTTGACCTGATGGGCCGTTGCTGAGGACACTGTATCAATTCAAGTTCGGTCTTCAGTTCAGTCGCCAATTAATTAAAATACAATCACCTATAGTATATGGCATATTTGGGGCGTGCTTTCTCCAGGATGAATATAGTGAGTAGATAACTATGACTAAATATATTTTCCCCGGCCGGTCCTCATAGGTCCTCATAGTAATACCTAAAAGGTTAAGAGCTGAGGCCTGTCAGATAGGAGAACAGCTGAGGGTCAGCTCGAAAAACAGAAATATATTTTCCTACTGAAGCCGATCTTAGGTACGATTGAGATTTCCTCATTCACAAATCTCATTACGAAGTAGTGTGATAATTGCACTATCGATTAACAAGTAGATTAGAATCCAATCGAAATGCAAAATATTATTTATCCGTTATGCTGTTTTGGCGTTAGCGGCAATACCATACGTAGCGGAGTGCTTGGAACACGATTGCTGATTAGTTGTGATTAGAAAGCAAATTTCTCCATAAGGGAATTGTTAAACCAACAGTATTCACCGAGGTAAGATTAAAAGTCTTGAAGACTCCTAATCGTGGATATCCTATTTTCTCACTCGCAAGTGTAGAATAGTTCTCGAAAGACAATGAAAATGAGAATGAACTTTGAACCAGTTTGGCGGCTCACAGCGGAGTTGACACAATAAGTTCGCTGCCTAAATCTCAATATGAAATTGGTATCCTTATTGTAGTATTGAATCATGGGGCTCCATGGGGCTGTGTGTCAACTTGAACTACAGGGTGTAAAAGTTGTCACACTGCCCCATAGAGTTAAACAAATATTACGTAATCCAGCATAAAGATACCAGGAGAAGTGTTCAAATAGTTATTCATCATTAATTGTGAGTGAAGCATGTGTTGGAAGGCGACGCAATCCTAAAAGAGTTAGGTGACTTGTGCAAGTTGTAATTTTGGGCACCTAGCATTGTGTTATTACGTCGGTTTGCTCAACTCCTTTAAATGCCATCGGATTGATGCTTTGTTACCCGTGCTGTTCGCCCTTAAGGAATATCAACCCACACCTGCCACAAGAAAGAACAACACTCTGGAATGGAAACGTGTATATTAAGGCAAATGAGGGCAGAACATCCAGATGCCACTAATGTGGAGGTAATCAATACTCCTCTAGTTTCACCGATATCGTCGGACGAGGCCACATCGCCACCTCCTAACGTACCCATAGGGAAGTCATATGCTCCTGCAGTAAGAACGGTCCTTGATGCCACATCATCTGGAGATGAAATAAAAGTAAACCTTCCCTGTTCTATCTCGATCCCGCAGAAAAAGGGGCCCACCAACTAAAAAAGGAGCCGTCAAAAGAAAAATGAGGAAACAGGTGCTACTTCGGAAAGGCCGCCTGGGCTTAACTTAAAGACGCCGAAGACAAGGATGAACAACTTCTGAAAGCAATATGCCCGGAAGCAGTTGCAAAAGGTACAGATGTATATAATATTCCGAAGATATCTAGTGATATCGCAGTGATCCATCTCAATGCGGGTACGGAGGGTCTTGAAAAATCAGGACAACTTGAAAATCTAGGTGACTTTCTTAGGGGCGACGGCTCTATATTTGACGCTGTCGTCGTGAGCGCCACGTGGTTCAATGGTGCCGACTACACTAACTATGGCACTTCTGGTTTCAGCTTTGTCGCGTCAGGTCGGGAGTCTGATAAGCGCGGTGATGGTGTTGGTATCTTTGCGCGGGAAAACTGTATTATCCTCACGTCGGCCACAACAGGAAGCGCTGATGGCAGCGTGCAAGCTGTTCGTGTGCGTGTATTATAATAAGAAAAACCACAGGATTTGAAGGACACATAATCGTCATTCTATTCTCGTCTGTCTATTCTAGCCATTTCACTCATCACGATACACTACTAGATGTCCTTGATGACATTATGCCTAGGAGTCGCATCCTCCCCTGCCTACTGCTTGGCGATTCCGATATGAACATGTTAGCAAACCCTCGCTGCGACGACTATTTCTCTTTCTTCACCTCCAGAAATTTCTGTCACGTCAGAGATGAGATCACTCGGCCAGCATCGAAAATTAGTATCGATCACATCGCGCTATCGAACTGTGGCAGCTTCTCGATAATATTACCGGCGGTGTATGGCTTACTTCGCTATTCTCTGATCACTACCCAACGTTTGAATTGCTTAGTAGTGATACGATGGCTCCACAAAGCTGTACTGTAAATTCTGCACTACAGTGGTGTGCATAAACTTAACGCACCCCTATATTTCAACAAATCGTTATAAAGAATACACATTTGAGGCATTTATTCTGTATCAGATTAATGTACGTGTCAAATAACATACACACTACAAAGAACAGCGCAGATGACATCGCATGCAGCCTGCTACATGTGTCATATTTCGGTTGTGCAAAATGATAACGCACCCTCAGTTATCGAGCGTTCTCGCTGAATTAATTCTCGTTTTCTTGTGCTAATCAGTACCGTGTGGCCCCGCCCTTACTAATTATCACGCCAAAGAGGGGCTCCAACAACGCCTCTTTTGTATACTGTCGATTCGACGCATATACTCGTCGGACAAGAATGCTCCAAAGGTTCTCCATCGGGTTGAGATAAGAAGAACATGCTGGCCACTTTAGGGTTTCAATGTCATAACGTCCTAATCACGCACGCGTACTAGCGCTGACGTGAATTGAAGCGTTATCTTGTTGGAAAACAATTGGCAGTCGATGAAATCTGCCCCTAAACGGTAGTAGGTTGTTGATCAACATCTGCTGATAGTCCTCGCTATTCATTCGAGATGCTATGACAGCGAGTGGGAGTCTGCCAAGAGAGGTGAAAGCTCTCCAAACCGTGACGGTGCAGCGACCGGAGTTACGCTTTGAGAAGTACCGCGGCTCTTTACGTACATCATGCCGTTAAATCCATCTGGCCCGTCCAAATTGAATCTTCTCGTCACTGAAGATGATCTTAAAAAACACAGTAACTTTTCGATTGATGTGCACTCACAAGATTCTCTTTAAAAAACGTTGCCCGAATACTCACCAATTTCCAGTCTCTGGCCATATTGTTGCGGGCGAAGTTTAGTCGGGCAGTCATGTGGCGTTGTTGAAGACGCGGTCTTGTTTTCATTTGCGCCCGTATGATATGCGGATAACGCTTAACTATCCTTAAAACTGTTGATCTATGAACCTAAAGGTTTAACTCTTACCTGATTGCTTCACAACTTATGGTCGAATTCGAGGCCAATCGACAGATGTGCATAGCAGTTCAGTGACTGATCTTTCTTGGACGTCCTTTAAACTAATTAGTACCATACGTCGACGGACTGCGTAAATAATTTTGCTCTAAGCAACGACTTCTGCCAATTTCACTAGCAATTCCAGCCAGGGTCTTTCCTGCTCGGTGTAAAGTAGTAATAACTGCTTTCTCTGCATCTGTAAGGCTCGAAGCATGTCCCATGACTACAGTACAGCTTGAATGCTTAACACGAACTGAATTAATTCACTCGAGAACACTCGATAACTGAGGGTGCGTTATCATTTTGCACAACCGAAATATGACACATTTTATTGTAGCAGGCTGCATGCGATGTGATATGCGCTGTTCTTTGTGGTGTGTGTGTTATTTGACACGTATATTAATCTGATACAGAATAAATGCCTCAAATGTGTATTCTTTGTAACTATTTGTTGAAATATAGGGGTGCGTTAAGTTTATGCGCACCACTCTATGCGGTAAACGGCACAACACAGCCGGTATCGATCTCTTCAGGTTTCGCGCGGAGAATATGAGTTGGCCACAGGTTCGCAATGCATCAGACGTCGACTCTGCGCTTTACGCCTCCAGTGGTTTGTCATTGAAGAAAAACGTGATAAACGCTGGTTTTATCACGACTGAAATCGAAGGAGGAGCTCCTTGTTCCAGCAAATTCGTATTTTCACTAGGTCTACGCCGCCTCAGACACAAAGTGAACAAATCGTATCCCTGGTATTCGAGAAATGGTACAATGGAGTCTAAAACCGCCTATTATTATAGTCTTGGAAGGTACCATCAATGAGACATCAATGTCGCTCCTAATGCTTTTTACAAAGATTTCGATTTCAGCGTCTACAAAAGGATACGTCTCAGCTATGGAAGGTTATAGGCGAGTCATGTGGAGGAGGGAGGCCTAAAACGGATTTTGCCTCCATTACTTCTTCTTGGCTCTGGTGAGCAAATGGAGAGCCCACAAGCAGTTGCAGATGAGCTAAACGGGCACTTCGCAACAGTGGAGTCTAGGTCGACGGCTACACTTAAAGCCCGCACCGATATTCGAGCAGAACTTATAATATAACACTTTGGGAGGACGTGACTCCATCGTTCGAACTGAGCTTCACTAACCCTGTGAAATCCGGAGAAGTATTGAATCTAGTAAAGCCAACTGGTCGTATGGAGCAACAAGAATTCCCAGCAAACTGCTGCAGATAACAGCATCGGCCGTTGCCCGTCCATTGGCTACCATATTCAACATGTCAATTCGGACTGGTACATTCCCGAGTGAACCATTTATTTAAAAATAAAGGTGAAAGAAGTCGGGCAGCTAGCTGTCGCCTCATATCCCTAGTCGATTTATTCCCCAAAATATTTGAAAAACTTGTAATAAGTAGATTAGAACACTTTCTGAGGGGTATTAACTTCTTCTCGCCAAGTCATTTGGCTTCCGGCACTGTCACAAACGTTGCCGCTTCACCTTGTCGGAGCCACTGTTTTGCTTGGTCCTTCTCCGGAGGTCTGTGCAAGCTAACCCATGCCTCGTCTATCGACACCGTGTGTTCTAAGCGACTGGTCTGTTGCGTATAAGTCTTCACATTAGATGTCGAACACTCCACACGCATTTTCATCTGGTCAGCACTCAGTGTATGGGAAACCCATTTTGCATTGATTTTCTTCATCTTCAGTTTATTGATGATAATTCTATGACACGTCGTCCGAGGAATCCCAGTTTCAGCCGACAAAGACCTCATGGACCAATCTCTAGTTTCCTCAAAAGCTGCCTTGATTCTGTCAATCCGTTCGTCCCTTGTCGCACCTGATTTCTGGTCCCCGCCTCGGTGGTCATCGGCGTCCAAATTTCCACTGTTAAATCGCTCGCACCAACGTTGCACCATTCGCAGGCATAAGGCAGACGTGCCGTACGCGTTCACTAATTGTCGATGGATTTCAGCTAGAGGGTGTCCTCGGAGAAACAAAAACATGATGTTCTCCCGTTGATTTTTGAGGGAATTCTCACTTTTTGCTGCAGTGTCCACCTTTCTGATCGTATCGAAACCACTCAGTGTTCGAAAGGAAGCCACGTTCCTGCTGCGTACGCACTCCAAGAGTGAACGCATTGTATAGCGTAGTGCGGACTGTGCGTCATTCGAAAGCCGGGGCAATTCGAACGGGACACCCTAATATATGCTCGAGATAGTTAAAGCGTAGTTCACTGACTGGCTCCACTTCCAGGTTGGAGTGCGGCTTTTTTTAGAGGAGGAACTGTTTTTCAAACGCACGTGTACCACCAGAGAACAATCTTCATGGAAAGTGGGCCGATCCAGTGCACCGACGTGGATAACAAAACGTCTCTGCCTGCTAAAACCATCTTCATTTAAAAGTCTGTCTCTTCTCTAGAGTCGGCACGCTTAGCACTACTTCGATATCTAGGGAAGGTGTGTAGCTGTTTCGACAGATGTTCCATAGGCGGGTTTGTTAGTCTCCTATGACTACTTTGAGTTTCCCTGCTGGAGTCCTATCAGGGGATGACCCATCACCTAATCCCCGACCCATCATCGACCTCGTCAGAGTCGCACCATACTCATATATCCATTATCTTCTTTCCGATCTTGACTATATAGGTAACCTATATAGGTCATACGTCATACTATATAGGTAACATATATAGGTCATACGTCATAGTCTGAGGTCTGATATCAGGTTTTTGATCCAACACCCCTTCGTCACTCCTCCGGAAGTAACTTGCCCCCACTCTTCTTGCCAGGCGTCAAGGGTGTCCCTCCAGGCCATGGTCGGATCGAGATTCCCAGCCGAAAGCCTTAGGCCTCCTTAAGCAGGTACTAGATCTCACGCCAACATTCTGGCTGGGGCCAGAAGAACGTCAATCGACACAGTCCGGTTCACTCGGCCTCACCTGATTGCCAGCGTCCGTTGGACTGGAGTGCGACTTAAGCCATTGTAACTTATTGTTATGCCTTTGTTTCGTTTCTTTCATCCAATCTACATAAGTGTTTTCGGGAGGCTGCCTCTCAGCTAACATTTAACGTCTACGATATTGTATATTTTATAATCTTTATATTACATTTGTCTTTTCATCTGAACTATACTAACTTGCCGGTGAATTTATTTGTTCTACGTGAGCACTGCTGCACGAAATGGCACGCGATAGATAATACGATACTTCCTTTAAAGGATTGACGCATGCTTCGAAATACACAGGCTCCTACATCTTTCGGGAGACTGAGAGGATAAATACAACTTATTCTGAACTCTTACCGTTTAAAATTTCAAAAGAGTAAAAAATCGTCGAAAACTCACTAAAATATATGTGATGTGTACGGAGAGACAGAAAGGAAGACAGCGAGAGAGAGAGAGTCGTAAGCGATAGTGTGTGTCGAAAATGGCTTGCGAGATTCCGTTGAAGAGCTTTTGTTTTCCAAAATGCTTCTTGCTTCTCGACCCCGGTTGGCCAATCACTACTGATGTTGACTAAATCAAGGATGCTGCCACCCAAAAAAACAATTGATTCGATCAGGCATTGCTCACAATTGTCCATATTGAAACGAGCAATCTCTCATAGAAGTGCCCCGAATTGGCGACTGGAAAAGGGCCTTCTGTTTCACTAGGACAACGCTAGGCCACGTCTTGTTTCTTTGATGCACCTCCAAATATTATTGCGGCTTGGATTGGATGTTTTTTGGTTCACCCATTGTATAGCCCGTACTAAATTACTTACCCAGTATGAAATTGCGTCTTCAGATAATTTCCTCGTAGCGGGCGCTCTTGAACAGTTTGAATAATCAATCCTTTACTTCGCTGTTCTGAAAACTCAAAACCACCTTGGATGATTTGTCTTCGCATAGACCTCAAAACCTCTGACCAATGAAAAAGGATAATGAAGCTCAGGAGGAGATAGCACTAAGTATTTTTTTTCTGGTAAATATTTTGCGATTGAAATTTACGCGATTTTCACTACAACGGTCTTATACATAAACCAATTAGCTTAATTAGTTTATATGTTCATTTGAGACTGAGGGGCCGTTAGCGCTTCACCCATCAGACATTGATCTTCGTTTATCCGTATGAAATTACTTTCTTTTATATATACACAAGCACGAATTATATATTCAAACATACAATAATTAGGAATTAGTTCTAGGGATTACTTGGGGACCGGGGCCGAGGCCGACATTGTCCCGGGGAAGGCGATGGCATTGCCTCTCTCCACAGCGAGGGACAGACTTTGCAGAACGAATGATTCTGCGCGCTTGTCCCCGGTGGCGCGGACCAGCCTATGGTAGACTCCTTCGAGAAAGTTCGCAGAGAGAAGGCCGTGCCCGCCTAAGGCTTCAAAAGCAAGGGAGAAAAGGGGTGGGTTGCCTGGAGTGCGGCGTACTTCCGTAGCTTGGGCCGCTCCGCACGCGCTACCGCGTAACCGGGGGTGGTTGCACAGTGATTGACATAAGAAGGTGCTAGCGTGTCAACCACCATGCCGTCCCAAACGAGGTGCTGGCCTCGGTGAAAGGGGATAAGGGTGAGGCCGTCAGGGCGGCGCCCGTCTGTAGTGTCGAGGCACTGTGGCTCCCTTGTGCAAGGGATACCGGCAGAGCGGAGGCCCTCACGCGTGTCATTAAGCATCGTGTGTCGCGGATGGCGATTGGCGATGCGCTCGCACGAGAGCCCGTGGTGGCGATTCGTTGCGACAGGGTCCCCGCAACGCTCGCAGCTGTGGGTCGCAACCACAGGGGCCCCTAGGCAGAGGCCTACACAGAAGCGAAGCCCACTCTCTTTTTGTTATATTAAAGGCGTTACCGCGCTACTGCGTACCCAAAAACCGGGTAATGTCCCATTGACAAAAATATCCCATAAACCTCTACCTCGTAGGCTGGAGAATAAAGCCACTAGGACTGCTTTCGTATGATATTAGCTGGATATGAGGAACTACTCTCAACGATTTCTAACTTTAGCAACACGAGGTTCAGATTCTGATGGCTAGACCACCACTCGTTGTCGATGACGTTACGACTCCGAAGGGGGCGGCCGACTTACGATGTTTCTTACGAGTTATGGAAATTCGAACGTGTAACGCACACGGTGGATTTTAAAGCTTTTCGTTCAGGATGTTTCTCTGCCGTAGTTCTGTCAACAGGATCTGTGCACATACGACAGTGTGGCTAGAAAGCTGAGATGGTGTCGTTCACGCTGTTGTAACCTTAACCAAAACGTGCGGGGTGGGGTAAAAAAAAGGCCTCCTGAAATGCAATGAGAAAACCTCGGACGGCCTAAACGGGTCCCTGAAAAAGTGCACCTCATCCGGAAGCCAGTCTGACTCCATGGCAAAACCCTGATGGATGAAGGCCCTCAACAAAGCACTTAGGGATCAACGGGAAGCCATCGTGAGCTGCGTGCGACTTCAGGCGAAATGAGTACAGCAAAGCCAATAGTAGTAGTAGTAGTAAAACTTAAGGGAATGTATTTAGCGATACCGGGAAGGGTGGAACAGTTAAACACCGTGACCAGTTCCAGAAGGGAGGGCGGTGGTCACGGTGTTGTTGTTATGCATCACCATGATTTGATCCCTCTCGTATTAAATATTCGTGAACTAATAAAATTCACTGGCGTTACGACTTATACACCTCATCGCACAATGTGGTTTAGAAAGCTTTGTAGATGGTGTAAATAATTTAAAGGACCGCCGCATACATATTGCACTCGTGGATGGTTTGGTCACATCTGACAGATTGTCAAAGGCAGTGAGTTGGGCTTAGAAGGGGTTGGGGAGAAATTGTGGTCGATCCCAGTTCGAGATCCCCGTAAAACTGAGTCAGATGTTGAATTCGAACTATCAGATAGGCTGCGAAATTAAGCTCCTCTAACAGCTGCTATTAAAGGTTTCGACTAAGATAGAGTAAGATTAACCAGTTGAACTAGGTTGGCTTTCTGCGTCTGGTAACCGGGTCTATGTTCGAGAGCTAAAGATTCACAAAATCGAGAATCAATAGGATAACCTTAGGACAGTTCCAGCATCGCTTCCTCTTCATTGTTCTCATAATAATGATTTCTATATTTACGTATGATAAAATAGATACAACTTTTACTAGCAATTGAAGACGTTTAGGCTGTAAAATATTCAACAGTGTCTGGGCACAGCAATGGCATCTGTTGTACTTTTGGCAAACACGACAACAAGAACTCGTGCGAAGTCACTCCCAAAATAACTCGCCGTGAATCTCATTGTAGCCCAGCCGTACGTAAACATTAATGCCGCTAACCTCTTTTAAGCTCAAACAGATACATTGTAATTGAATGGGTGAATCATTCGAGTCAACAAACCCTTTCTAATCTAAAATAGATGACGACCCGTGCTCACTGCGTAATAGTTTTTGATATTTGTCAGCAGATTTATTTTGTTGTCCGCGCCTTAGCCTCGCCCGCGGCACCGAGAGTGGATTATTGCGGGTTCGTATTTATTTTTTATGCAAATTCAAACTTACAATAATCGTATATCGCCAATAGTAGCAAAAGTCAAACTGACAATAATTTATATCGAGGTAGACTAGTGAATCAAGATTTTTTAGCATAAGTAATTAATCAAATGTTTAAGCTAATCGAACAGTTAGAAGGAAATCGATATAACATTAGCAATAATAAATTATCCATAAACATATTGTGTCATACAGGGCTTCCGAATACGGGATTGTACACATCATCACTGTGTGTCACTGACGCTGCGGTCGAGTCATTATTATAGGTACAACTATTAATCCTCACTATACTATCACAAATCCTATTTCTTACATACATTTCATATTTTGTTTAATCGGGGAAGATGCGGTGAGTTGGAACTTAGGTTATATTGTGCTAGTTATTTTGCAATAAAAGAAGTAATAATAATAGTGGAGAGCTTGATGTTATGCTGCAACATTGGTCTAATGTGCTTAGGGCTCGGATATTCATACTACTAAACAAAAAAAGTAAAGCTCCTTCGTCCTCCCACTTTGAAGACTAATCAAAGTTTGACTGTAGCGAGGTGAATCTTTGCGAATTGTTTTTCGGTAAATATAAATTTAGACTTGTATATTTCAGTCCAAGTCTAAACTGGAATCGCATATAAGTTATCCCAGTGGACTTGGAATTTCCTAATATAATGAAGCTAACGCAATTTTAAGTAAATAAATAAATATTTTAAATAAGCTCTCTCTAGGTTTTCTTTATCTTCACCACTTCGCTGTTGCTTTCTCTTTTTTCCGGTTTTCTTAAAATACGGCTTGACGCCTATTTTTGATGACAGATGACTTGAACACTTCCAAGCAGCACTATTATCACTATTTCAACTTAATACAAGAAGAATTACACATTGCTTTTGTCAGTGGTCAACCATAGTTGTCGTCGCTCCATTTATTTTCATTTTGTTTCATTAAATTCTTGTCGATGTCACGGAACTCATCAACCAGCCAATATCTGATTGCCATCGATATCAGGAAGGCTCTTAATTAATGGGGGGGGGCATATAATTTTTCTGCTGTTCCACCAGCTTTGGTTGACTTCAGTATTCACTAAATCAATGTGTTATAATAATTACTTTCAATTTTTTTCGGTTATTTCTTCGCATGTTCGTTATCCGCGATTAAGGATCACGGCAACAACATGATATTAAGTCCTTCCGAGGGACGGTGGGAGATTAATGAGACATACAGATCGTTGCTAATTAATGACAAACATTCGTTTTCAAAATCAAAAAGAAACACTGACAACATTTCTCGACCGAAATAGTGCATCATTATTTTGGGCTAATAGCCGGATACGGTCGTACCGGTAAACACAACATACGATAATGCTTAATGCTTACTAATATGGATATCCGAGCCCTGAGCACATTATACCGACGTTGGAGCTTAACAACAAGCTCCCCATTAGTTAATAGTAATTAGTTGTCTCATTGCAAAATAACTAGCACAATATAGCCCACATCATAATAGGATCTTGTGCGGCCATCTATTATTGAATAATGCACCTTACGTTGTTTGATAGATACGCGATCGTATCACCCCATTGTATTCACCTACAAATTTGTATGATTATTTTTAGGTAATATTATTATTATTATTATTATTATTATTAATCTTCTGTTGGTTATACCAACATTATCTGGCTATTAGCCCTCAATAATGATGCATAATTTCGGTCGAGGAATGCTGTCAGTGATGCTTCTGAATTTGGCAACAAATTTCTTTGTCATTAATTAGCAACGATCTGTACATCTCGCAGCAGCATCTCATTAATCTCCCTCCGTCCCTCTCTCTCTCTCTCTTTCTCGAAGGGGAAACTGGCATTGCAATTTTTGATTATTATTCGTCGAACGTAGAAACCCGCTTATTGTGGTTGTTTGCCTTGTTTCTCATGTTCAATTCTTAGCTTAGATAATTTCTTCACTCTCAGGTATATTTACGAGCTATCTAAATATAAACAGTGTTTGTATTCAGCGCGACAACAATAAACAATCTTCCACCGTATATAGTTATTATTACTGTAATTACTTTATTGTTATTTTGTCATTACTTTCCTTGCTACCACATTTGTCATCATCTTTTAATGTCGCCTTAATATCATTATCATGAGTCATTGTTGTATTCATCATTAATATTATCCATATATATATATATATATATATCATTGTCCATTGTATGTATATAATTATTGTTGCGGTTGTTGCTGCAGTATCTCCGTGGGTTACATCACGTTATCAATCATTATATATCTATATATAATTGTAGCTGTGTTATTATATTTGCCCTTATTATTATTTCTTCTATTATTACTGTAATGCTTGCTGTGTTACATTATTATTTTATTTGTCTACGGCTTTGACTCTACACGCTCTCACAGGTTACAATGTCAAGTGTGCACTTGTATGTGTATTATATATCGGTGATTTTTATTTAATCTCACGACTACCACCACCATCGTCACCAACAACCGTTTGGGCCTGACACCGCCTGATCATCGCCATCAGTCACTATAATCTACCATAGCATCTTTTGTCGTTCGTTCTCCAAATATAATAAATACGTAAACGTAATCTCAAATTAATTCCTCGCACAAATATTACCACATTGTGTGATATTATATACGTAGACGACGTATATATTATACATTGATCTAATAGCAGTTGTCGGATCACCCCCTCAATAATGCTGTATTGTATTGCATCTGTCTGTGACGTGTAATTAAATTTGCGCATTTAAATATTGACAAATCAAAGTTGAAATAATGAGTTTGATTGCGGATCTTGCGTGGCCATCTGTTATCGAGTAATGCGCTTTACGCTGTTAGATAATGTGATCATCTCACCCCATTTTATTCACCTACAAATATTTACGATTATTTTTAAGTATTGTTATTATTATCTTATGTTGGGTGTACCATGGTATCGTTGTTGTTCCGAGTCATTGCAAGTTTATGTATGCGTATCAGTGTGTGAGAGTGGCTGTATCTTCGCTTTCAATTAGAGTTGTTGATCATTAGGGCTGGCATATAGGTATGTGTTTCTTTTATTGTTACATGTATTATAATAGTATTCTTTCATGGCTCGTACCCATAACGTGAGCAAGCGTTAGGAGAAGATTGGCTTCATTGAGGGCTGTAATGTTGTGAAGTCAGTGCAGCAATATCAGTCGACCTAGTGAGGTTCATCTGCCTGTCACGTTGATAAACTCCTCTCGTTGACCCGTGTTGTTATACCCATCATTAGCGTGAGTGTGTCCACTTCTAATTGTTTGGTTTCTCACTTCTTCGGGGCAAGATTGGCCATTTTGATTCAATCGTATACACAATGGTTGTGTCTGTATCTGAGCACACTATGTCCAAGCAGGTCACCTCTCTGTGGCATTTTCGGTGGGCACACGGCGGGAATGGTGAGAACTGTGGGTAATCCCATTATTCTAGTATGCGATTGTGTTTCCTTTGCAGCTGCCACAAAGGCGGCCTGAGAAAGGCCGTGCTTATTCCATGGCCGAAGATGTCACTTGTATATTATTTTCAACCAAGTAAAATATATGTCGAATATCCAATTGAATAATTAAATATATTGTATATACAATGAAGCTATGCTACCAATATATATATATATATATATATATATATATAGATTGTGGACTCGTGCACTTATTGACTTTGTGTGACAAGATAAAAATGGCAGAAACCTTGGTGACACGATTCTGAACTGAGGAAACGTTTACGAACGTCTTGACTTCGGCTGCGGAAAACTATCAAAACAGAGCCAGCAGATGCGGTCTCACTCGACATCATCTAATAAGTCTAAAAGTAAATTAATAGAAACTAATTTGGACAACTTTTCAAGGCATATGTTTGTGTCGTTGGCACAACCATATGGCCACGAACCGTATACGAACTAGTTGTAGTTTACTGAATGCACTTCAATTGGGGCAGTTCGCATGTACTCAAATAACGTGAATACTGTGTTACTGTGTCAATCAGAGTATGGACAGCGGTCGATAGTTGTATTTGAAAAATAGGGTAAAATAAAATTACCTATGCAAATACGTAATTATAGAATCGGTTGAGTAGATTGCATCTTGTTTTGAGTGAATCTCATTGGCTACAGCGGCGTTTTCCGTGTAGGGAATTTTGAAGGCGAAGGCTATACTCCTAAGCCTGGTCTCTCCCAACTTTTCTATTCAGTAACGCCAACTAAGGGGTCTAATAATGCTAATCATAATTTACTGATTTTGTTCCCTTCCATTTCACTAAAAATATACACTACAGGAATAACTAATAATAACTTCACTCGCAAAAAAATAAACGAATCCACCACCGAGCCTGATGTGTATATAAATATATATACGTATATGCCAGATGGTAGTCTATACAGTAAGATTATATGTCGTAAAATCAAAGCAAATTATAATTGCATATTATAGTTGATTAGATATATAGTACCACGGAGAATAGTACCAGGAAAATTAACAGTAGTATATTTTTAAGCGATAACATAAACCGATAGAGGAATGATTTTGTTGAATAAATCTGACTGAGATAATGCACACTTGTCATGACAGTATTGTAAACTCGTCGATGATAACGACCGCGAAATGCAACTGGAAATCAGTTGAATAACTCAGTTGAGTAATTTCGAGTATCTTGTGGATATGTGCTGTGTATCCATTGCTGGCCTGTAAACGATTTGTTTTGTATCGAACCTTGGTTATGCACGAGCACCAGTAACCATAAAAAACAACCCCGTCTGAGTTAAGGTGGAACAGCTGAGACAATAGTGTGTTATGAAAGAGTAATTGCACATGATGGTAACGCATTCTATTGCTAAACATTCACGAAACGGGTGACGCATAAGGTCAGATACCTACAACGAGTACTGCCAAGCAATAATTAAAAACTCAAAAACACTAGAGTTTGCCGTGTGAATGTCAATGACAATGCAATCTGTTCCAACGAACTAAACGTCTGTTCATTGAGTAGGCCAAGTGGATAAAACCACTGAATAATTAATTAGGCAATAATAAATACACTTCGTAGAATCCTCCCGGCCACCATCGCATATGGAGCAGCACCCATTCAGCTATGACCCGCCTGTGGCGATCGAACGGATCTAGATGCCGAAACGGTAGCTTTTTTCAAACGTAAGACGGTTGTGTTTTGAAAGTCCACGTTTGCTTGGGCTGCATAGCATTCTGCGAGCACGAGTTCTGAGTATTGCTTGGCAAGGGATTGCCACCCAGGCTGGACAGAGATGCCTGTCTAAACTGCTAATTTGGAGAAGATTAACGGTGATGGCCATTCGAAGCATTGCTGCCTTTGCTTACGCATAACGAGCGAATGATTAAACTAAAATCCATAATGACCAGCAGGTTTTCAACATCCATAGGGTAATTAAGACGTAAATCCCGTCGCGTTCATTCGACTTTCCCCGAAACGAATTGGCTTATAGCGGCCCGGCGGGGGGTGGTGCCAATGGGATCCTTCATAGAGTGGTCCAAAGTGTAGACACCCCTTTGGAACTTCGGACACAAGATTATAGTGAAACTTGTGTTCCACTCCAAATACTTCTCAATGTGAGTCATTATAGGAGACAATATATATATAATATATATATATATATATATATGGATCATATGGTTCTTCGCACACCGATTTCGACTAAAGTACTGCTATACAAATGTACTTTCTCCCTCTCAATCAATCAGCTAAGCAACCAACCTCCACATTCTCGACAGCGGATAATTCACTCACTTGCCTGGCCCTGCAGTGAGATTATATAATACCTTACATCGCGCATATTTATACACAGGAATCTTGCGGCTTAATTATGTTATAATAATAACAATAGTAATAAACAATAATATTATGAATTCATATTAAATATATGAATCTACACGTAACCTATATACGTTCGTTGGGAGAGAATGATGTCCTTCCACTTGTGGGGTTCATATTCTCATATTTTAGCACTGGCCAATGTTTCGGCTGCTTTTGTCCAAGTTTTCTAAACAAAGTTTAACGAGAAAAATTATGCACTTGTTACACGTCCGAGTTTTAAAGCAAAACCAAGCTATTTTTTTCACTTGTTTGTGGATGAATTGAAAAATCACTGGACCCATTTTTATTGCCTCGAAAGGGCCAATGAAAATGGGTCGTCTAGCGTTGTGTTGCCGAACCATTCTGATACAATATTGTTCTGCGAACAACCGTTTGTTAAAAAGTGGTCGATGAGGTATCGATATGTTAAAGCCTGTCGACATGTACACTATTATTTTTGTGGGGAGTATATATATATATATATAACCTTTCTACTCTGTACTATAGGCATCGCATTACGAGCAACAGGCGGGAGAAGAAGCTTTGCGACGCTGACCAACGAAAAAGTTGTCTCAGACACTCTACTCTGACGTTGATGATGTTCGTGTGGGGGGGGGGGTAAATGGGTGCGCACCCCCCGAAAAACGGCCACCTCAATGTACTGATGATGATGATGACGACTTTCAGATGGAGACTATTTATAGAGACCCTGATAATTGTTCGTTTAACGATCTGGTGCCACGTGCACCGCCACGTAGCACCGAGGGCACCGGTGCGGCTGTCTACCAAAAAGTTCACCGGACAAGTGTGCCAGTAAAATGTTTTTGCTTGGTCCAGGTTTCAATGAATGGTTTCATCATTGTTAACCGAAAGTAGCGGATCAAGAATAAGGTACTGTTTATCCTCCCCGTTCTGTTGCCTGTGCGTTGCCTAAACGAAAAACACCAATACACCAGACACAATCAATAGAACTTTACGACCTGGATCTTACCGTCGATATGATGCTCGATAGAGATCAACCATCTACGGCTGCCGCATGTTTTCATCAAATTAATAAAGAGAGAGTACAGTTACTTCACAACAACCAATGTTGTAGCTAATTCACGGCAACTGGCTTATGTAACCCCCACCCCCAGGGGACGCCTATTTCAAGGCGCAACACATTTTGCCACTGATTAATAATAATATTTATTTATCTAACACGTCGCCTCTGTGTCTCTGTTGATCTGTCTGTCCGACAATGTTCCATCGAGGCTTCCCGCGTACAGCTTCTAGACACGGCTATATCTATCTACCGAATATTTTTTCAATGTCGATTAATTTCTCTCCCTCACTCTCTCGCTACCTCACACTATTATATTGTGAACACTGGCTGGGAAAGGCGAGTCCATCATAATATATATATATATATATATATATATATATATGTATATATATGGAGAATTATTCTCTGCGGTGTCTACAGAATAGACGTATTATTATTACTATTAGTATTATCTTCTTCTTCTGTTGTCCGCTGAACTACGGAACAGCGGACGAGTGGGGGGGAACTATATTTTATCTCTCTTTAATAGAATCACCGTTGTTTTGTATCTGCGTGTTTGTATATGTATGTTTATATAAACATATATATTTATATATCGTAATCTTGTATTCCTTATGTCATCATTGCCATATTTGTATATTTATATATTCATATGTATATATATATATATATTCTTTTCAATCATAATGTAGTCAAACTAAAAGTATCATCACAGCAAGTTCGCCCATGATCTTTTCTCATCTCTTTATCTCAATTGGGCGACGGTTGTTTTCGTTCATCACTAGGACATGTGCGTCCATGTGTATTAAATGATGCATGAATATGAATATGATTTGTATTTCTTCCTCTTTTTGTCCAGGTGGATCGATCGATCGAAGGAATCCCGGGTGCTTCGTTCGTAGTAGTAGTAATCATAGGTGTTGAATTTGCAGTTGTTTTTGTTGCTGCTGCTGTTGTTGTTTCTTTACTTGGTGGATACACGTCACCGGTGGCTGCTACACAGGAGGCCTCACAACAGGCGCTAAACCCTATAACTACTAATACATACACTCGTTCGTTCGTTTATTTGTTTGGTTTTTTTTTCTGCTTTCTAATCAGTGGTTTCAATCTCCTCGGCTCCTTTTTGCTTCTTCACGTTGTGCTGCCTTTGTCGTCACCGATAATTGACACCGATGATCTCTGATTAGATGAACGCGACATTCCATATCCTTGAAGGTATGTCAGCGGATGTAACGTGTAACGCTCATTTAGTGTTATACATTTCTTAGTTACAAATACAGTGGATTTTATCGTTTTTGCTCAAAACAAGCAAAAGAAAACCATAACGATCTCTCTCTCTCTCTCTCCCTCTTGGGGGACTTCTTCCCGTGGACCAGGACCTTCGCTGGTCGTTAGTAGCTTATGACAAACATCGCCGACGACTACCTCATACGTTCTGATACTCCGCTTGTCTCATATTACCCGTCCGATACATATACATTATATATATATATATATATATATATATATATATATATTATATATATATATGTACTATTGCCTACCAAAAACATCGGCAAGTGTTCGTTCGTTCGTTAGTTTTTTTTTTATCATTGTCACATGGCGATGGCTGCTGAGGCGGCGGTGGCCAGTTGCGTGTTTTAGCGGAAAGCTTCACCATTTTTCTTCATTGTTCCCCTTTGGGAATCTTTCGTCGTGTTCTGCCATGTGTCCACGGGTATCACATGGAAGCCCGACAGATAGTAACGAACTGGCGTACTGCTGCTGCAGCAGCAGCAGCTGCGGTACGTACATGCTATAGTCAACATAGCATGCTCCGCACCTCGTGCATCAGGAGCTCCCGAAAGGATGTTTTCAAGATCATCATCTGACCTCGGAAAGGACACGGGTTAGTTAGCTAACTGGATGGATGAATGAATGTATTGATCGATGGATAGACATCTTCTTCGGTTTGCGGGGGGCGCGTAATATAGGCGCAGGGGTGGAGGGAGATGTATATATATATATATATTGTCCGTGCAGACATAGCAACATAGCCAGCCACCGCACCTGTTGTATTGTGGGCGCTAGTAGGAGCGGACGATGTGACGCTTTGCGGTCCACCTTTGATCTGGCATTACCACCATTATCAGTGTCGTCTTGTTCACCACCATTAGCCACACACACGCATACGCGGTCTCAGACATGAGTGTGGCTTGGTTGTGTGTGTGTGTGTCTCTCAACATCGTCATTACAATGCTAGTATAGCAATAGTAGCGTATATTATTAGAATCGTTTGACGATGTATCGATCGAAATGGCTGAGGTACTCCCGATTCCGGTCGCTGCCGGATGATCTGATGTACACATGTGTATGGGTATAACGTGGTAGTAGTGGGGGCTACTATTCGCGATCTTTGTTCTTGATCAGGTTGCCTTCTTTGTCCTTGTCTTTGTCCTTCGACTCTTTGGGCTCTTTGGACGGGGCGACTGACCAGCCTATGCACATCTTGTCGAAGCCGCAGGTCACCAGGTTCACCTTGGACTTGCAATCCTCCGGAAGCCATGCAGTGGCGCACACCATCCGCCGGTGACCCTGTAACAACATCACAAATATCACATCACATCATAGACAATAAGCAAAGAGCTAACGCAGACGATTACATAATTAGATCTAGTAGATCGCCAATGCACAGCACGGGTGACTGTGTGGCCAAAATAATGTGATACAATTATCATTAGAATCCACAACAAATGGAGCACTATATACTTAATCTCTTGTTCACATTTTTCATTTTTCTTTATACCACCTGTATAATTTATAAATTTGAATGGGTGATCATTATAGGACCAAGCTCATCTAACGATGGCATATATATTGGACATTTTCTATCACACATGATCTACATATGTGAATGTCCAATCTTACCTAGAACATTCACTCATTATATTAAATAACTCGTGAGTAGGATGAGATATCCACACCCTTCAAATAGATCAATCAATTCACTGTAAATCGAGGTGTTGTCGAAAATACAGATCTCTGCGACAAAAGGATACTCACCAGATCCCTATTACTATTGACCAGCTCATGTCATCTGGTGTCAACAATATTTAGTAAATTATCATTCATATCTTTCTCACGTTGTTGATTCGTGTTTGACCATCCTTCCTTTGGTGAGCTCGTGACACGAATAACAAATAGGGGAACTGTTGCTAAAGAAACAGCATCAGCATATAGATATCTCAATTCGACAACACAGTATTAGTGAGATGAGGTGTGTTGTTCGTCTGCTGTCAGTCTACAATTCTCATCTACAAGTGTTGCTGCTGAGCATTGGGTATTTGCAGCATTTGCAGTGTTTCGATGCGTGTTCGGTAACTAGAAAATAGAACTTACAATGCGATTGTTCCTTGGCAATCTGGCCAGCCTTTGGCCATTGAGATCGTAGAGTCGGACATGTCGATTATCGTGAGGGATGGCAATCACGTTCGAGGATGACACTGAGAGTCGGTTGACAGGCGAATCAAGGCGGACTGCGCTCAACGGACTCCGCATATTGCGAAGCTCCCACACCTATTTTTCGGGGTTGTCATAAAAATTAGTCGATTGTTCTAATTATCCGAACTGAAGACCACCCATACATTAACAAGGACTCGGCTGGGATTAATGTTATATATTATGTTGCAGTGAGAATCATTTATGTGGGGCAAATATTTCCGCATGCTATTGATAATCTTCAGCGACTAAGACCAAATAGCTCTGTCAAACATTTCATCGAACTTCATCGTCCAAACCGTGTGCGCAGTGGACGCACAGTGCGCACTGCGTCAGTAGCGAGCGCCCAAAACACCCAAAGTAATTTGTTCTCTTGGAGAGTTGCGCGTCTCATACGAGACTTAGGAAGTGGCCATTTGCCATTACCACAATTGTATGCAATAATTCCCTTCGCTTCTACGAATTTATGTAATTTCTTTAATAATCTCTGTACCACCCTCTTTGGTTAATAAAGATGTATTTGTATTGTATTGTATTCTTATAATATGATTATGGTGATGATGATGCGGTTGGAAATGAGGTTTAACTGTAGAAGTTGTTGCGTTTTGAGATCGAAATGCTATAACTTGCTGGCACTGGAATCCAATGGAAATGGTAATATAATTATAGTATCATTTATAATGATACGACGTACTGTTGATGACGATGTTTTCAATATGACTCAACTGCTCTAAACAATATTACAGATAAGCTTATATGAAAAGTTATACTTTTTTTATAGATAGCACATTTCTATAGTTAATAGTAGAACATTCGAATGTATCTTATTCTAGTTGAAAATAGGACGCCTGCTTCTGTTACGAACCTTGACAGTGCGGTCATCGCTGCCGGAGACGACGCGATCACCTGCCGCGGTGAAAGCCACTGAGCTCACAGACCTGAGGCCAAATAGAATATTGATCATGTTAGATAAGAAGCATAATCTCTATACAGCTCATCTCTAAGCACTGAAGTCTATGAGGCAACCGCTGCAGCTCAATTGCAATTGCACATCATTAGGTGGTGTCTATTTTTAATTGTTTACTGGGCACCGCCCCGCCGTACACTTCTATGAACATCGTACACGAGAGAACACGATAACGGAAATAACGAAGGTTACGTATCAGTGATAATTATTAGGGAAGATGCCGAGGGGAACTCTCCTTGTGTAATTCTCATTTTATATTAATAAATAGTATGACACACTATAGCACACAATAGAATCGATGTCTTTCCTTTACAGGTATACCTATTGCCCTGAATAACAACGCTCTCGTTCAGAGTTGCGTATCGCGCGATTGCCTTGAGCGAAGTGTGCAGTTTTCTCCTTTTATGGAAGTTGGATTACATTGCATCTCTGAACATCCATCCAATCTATCTCATGTTCGTGTGGTCGCTTCTCATATTATCGAGAGGATTCAACAACAGTTGGCATGATTGCTGTATCGTGTCAAATAAAGAGAACAAGATACTGGCGACACAGAGCTCGGATCTCAATTGGGTGGCACCTGCTGATGCGATATCTCTTCGGTGTAGCTATGTGTTTATTATTTTTTTCGCATCTTGTAAATAGATAATCAGGTGGCATACGGCCACAGTACAAAGTCACTTACTCCGTATGCCCTTGGAACACCGACACTGAGTGAATAGCCTCTCGAAAGTCCCATAGGCGAAACGTTGTATCCTTTGATGACGTGACCACAAGACGTTGCGACGGATGCGCGGCTAAATGGGTTAGTTCGAGATCGTGTCCGACTAACTGTGTCACCAGTTCACCGGAATTGACATCGTAGACATTAGCAATGCGATCCCACGACGCTGTGATCACCTGAAGACAACAACGAAATATCACAGACGAATTAGTTACACGTCATATAGATTGTATGTTTTGAGCAACCCACACGTGTGGGTTCAAATCCTGTCAGACGCTTTGGAGAATCTTTGGAGTTCTTTATCATCTTTCTTTATCTGAGGATTCTTGTCAGGTACGAGTAAGGCAGAGAATAAGCAAAGGTGGCCCCGACAGGTCCTAGTCATAGTAATACCTAAAGGTTAAGAGCTGAAGCCTGTCAGATAAAAGGGGAACAGCTGAGGGTCAGCTCAAAAAAACAATATGTTTTGAGCAAGCACAAACTATGAACTTTTGAAATCAGCTACACTGAATTAATTCCAAATGTATCATATCGCTTTCTCAAAAGTAAATAGAACTCGATGAGCCTCCAGTTTAGCTCTCACCCTGAAGTTCATTTCTCTAAAGTGACTTCGAGTTGGCTTGTTTTGTCATTGAGGCGAACTCTAGTTGGCCGAGACCGTTCTTAACTTGACATCAAACCACTTACTTGATCGCTGTTAATAAGCCAGTCTGCCGCCACGACAGCCCCTTGATGACCTGTCAATTGTAGTACTGGAGTTCGGAGCACTGACGCCTCGGCGAGACCCCCATCGTTTTCGTCCCGCTCGCCGCTATCGATCTCGTCCTCTGATGACTGACCCTTCTGAAGACATCATCAACAACAACAACAACAACAACATAATACATTAAAAAAAAAGAAAGAAAAAAAAATATATATGTAGCTTTATTAGCAGATTTCTAATTATTCGTAAAGTCGCTTCACGAATACGAAAGAACAGAACAGCCCGAGTATTTGTTTGCCACTGAACAAGATTGTATTCGGTTGGTCGTCTATCGACAAGTTTTGGCAGATTCTTTAACTTCGAGACGACGCACATGCTCAGAGGTCGTCGTGACATTTCCATCGAAGCGACACTGCTCATGTCACAAAACGAAAACGTTTGAACGTGGTGTCTCGCTAAATTGCTTTCGAGAAAGGGCAGACGCCTTATTGATGAATATATTGATCTAGTCAGCCACCAAACCAAACGGGTGACCTGTGACTATAATATTTTTTTCCTTTTTCTAAGAAGAGAAGAAATGATTATGCATAGCAGGCTTCACGATATTTGCCTGATAGTGTGGGACTTTTGCTATCCAACCGCTAAAACCAAATAAAAAATCCTCTTGATCCTCTGGTCTAGGTCGGTACTTCATGTAATACTATAATACTTCGATCCAGAGGGGGTCGAATGGCATCTTAATCTCATAGGGCAGCGGGGCTGAGAAGGGTCTGCGGGAACTCAGAGGGGAGAAGGTGGGGGCGCCACTTCGTTATCTATCTCTCATCTAAGTAAATTTTCCGGCCACGTCCACAGTACTGCTTTCGGCATTGCTTCATAACACGGAACCATTTAAATGCAAATGTGCAAGTAATGATCGAACCCGTGCATTTACATATCCGCCTTTTTGATTCCGGCGAGGATAAAACCTGAGTAGATGGCAACATCTTCAGGGGTACCTTCCCGGAAGATGCTCGCATCGGCATCTCCTGAATCCGAGTCCTTCCATAGACGCCACCGCTATCATTATATATATATATATACAGTGGTGTGCATAAACTTAGCGCACCCCTATATTTCAACAAATCGTTACAAAGAATACACATTTGAGACATTTATTCTGTATCAGATTAATGTACGTGTCAAATAACATACACACCACAAAGAACAGCGCATATGACGGCGCACACAGCTTGCTACAATGAAATGTGTAATTTTTCGGCTGTGCAAAAGGATAACGCGCCCTCAGTTATCGAGTATTCTCGCTCAATTAATTCTCGTTTCTTGTGCTAATCAGTACCGTGAGGCCCACTTTTGCTAATTATAACGTCAAAAACTGGGTTTGGCATACTATCAACAAGATTTAGCAGGGTCTGGTCGCTGACACCTCCCCAGGCCTCCAACAACGCCTCTCGTAATGCTTCCACGGATGTATACTGTCGATTCGACACATATACTCGTCGGACGAGAATGCCCCAGAGGTTCTTCATCGGGTTGAGATAAGAAGAACATGCTGGCCACTTTAGTGTTTCAGTGTCATGCCGTCCTAACCACGCACGTGTACTAGCGCTGACATGAATTGAAGCGTTATCTTGTTAGAAAACAATTGGCAGTCGGTGAAATCTGCTACTAAATGGCAGTAGGTTGTTGGTCAACATCTGCTGATAGTCCTCGCTATTCATTCAAGATGAGATGAAAGCTAATCCAAGTTTGCAAAGCTCCCCAACCCATAAAGCACGCTCCGCCGAACATGTGCTTCTAGAAGTACAGCGACTCTCTACGTACATCATGCCAGTAACCGTTAAATCCATCTAGCCCATCCAAATTTAACTTCGTCTCGTCACTCAAGACGATTTGAAACAACATAGTACCTTTTAGATAGATGTGCACCCTTAGGATACTATTTAAAAAACGTTGCCCCAATATTCATCAATGCCCAGTCTCCGTCCATATTGTTGCGGGCGGAGTTTAGTTGGGCAGTTATGTGGCGTTGTTGAAGACGAGGTCTTGTTTTCATTTGCGCCCGTATGATATGCGGATAACGCTTAATTGTCTTTAAAACTCTTGACCTATGAACCTGAAGGTATAACCCTTGCCCGATTGCTTCACAACTCATGGCCGAATTCGAGGCCAATCGACAGATATGCATGGTAGTTCGCTGTCTGTACTTTCGTGGACGTCCTTTAGACTTATTAGTACCATACATCGACAGACTGCGTAAATCATTTTGCACTACGTGACGATTTCTGCCAATTTCTCTGGCAATTGCAGCCTGGGTCTTTCCTGCTCGGTATAAAGCAGTAATATCTGCTTTCTCTGCATCAGTAAGGCTCGAAGCGTGTCCGATGACTACAGTACAGCTTGAATGCTCAACACAAACTGGATGAATTCAGCGAGAACACTCGATAACTGAGGGTGCGTTATCATTTTGCACACCCGAAACATTTTATTGTATATTTTGCACACTGAGACATTTTATTGTAGCAGGCTGCATGCGATGTCGTATGCGCTGTTCTTTGTGGTGTGTATGTTATTTGACACATACATTAATCTGATACAGAACAAATGCCTCAAATGTGTATTCTTTGTATAGATTTGTTGAAATATAGGGGTGCGTTAAGCTTATACACAGCACTGTATGTATATATATCTCTGGATGGTACTGACCTCCACCTCCTTTTTTCTCTCAGTCAGATGCCACCCAATGGTTCTATATGCAAATGTACGATGGATAGGTCAACTCTGCTATTCCCAGTTTCCCCCGGATTCGCCCTCGTTCATCCCAATCGGGTGGTACAACTCCAGATACGTCGATCAAATGCTCGTCACATCGTCGCCCCTAAGATTTTCTTTCAGATTTTCCTCAGATATGTTCTTCTCTCCACCAACCTGCGTCACTTACTCCCCGGAGTAGTTTGTTTCCGCTGCATGCTCTGCAGACGTCTACCATCACCGGAGCGACTAGAGGCTGTTATGCGTTGTTCAACCGCCTCCAAATCCAACGCTCACACACACACACGCATATCTCAATTCCAAACTCGTTCCTCCGATTTGTAGGTTTTACCAGCATCGTCCTCCACACAGTCGCGAGCGTTTGGTCTCAGAGAAGACAGCTCAGCCGATGGCCTCTCAGCCCCTCCCAGACATTGTTTTCTCTCTAGCATCGAGTCTCCTGATGGCAGACGTCACTGTTTTCTTTTTTCTTCTTCGTTTTCATTGCTGCCTGCTTTCCAGTCAATCAATGTATGATACAGCGAGAGAGAGAGAGAGAGAGAGAGGGGGGGGGGCATAAGAAAGGGCCAAGATGGCAATGTGCGTTGCTCCATCTCATTTCATCTATGTCTACTGTGAGGCTGAGCCGTTTGGACATAGGGGAGTAGATAGGCGAGTGAGGAGAGTGCAAGGCCTCGCCTTTCATCCTCCGTTCACCCAGTGGTCCTCGGGTGATTCCTCGACGACTCACGTTTGCTCAGCACCAGCAGTAGCCCCGCCAGCGCTAGCGCCACCAATTGAGTCACTCCACTCGCAAACAAATCGCATCTGCCATCCCCGCGAGAGCGCGCAATGCTACACTGCGCCTTGCACCCCATAGCCCCCAAAAACCCCACCGGCTAGCATACACCGGTTTTCTACCACCAAACGCCCGCCCCATCGGAGCCCCTGCCGAGCCGGCCAACCTCCCCATTCGGGGCCCACGACCCCGCGTCTCTTCCAATGGCCACAAGCGCCAGCTCCTTGACGGACGCCGCAGAAGAGGCACAGCAGCGAATCGCAAGCGAGTGGCGAGGACCGAACGTCTCTCCCATCTGACTGGCTGGCTGCCCATGGAAATGGAAACACTTCCACTACATTACTTTTCTTCTCTTCCGGGCCGCGCCTGAAGGCCTTCCATAAACCCATAGGGTAGGCTAAGGCTTCGCTGAACGTAGGTCGGCGGCGGCGGCGGCAGCGGTGGCAGCAGCAGCGGCGGCGATGACCGTTTTCTCCTCTCCTGCCGTTTATTGCAGACGGATGGAGAGAGTCCCAATGCCCACTGATTTCGCTCGCACAAGGCGGCAGACGACGAGAGATGGAGAATTCCCAGAGAACAACGACGACGGCGAAGTGACTGCAGCAGCAGCAGCATCATGTTCTTCATCTTCTTCATCAACATGAAGACGAAGAACAAATAAAGAAACGTCATAATCCGCTGTTAGTGCTTTCGAGAAGGCGACTATGACGACCACTATGTACTCATGCTAGGATGCTAGGTTTTGTGAACCCCGCTACTTCTTGCTCCTTTCCTTGGTCACCTGCTCCCCCACGGTGGTAACCTATTGGTGACCATGCAAATGAAGTAAACAGACGCCAGCAGTGGTCAAATCGAAGACGAGCTCGCACGGCTCACTGGTGGCTCCTTGCATGTTAACACCACTGTTCGAGGTCCTAAGATGTGTACGGGTTTAGTTTACTATGACCAAGCACCAGAATTAGGTGCAGGGGCTGATATTTTCACTACAGAATAAATGAAGCGGATCGAGGATAGGTTGCGGAAAAGTGATTTATGAGGCAACGCGAGTTAGTAGGGCACGAGGCCGAAATCGAAATAATGTAAGTCTAGAATGAGAATCATCGGGAGCGGTCCCATTCGTCAGCTGAACTGATGAATCGGTTGACAATTGACACGAACTGTGTCCTAATCACACACCTAGAATTCACTTATTGGCGTATTCGGGTGCAGCTAATTCACTTGCTGCTAGTTTGGACCAACGGTCTTTGGGGGTTTTCGCCTACGATTCTATACAAGAATATTTGTAGCACTTGATTGGCATTTGGGGTCCCGTTCAATCCATGATGGAGAGAACTGACTAAAGGCAATGTTTTTTTTTGCCGAGCTCCATATGTACGTTCACTGAAACGCTAAAATAGCTAGAATACTATGAAGCTTTTAGAACACGCTGACTGACATCGAATCGACCAGTAGGGCGGCGTGTGGTGGCACAGAAGCCCCAGGAACGACTTCGACAGACAACAAAAACAAAAATGAAATATAAGAATATTCGACCGCTACAATAAAATTGCTAAAATAAAGAGGAATATTGAACATGGCAGTCTCGATGATAAAAAAATTAAGAGCCGCTGGACCTTAAGTATAATAAATAGTTATGTTTTGAACAAGTATTCTAATTTTTAACATTTGTAACGGATCACCATATTCCTCCATACAAATCGTCCACACTTGTATAATGTGATTATACTTTCGACTTCGCTATTCATTGGATGAAAGGTGAAAATTGTCTTCCTCGTGTGCTTTAAACATCAATATGTTCCTTGCTTTTATCCGCGCGAGTTGTGAGACTGCTTCGTAACTCCGCTTTATCAGTACTTAAATTAATTGGGTTCGTCATTTGCCCTCGTCTAAATTCTGGCTGAAATTGCTCTAGGCCTTTATTTCAGTTGGCACTCCGGAAGTTTGATGACCTTGGCTTCAGTCACCTGGCACTCTCCCTATTATCGTTGTACATCTCCGGCACGAGGCCGTTTGTCGACATCAGTGACACTGGAGGTTCTTACAATAGCCCTCTATCATCATTGTGCTTTGTCGACGACCTTGAAAGACCAGTAAAAGGTTCCGTTAATACATGGGCCAACGCCAGCACCTTCAAATAGGTCGGAAAGTTCGCGGAGCACATCTGTGGCCTGATGTCGAGGAACCTGTCTCCTTTGGAATCTTGGTGCGAAACGAACAATCGCTATGAACGCGAAAAAAACTCAAGCACTGACATTTCGCACACAGCGACGGTCGCACTATAGAGGATGCGCCCCTAGCGAGACTGCTCGGAGTTTCACTGGATCTCCGGAAGCGACCATGTCACAGACCTCTTCCGCAAGCTGACCCGGTCGACCAACTCGTGCCGTTTCATTAAGAACACTTTCGGCCTGTCTTCCACTATACGACGCCATTTTTTTCTTCCGCACAGCCCCTAAACAGCCAACCTCTGGACGGTTTGCTCCAGGGCTCAGGGACACCGCTTGCAAGTAGCCCAAAATGACTCTTTTTAAGCGCTCGGACAATGCTGAACGGATCAATTAGGGCATAATAGAAACCGACTCCCAAATCGAACCCCCAAGGCTTATAAGGACATTCAACAATATTCACACGATCGTCCCCCTGTCCATCCTTGACTTTGACTAAATCGACACATCATGAGAGACCAGAGTCCGACACATTATCAAAATCAAGTACCACCATAGTTGGAAATGCTCACTTTTTTTTCTTTTTTTTTAGAGGAGGAAATTTGGAAATGCTCACTAGCTATCGGTATCCGTACAGCGTCAGAAATGGAACCGTCTGCCCATTTTCATCAGGGCCATCAAACGCTTATCGAATTGAGATAAGAAAAAACTCATTTTTAAATGGAATACTACAATACCTGCCACATTGGTTAAAGTGTCTAAATGATCCGTATTTTATTACCTGATTATTATCGTCCTGTTTACAGACACTTGGGCAAGTAACAAAAAAAGAGGAATGATACTTTATAATGTTGACCATACCGTCCGAGAGGGCTCTTCTTAACTCTGAATAGTTCGGAGTCAACCATATGATGATAATAATAATAACAATAAATACCACCATGTCACAATGGGCGCAGCATATTCCACAAACATCGGCATCTAGCGCTGCTTGGACTTGATCCCCACCAACCTTTATTCACTAATTGTACATTCGAACTGAAATAAAACTAAATTTACCAGATTAAAAAAACACAAACTGTTGATCAACCAAAATCGGGATGACCTTCTAATGGACCTCTCGTTTGCGGTTGACACCTTACCCCTCTACAATCATCCCAAACTATTGGATAAGGGATAAGGGATAATCGGAGAAGGGTGGGGTCGTTATTTATTCCTTATGGAATGAGGGTTAGGTTGGCCTCTTACAGTACAATACAAGAGGCGTATTATATTGTGAAAACTACGTCATCCTTCTGTGATTCCATCTTACAACAATTGTTGCTTGTAGCTCTGTTTACTAACTAAATAGGAAATACATGATACTAAAAGTAAAGTGGTCAGTTATACACGTACATACAACCTGGATAGTTCCCATTAAATCTACCATAGATGTTCAAGAATCTGTCAATTGAGATTACCATTAATTATCACTTTTGAATCAACCAATGAACAAATTTGTCCGCGGAACGGTCACTTCGGTTTGGCTGTGACATTTTGGTGGTATTATCAAATATAATATTATATATTTCACTCGGTAGATCTGCTGTACACATACAATGGCGAGCCGCAGAATTGCTAAACTTTACTTGTGATAATTGTAATAAAATGTGGATTGATTGATTGATTTCGTACCGGTTGCAGTTCGAAGACGGCGACGCTGGCGAGCGGATTCGCCCTCCAGATGTGAGCGGTTTTGTCACCAGACGCCGTCAGCATCAGCTGTTGCGAGGGGTGAAACCTTACCGAATTGACGCTACCGGAATGGCCCGAGTACAGCAGGACGCACACACCCGACTCCGCGTCCCACAAGCGCGCCGTATGATCTAAATATATACGATACACACGATATGAAAGAATAACAACATAGACATTTATTATACAATAAAGATGATGTACAAACTGTTGAAAAATAATACAGCTTTTATACGGTATGATAAGAGAAGTGATAAAATTATATTTTAGACAAATTATCTGTGGGAGATGATTCACTATTAATATTCTCTAACACCTTACAACTGTTGTAATTTACTTTCTTCTTGCATCGACATATGTCACTGCGCGCGTACCAACATAACAATTGCAACAAAAAATAGTCATTGTCATTCTCATTGTTGAATCTACAGTTGACATCTCCCTTTGCCAATTCTCGGTGAATGTGCCTTCGCCTTTACTTGACTCGTGGTGAGGGAATCGATTTTATGGCCACGTTCGAGGGTCCGTTTTTCACTCGAATAACATAAAAAAAAAGAGGTGACATCGAGAATCACTGTGTCAGTTCCGATCATAACAATTACATTTCCTATAGCTAATTGGATCGTTTACGCCAAACACCCGTAAGACTACCACAAGAACTCTCCCATTCGGTTCTACGTTAGGTAATATGTGTCAGAGTAAAGTGGCCGTTAGAAAATCGCTATTCTATTATAGTACTATTTACTACCACTGCTGGGAATTAAGCAAAATTCTACCACCTACCCGATTCCATTTGTTATGGAACTTACACACAGACGCAAATGCGCTGTAAAGGTTTCTAGTCAGCCGCCAATGACGGGCAAACAGTTAGTTAATAAAATTGAATCTCAGTGCGCTGTCAATTGCCCAAAGTAAATTAACCACTTGTTACCGTATGTGAGCATAACATCACAAACACAGCCGGAGTACCAAAGCGAGATTGCGAACTCTCGACACTCACCAAATTGAAAGCTAAGTGAATATGGATTGTAAATACAACGTCATTTGTCTGCGTATAGATAATTCTCCACTGTCACCGTATCCACTACGCGGCCAACTTATGTTGGCTTGAAGTCCACACTATTCCGATTTGGTAGTATGGTATCGAACTCGAAAAGTTCAATCAAATGTTTGTGACGGCGACGACGGCCAACGTTGAGAACCAATAGTAAACCCAACCCAAGTGAATTATGTAGGCACTCTCGGGCGGTTGGTTTTAGATAATCTGCAGGGTACATTAGCCGTCTGCTAAAAACTCATCCGAAATCATTCGTTCTTCAATGTTTGCCGTTCGCCGTAAATAGAAAAGATACAGCACAGGTGCACAAATACACATGGTGTACTTTGGATACATATGGGAAGCGTACATAGCTGCTCCCTACAGTATTGCTTCGTTTTCCATTCTCCACATCTGCGTAGCTACGCCATGCCGCGGTGTGGCGTCGACGATGGAATTGTTTGCATTAACTGCGCGAGGGCCCGTGCCACCGAGCGTCGCTCTCGTTCTCGGAACAGGCGCGGCACTTTGAAGAACTAAAGAAAACATGGCCATCATCCCTCCGCCGCATGAACAATACCTCGTACGGCGTCTTTCTTTACAAAGCAGGAACTAACAAAGGAAGATCTCCATTCGGAATAAGAAGAAGACGACGAGGACGACCCAATGAACGACGAGGCGAGCACAGGCGACGCGATGCGGCTCTGCTCTGGCCTTGCTTGGCCTGGCCAGGCCAGGCCACCTAGTGAGGAGAGCATCCTTAGATGTATGTCGTAGTGTTCTTTTCAAACGAACCCTTCAGCTTCACGACACGCCCCAAGCCCCCACCTTTTTTACGCACTTCGAATCGCTATTATGGTAGGTACGCGTGAGATATCGATATATTTGATCATGTTGAGTAATAACGGAATATCCTGTAGCACCGACGAATTCTCTTAAAATCCACTCGTCTCGTTCGGGGAAAGTTGGTTACATAAACGAGCAAAAATATATGTGTTTTTCATCGCATCTATAATATCGTTGAATCAAAAACAATTGGAATCATGAAGAGTCATTGGTAAATGAGTCAAATGCGCCAATATTACTCTACCGTAGTAAAAAAAAGAATATTTATAAATTCAAAAGTGTGATGTTTTACTACAGTGTCTAATCGTCGATGACAAACGTAAAAATAGAAAGACTTCAGTCAGTTGGTTCGATATAATGGCCTTCATGTTCATCATAAATTTTCTCTCAAAATGATGTAGGTTGTCAGCTATTGATCATCATTCCTTTTTTCCTTGTTCAGTAAAAAAGACAAGCGTGTATATAGAACCTTTCTGAAGAAATTATATATTGTCTATGCAAGTAGTCATCCATTCATATATGTATAGCAATATGAGCTTGCGTAGTTGGTCTGTGTCGAAAGATTGATCCGTTTCATCAACGGGCACCTAACCTCCACAAGCTGTGTCTGGGTCCCATTTCCGCGAAAGGTGACACCGCCTAAACACAGACAGATAATGATGATGTTCAGCGATATAATTAACCCTAAAGTCCATTAAATGAAAGCCGACGGAAGCTGTGTTTGTTCATTAGCTTCATGTGAGGCAGGAAAGACGCATCAGAGAGCGCGTGACTTGAAATTGCTGCTTTAAACAAGAATAGGGAATAGAAGGGTTGACAAGGCCAAACACACAGATATACAAGATAATATTACTACAGCTAACTACAGACGTGGAGCTATCTAGTGCGGTTTGTTAACGCGATAACGTTAACCCCTCGTATCTCGGAAGTAATCGAATCGTACAGTATAAATGTAGCCACCACAGTGTGCCCAAGTGTATTCATTGTGTGATTACATCTGCAAACGTCTCGCAGTATATGCTATCCCAGTATGACTTTCGTTTAAAGGCGTCCTCAGACTACTCGAGTCGGCCAAGCGACTTTATGTTAACAGTCCAAAAGTTCTTTGTTCACTTCACCTCGAGGGTCTTCGTTTTGATGAGTTTCTTCTAAAGGAGAACGCCCTTCAAAGGTTTCTTGATTTCTGGTCAAGGACTCACCACAACAACAACCACCACCACCAACCAATATAATAACACTGACAGGCTCCAGAAAAGATGCGGTATGTATTTGGTCGTCAATTAATAATAATACTTTACTTGAGCGTCTGTGGTTGAAAAGGGGCTATACTGAAATAAATAAAAACGTAACAAAAAACAACGCTCGAACAATAGATCATCCATTGCAGATCCCACCACGGTTGCACACCTCTACCATTTTCGTTATCACTAGTATATATATATATATATATATATAATACAATACAGTAAATGTTTTAGTCATTTTGTCTTAGTACTTCGGAAGACAATCCATGTTGAAAAGCTTTTACTACAATGAGTCGCCCATGTATGGGCGGTTACGACTACTATGACTTTCCGCGTTTGTTGTTGTTCAACCCAACTCGGGGCCTACCGCTTCAAAAGTATTCACAACTATAGTACAACTACAGGCGTCTGTCTGTAGATGCATCTCATGCATGTGCACGTATATTAGTTAGCGGTAAACTAGAAAGCTTAACCTAACCCCACACAGTTCTATGTTATGCTCCTCTCCAAGCCCTTCTCGATTGTTTTCACTACCCTATTAGAACAACTAGCAAGCAACTCCAAGGAACTTCTAAAAGTTCAAACATGTTGGCTTCTCTCTCTCTCTCTTTCTTTTTCTCTGTGTGTATGTATGTGTGTTGTCGTTGTCTCGTTGCTGATGCGGCCCCGCTCTCACACTTGGGCTCAGGGCTACGTACGCAGTAGTGTTTTGTTATGAAAAACGTGGACGAAGTCTTTTTTTCTCCATGACGGAATGATCAGTTGTGCGACTATGTTTATGGGCTTCACGAGGACTGCTTCATCAACTTCAGAAGATTCACAATTAGGAAATAGACAAATAACAGACGTACAAAACAACAACAGCAACAACAACGAGCAAGGAGTTGAGAGAGAATGTGTGAGAGATGGCCATCTCTGTACTAAGTTCACTACCGACGTACCAAGATCACCACCAAATTTTCTCTCCTTCAATTACGTCGTATCAAGCAAACTAATGAAATAACTAAACTAAAGGTAAAGATTAATTGATTTATTATCAAAGAAGCTGCAATTTTACGATGCCTAAGCTCTCTTATATGTCATCACGCGACGGGACTCGAACCTGCGTCCTCGGGTTTTTTACAGCGAGAGACTTAGCCATCCAAGCCACCGCGCCGTCTAAGTACCGAGTGCTTCCAATTTAGAATCGTTCTCTGATGTGTAGATGCTCATCGTTCGGAACATGGTCGAACTCAATACGAATATATTATATAACACAAACCCACATAGAGATAAGTGTGTAGCCGTGAAGTGACCAGCCAACAGTATATCTAATAAATAAATACAGGAAGAAGGGCCTAGCTTTAAGTCTAACAAGGATCAGTAGTCCACGAATATTATTCTATAAGTTCAAAGTTAACGATTCAACCTTATGGTTCGAGCCCGCAACTGTGAACGCTGTAAATTATGAAATATGGTGGTCGAGAGTATTTCACGTTGTTATTTTTACTATGGCAGCTTTCAGCGGCTTAATCAGTGGTCATGCGGTACGAATATCAAGCATTTTAACGATAAAAGAAGTGCACTTGCAAACAACTCGAAGGATAACGCCAACAAGTAGTCTCTGACACAGTTATGTCCTCCATCACGAGTAAGCAGCAAATAGAAACTGTCTTGCGTAATAGACCTCACTATAGTGAAAACTTAAATGATGACGAGTTAAGTACGGTAAGTGTATTTACAGGGTTGAAATAGTTGAGGAACTTCATTAGGGTGCACTTAGCCGCTTACCCAAGATAACATCAGCTGCAACGTTGAATGAATTATTCTTGCAGGTAACGGTTTAATAGTGCTGAAGTTTGTTCAAGAGAATCGACACATCAACGTTACGAAATCAGTGTTGCGAAATATCTCAACCTGTGACAAGTTCGTTCGATTCTGCGACTGATCCCTCCCCCCCGCGCCCCCCAGTTGAGTGATGAGGCAAATTCGATTTCTCCAACACGTATACAACTTCAATCTCTGCTAAGTGTATAGACGATACATTATTGGATCACGGCAATCAATGAACGACTGCATACATACTGGCTTGCTCTCAACTCCTTCTTGTAAATTATTCCTGCTATTATTGTCATTGGATAAACATTAAGTGTGCATCACGACCCTGCGACATTCTGTGACACACAGAACAGTCACATTCTTGAAGTCGTATATACATATATATATATATATATATATATATATATATATGGCTCATAGAAAAAACATCAAGCCTCGATATCCATATTTTAATAGCAGCAGACTTTTCTAGCTGTCCTGAATGGAGATTATTCATTATAATGCAACAACATATTTGTTAAAGCGATGGAAATTACTGTATGTTCAAAGCATTATGTTATAACTGTACGTGTAAACCATCATAGGAGCCACTACGCCACCCCAAAAAACAGTGATATGTCGCACTATTTTATATGAACAGTATTGAAATCTGCTGTAAATGTTCTTTGATTGACTTTAGAGGTCGAAAACAAGACAGCATGACACCGAATGGGAAACTGAAAATTGACGAGATCCAATTATCCATCAGGTCTCGTTCGTTTTGATTCTATTCCATTTTGAAGCAGAAGAAATCAATGAGATTGATATGCGTCAGCATAAAGAAAAAAAACAACAGCACCAGAAGCAAAGAGGCGAACTAACCAGCGCTGGCTGTTGCGACCACAGGCACGGCCGAGTTAGGTGGGGCGCTGACCTCCCAAACACCGTCCCGATGTCCTGAGTAGCGCGCAACGGGGGCGCAAGTCAGCGCGGACGTCTTGAAAGAGGACACGATCCGGGATGTAGAGGCTTTCAGCTTGTACGTTGTCTTGATCTTCTGGCTCAGCTGAGATCCTCCTCCTAGAATTCGATGATAAATTAGATAGATGGATACCAACAGACACATACAGAGATAAAGTCCGATCAATTCTGTTAGAATAATAATAGAATATATATATATATATATATATATATATATATATATATATATATATATATATATATATATGTCTAGGAAACGCAAACGCATTGGGTTATTTGTAACGGGCACCTATCGCAAACATAAACAATGATTTGCTACCCGAAATGTTGAAATGTATAAAAATTAATGAAATACACAGTCTAAAAGTGAATTTTCCGATCTAACTCACAGCCAACCTTTAACGTCCGCGGTGCTTTTTTCGACATTGCTTTATAGGACAGACCGTCTTAAATGCAAATATGCAACGGTGGGCATCGAGTCCGGTGCATCTACGTGTCCCCTTCGATAGCAAGGCGCAAACGCAAATGCATCACCCGCTCAAAGATGCACAGTCCGAATATGAATGACTATCCCAGCTACCAACGAAGCAATGCCCTTGCCCGGCGTGGTGTCCTTCAAAGTGGATCTGCACCCTGCATCAAGTTTAGCTAGACCTGTATCCTCTCGTCTATTCAGATCGAGTGTCGCCAGTGCATCTACGTGAATGCAGCGTCCACTGGAATATATTCTTATGCTTATTACACCTTAATGATATTTGCGCAGGCCGTCCACGTTAGTCTTTGAAATCCTTCTGTGAAACCTGTCCTTCTCTTGAATCTGTAAAAGGGCGCTTTGGCGGTGCAGCGTTGAAATGGTTGTCGAAGTTTTCACCGAACGGTGAGCTAGCACGAGCCAATCGGATTTCCGGGATTGGAGCAATAAGATGTCGTTTAATGTCTTACCAATGGTGAGTGAGGATAGATGTGTTCATAGATCACGCCTATCCGTTAGGTTAATCTAGCTGTAGTACATCGATTACAGAATAAATACTCATTTTGTCATTAGTAACAAGAAAATGCTTGACCAAGCATATATCCCTATATTATTACTACACTACTAGGACGAATTCTCGTATGATTCGTCATGCTATCGTTCCATAGAAAGCAGTGGAATGGCTAGACCAATTCTTCCCAGTTGACGGAGGTGATCAATACCCAGACATTGAAAACAAGAAATATTTTTGTTCCGCCGAGCTTCGGTCTACCAGCCACAGGGGGCACAGGCCTAATGATGTTCTGTCGCAAAATTAATCATCCATCGGCCCCATTCGTTTCGGAGTAATTCTCGAGGGCTTACATAAATTTTCGGAAGACCATATCCGCGTGTACATTTTGTGTACTTTGCCGTAGCATTGCCAATTCATCTCGTCCATTCCGGTGAAAGTTACGCATTCACATTGTTCTCACAACAATGACTATTGTATAGGATATATCCAGTCTTCGGCAGGTGATCTACGCTGAAAAAATGAAAACTCAGCGGTCTGATCATCCATATTTCTTGACGACCTAGATTACGGAGAACCTAAAGAACGACGGTCGGGGCACTTGGTCATAGGGAACAGCTGTCGTATCAATGCCAAGTAACATGTGGCCCGTATACTTTGTCATGTTATCAACGGTGATGTTGCGACAATGGGTTGTTCTCCCGTAGTGTGTTTGAGCGGTGCTATTACGAGAAATTATTACGAGGAATGGTTCCTATTTACAACATCCTGTCCACTTCGCTGGATGCCAATCAACGATAGGCTTCGTCACTACTTCTTTACGTTACGAACCTTTGCAAGATGGTAGACTAAATATAGATACGCGGTTTATTTTTCTTAATGGGAAATGCCGACCTTGAGGACGTTGAGCCGATAGATACAGGTCGCTAATGGGCCCCTCCTGAGGTCCCGCTAACCGCAACAAGCTTGTATTCTTTGTGCCACAATTACAATATACGGCCTATTATAATAAAACAGAGATGTAACACACGATTGCCGCTGATGCGGCATCTTAGTGTACCACAAACAAGATGCCGGCCCTGATATAAAATAGATTCCAACCAGCGGAATGGTAAATATCCATTGGTAAATAACTACCAGGTCACCCCCATATACATATAGGCCTGAAAAGGTCCTTTTACACCTAATTCAATGTTGGAAGCCTGTCACTGTACCGTGGCTTGAGATCAATAAAATCAGCTGCACACATAAGAATTGTTGCCTGCACCATAACTGATAATTTTAAGCCCTCAGTTCAACGATTTTGACTAAAGATCAAGGGTTGGTGTGTTGTTTGTATGTCTTGTGTTGCCAATTGCTTTACAAGAACGATCACCCTCCATATCATAACACCTCCTACCTCGACGTAAATTCTCCGGTCTAACTCACAACTGACATTGAACATCTACGGTATTGCTTTTGGCATTGCCTCCAGTCTTATAATTAAGGTGGCATGTAGGTGTGAATGGATGGAATTTATGTCGTGTTGCATTTGTCCAAAACCAGGTCACCCCATGCTCGAAGTGAGGTGGCAGCTGATTTATGGCAGCCTGCCGATATGTCACAGGCTATCGCCTCTCTTCGAGGCATGAACCAACACCTCAAGGAAGCGAGGTGTTTTCTTTATCTTCTTCGTTATTTTCTTTCACTCGATTTTCTCTTAGACCACACATAGCTTAGGCCAAATATATTGCTACTTGCAGTACGGATCCTCGGGAGGAAAAACGATCAATGGTTGGCCGTGGCCAAGCAGAAAAGGTCAAACGATGCCTGTATGTCACGTGCTCACAGAAACGCCATCCAAGGGGCGTTTGTGTGAGTGGAGTCCGAGAACTTCGTGAGGTAGGTACTGCTCGACGTTCAACCTCAACCCATCGGAATCTGCAAATTATTGGACGAGGGCCCGCCAAACTGTGAACTGCCTTGTGAGGTTAAATACGATTACGCGTCACAGGGCATCCATAAGGCATGTTCGTGTACCAATCGTTGTGTTACGCTATGTAAAGGATAAAGCGATATATCCCTGCGCTTATCGTTGTTCTCTCTCTCTCTATCTCTCTTTCTCCTGACTTCCGTTGATATTGTCAGTAGTAATTCGGACTGGATAATCTCAAGGACGAGTATTATGTCAGCACGGAATAAGTTCTTCACCCTTATGTAGAAAGTGGTAGCTTTGTCGTCGAGAGTTTGACGTCGTCACTTCAAACTCAATCCTTCTTGTGTTGTCAACACAGACAAACGCATCCTTAGACGAGCTCAGCCAGATCATCGGTTTTCAACAAGCCGCTCCAGCACATACACTCAGCAGCCTGAGCCGGCTCATCGGTTCGACGACTCTGACGGCACTTGGAGCGAGAACCCGTTGAGCAGGGGAATATCAACAATACTAATCATTATGCGCACTGGGTGCGGAATAGCCAGTTACAGTAGTTATTGAAAAATTAAGTTTACACTTTTAGGGGTAGAAAAGCCAAAGTAACCTGACACAACCTTTGCCGTCAGAAGACGACAATAGCTGCGTGGCACAATGGCGTGCCACGGGTGTCACTGACAGCTGAGTACCCCGACCGGCTTCCCGTGTAACTATGCAACTGTCGTCTATTCTTAACGCAGCATCCAGCGACACTTACATATCTTCAAGTATGTCAGCGTTCTCACTGATTAACACGAGAACGAAAAAGACCACTGATATATCTGGAAATATTCACCTGTGGTCATATATTAAGGTCGTTCTTGTTTTGTATCAACCGACAGGCGAATGTTAGATATGTCGTTTTCTCACGTAAAGAAATGAATTTTTTTTCTATCGTATGGGCAGGCTCTATATGTAGAAAAAATGTAAATACAGGTCGTTTTAATGCGCCGCTCAAATAAGTAACGGCGCACGGACAGCCCGTATTATTATTATTATGATGATGAAGGATTAGTTATATAACAATATATCGTGTTGCGAGGTTTGGTAGTCGTTCTTATTGCTAACATGTGGCTGCTTATTATTCAAATGGCGTAAATAGTTTGCTATCGCACAACTTGGCAAAGCTCCACCCATAACTAGTTCTACTTGATATATATATATATATACGCGACGTCAACTCTTAGACAACCAACCAGATAACACCATCGAATCTCTTATTTGTTCTTCTATCTGAATAGTATACCACCGGTGTAAGCGGTCAGTTGATGCAGTAGTCACTGTGAATGCGCTATACACGTTCACTGCACATCTAACACGACGCAGAGAGGCTTGTTGCGTTACACACGAGCGCAGCCCAACAGAACATATATACCAACACATATACCGGTATGCACAAACGTTGTAATAAGAAGGCTGTGTGCCGAGAGAACAGCGACGACTGTGTGTATGACGAGAGTGATAAGCAATGTGAAGAGTGCAACAATTGTCTACAATAAATCCATTTCTACATCGGTTGAACTGACCCGTGATTATTATCGTTAGTGCATACTCTTGCCCTCGGGCCGATCTACTACACATGTAATATATATACGCCTTTCAACGGATGTGCACCGGGATACAGGCGAATCGAATTCAATCTGTCATTTAATCAATTACTTCTAACCGATAGTACACAGACTAATTTAGCTTCACACGCACAATCATAGCAATGTGGGCGTACACCCAACGGGGGGTCCACGAGATATATATATGCCAACTCCGAACCACATCTACCATCACTACTACTCAAAACGTCTACCAATTTGTGGTTTGCCAAAGAGCCGCCTGCCGCATGCTACTTTTCCACGTAACCTCCAAGCAGTGAAGCCTGTCTGCCCAAATGACAGGCCATGGTTCACCGGGAGTAGCAGTAGAAGAAGAGGAGGAAGAAGACACGGTATTATGGCTCGTCTTTCGTTGGCCGGGTCCTCGCCTGCTGCCCAGGATCTGATTGACGGTGGCGCCGGTCTATCGTGGTCTGTCGAGGAGGCGCCCTTCGTGCGGGAGGCATGGCGTCATTGAGGGATTCAGTACACGAGGATACCGCCAACCAACAACCAGCGATCCCTCTAGCGCGTGGCTCTAGCCGCTAGCTAGCTCAACCTCGAAGCCATCCACTCTTTAGGCCCATCGGCGTGATCTACCTCCACCTCCCACCAAACCTTCCCTCTGCTGTCTCTCACCGTCACGAGTGTGTACAAGCAACGAGTAAGGCAATAACGATGGGGATAGACTTAATCAACATCACCGTGGCCGTGGTGCCTCTGCTACTCTGGCGGCCAATGCCATCGCCGCAATGGTCCTACCGCCAGCCATGATACGAGAAGTCCTCCATCACCGGGCTGCACCGGAGCGGAGGCAAAATCACCCGCGCACTCGCTCACTTGCTGAGCTGACCATTGCACTACTGCGGTCGTCCGACATAGGATGGGCTTAACGTCCAGCAAGCGGCGCCGGCGCGGAACCACCAGCAGCAGCAGCAGCAAGTCTCAGCGAAGGCAGACCGCATTTGCTACTATATAAGGTAGCGCCTTGGCTAGCTCTCGGCTGGTGCACGGGGGCGTTCGGTGCAAAGGGCGGTTACTGGAGAGTGACTAGTGTTGTACCTATACGATAGAGAGATATATCGGTTAGCCATGCCTAGTATTTCCACGGTAGGTCGTTCGTTGGTTGGTACGGTGGTGCGACTTGTAGTCGTAGTGGTGCGCGTCTGCCTATACATAACCGGGAGTAGAACAAAAGAGAGAGAAAGAGAGAGAGAGAGATGAATGCTGCCTTTGCCCTGATAGTCCCACCATCTCTCGCTATCATGCCACTGCAACTCCTGTATACAGACCACCCCAGTCTCGCCTCGTCTGGCCTGTCTGCCCCCCCCCCGCTCATTTTAGCGCACGTTCGTAGGCAGTTGGTAAAAATCAGCCAAGCGAAACTTGCTGGCTACCCCTTTGCCGCAGTGTACTACTCCACGCTGACGACGGCTCTTGCTGCTGCTGCTGCCGACGCCGCTGCTACTGCTGCTGACCGTCAGTCCTACCACTATTGTATGTACATCACAGGGCCACCGCCACAGTACATCACACAGCAAGCACAGCGCCGTTGCAGCAGCTGTGTTGCAGCTTGGCGTGAACGAACGATGCCGGCAAAAAGCAGCCGAAGCTCTCATGTGAGATATACTCTACGTACATCTACAGAGATCAGGCCCCTCGCGCGTGCTGCAGACCCCGGATCTCATGTCAGATTCACAAGATGATGGTCGCAGTCGAGCCAATACCCAGTGTCTAACCTTCTGGTAGCGTCCAAGTCAACTTGGAGTCGGCTGGCTGCTGAATGACTGCTGCTCAACGAGGCAGTCAGTGCGATGCCCATCCACTCACTAACCAGTACGAGCGTATCCGGCAATATGTTCCTAATCTCGTCACCGTGATCTGGAGATCATCAGATCAACCGTGCAGCGGACCATTACCTAATCTGGACAAAACGCGGATAACGGTGATAGATCGGTGGTACGAAACGGTACCTCTGCCTGTCTGTCTGCAAGGGTGGATCCGGAGCAAAGGCAGAGTGTCCGCCGAAAATTAGGCAAATGTGAAGCATCGAAGCTGAACTTCGAGCCCCTTGTACAAATAATAAATAAATTGCATCAATAAATATCATAAATAGTAGATCCATACGGATCAATGTTAGCTCTAGAGATATAAGACGCGCTAAGTTCACTTATCACTCCGACTTTATGTAGGGATTCTCGGCCTTCTCCCTAGTCTACGGCGGCATCTGCTGGACGCTGAGTGGACGCTTTTCGGTAAGTGAGGCAAATGAGGCGTAGCGGGACCAAATAGGGATATCCGCTATACCCGAGATTAGGTCATAGTGTTGCCGATAGTGCTCACCATGAATCGGTGGCTGGTCTCAAAAAGAAGAGATTCGAAAATGACCGCACAGCTATATATATATATATATATCATAATTCGATTTTGGTACGAGGTGGGCTTCAATGTGTGTTTATCTTTAAAAGACAGGGCCAAAAAGTAAAACGAGATAAACCTTTCAACAACTGTCTTATAATGACACAAATGCGGTTATTGTTGTTTAAAGAACAACACCTCCTGTTTTTATGTCTTCGAACCGTACGGGAACACGTTTGTCAATAGTATTACGTACTGTTTATTATTATTTATTATTGTGCGGCCTCAGAAACGTTTTTGAACAGACAGACCTTTTTGTCCGGGGACCGAGTGTCCTCAGACAGAACCACAAGACGAAAGCCAAAGTAGTCATAGGAGACGCGGTTATAGTACCACACTAGCAGGAGCAGTTACACACCTTCCCTAGAGATCGAAGTAATGCCAAGCGTAAAGCCGACTCTAGGGAAGAGAGATAGACTCTCAGCAGAGGATGGTGCTTTTAGCAGGCAGAGGCGGCGTTTTGTCATCCACGTCAACCCCTCCCCTGCACAGGATCGGCCCACTTTCATGGAGATTGGAATGTCTCTCGTGGTGACCGTGCGTTTGAAAAAAATGTCCTCCTCTATCAGCAAAAAAGACCTTTTAGTAATAAACTGTTTGAACTCGCCAAGAAATACTCACATACAGACACATACGATGTGCTATGCTGGCCAAGTCTCAGTTTTTGTGTAGACCTGGCCCCGTTTATCTTACCGCTTTAAAACGAAGGCGGATTGTCGGTCGGTGTATAGGGTCGTTAAATTACAGGGTTAGCATCCCAAAAATTTCCATCCGCGCCTTGAAGATGTACACTGAACTTCTCTACCGTGGAAGGAACGCACTCACTGGACGAGCACCTTTCCGACGGCAAACACTTACTGGTTTCGGACACCGCATAGTCATTCTTTCGGCGCTATTGTACGGCCTAATGTTTTCGAATAGATACTGTCTAAGTGAACACTGTGTAGATCAGACACCATGTATTGTATTCTTCCGCCCACCCCACTCATGCTCCATAAGTTATCATTAGATCGCAGTGAGATCAACCTGAGCCCCTCTCCCCCAACACCTAATTACTTGAATTAAAATGATAACAGGAGACTTCTCAGCAATTCGAAAGTTGGGCTGCCACGAGGTGGCAGTGTGTACTCACCTTGCTTGGCTTTATTGCTGCTGCTGCCGCCGCTACCGCCTTTCGTTGACTGACTCTGACCATCCGCGGTTTCGACTGAGTCCTGGGCCAGTTGTTGCAACGATCGCAGGTGGCGGCCTCCACTACTCGTTGGCCCCGACAAAGGACCTCCACGCTCCATCAGCAGCTGCTCGCTTAACATCTCTACTCTGTCCCGTACTGTAACACAAATACAGATCAAACAGCCCATCAGCATCAGGCGGCACAACAACAACAACAACATACGGTATTATACGATATCATGACGGTCATGATGAACAAGTTTGGTAGAGGATGTGGCAGAGCAAGCAAACGATTTGTCATTCACTCGTATCTTTGTTTAAATCGCAGCGTAAATCGGTTCCGTTTTTAGCCAAGAAATAATATCACAGAATATCGATTCATCCTGTGCCGAAGACTGCTTCGTAACTCTGCAGGACCCAAGGATCTGTCGTAATTCAGATCTACAGCGTTTATAGGCGGCAATCAGCAACAAGTTTCACATAAAAACGGTGAAGATTCTGTCCGAAATCAAGCTATGTATGTACGTATTAAAGTGTACAACGATGAATTACGAATTCTGCTCGTATGTCACATTTGTATGTGTCCTATGAATACACAGCAAATCACTCTGACCAACCGCCGGAGCAAAACTAGAGTACGGAATTGTTAAATGATATTAATTCGTCTCTCCACGAGACCTGTCCTGCTATTAATACATATAGATATATTCGGTTACACACAATAACCACTGCAATTCCGATATTCAGCTTGGTGCAAACGCGTATACAATGTTTGAGCGGAAACCACGTCGGTGTTTCTGATCCCGACGGATCGACACTCCTAGTTGGCGGCGGCGTTTTCGGTATTGGCGTGGCTTGACATACATGCCGTGTCACGGTATCCATAAATTTCTAATTCGGCTAAGACGTAGGATGACCACAGGAACACCTTTCGCCACGGTGGCAGAAAGTGAACGAACTATGAGGCTGCCTCTCTCACCCCCCCCCGAAGTAAACCCACGGACGGCCGGATAGGCCTACATATCAGAGCCGCCCTTAGCACGCGCCCAGCTCATTGTTCAATAATAAGCTGGTTAGTGATGGTGTACTGCTTGGTGATTTCCTGTATAGAAACGTCATCGCTCTGTACTGCAACCACCCAAAGACTCATATGGCTGGCGCCTATGGATCGACTCTTATAATCTACTCGTAGACCTGCCGCCTTCTCAACTGTACAGAGCGACGACTTTCAATACCAACCGAGCAGGTTGGTAAGAATGCGCCGTCCCTAGGTCGTGATCTCTAACGGTCCGCGCCGACCAGGGATCAGGCAGGAGTGTGAGATCAGTGAGCCGATAGAACGAACACGAGCCCAAATAACCCAGATAGGTTGGATCGGCTGTTACAGTCCGAGAGCCAATTGGCCCTCGAGCCAATCATTCCCTGACTCCAATCCGATCGATTAGTTTGTGCCAGTGTTCAGCTGGTTCACTGGTGGTTGAAATAGGAGAAACGCTGAGTCGTGTCCGAGTGCGCCTGTGCTAGTTTACGGCTGTGAATAGTCATCCATTGTTGTGGCCCTAAACCTGTTCACTTGCCTAAATCAGAATTATGCAAGGTCGCTCGTGCTCATGAAGTCTTATGCCTTTTTGTGTCCGCTAGTATTTTCATCTCTCTCTCTCTCTCGTATCTATCTTGACCAGACGTCCAACAACCAAAATATCCAGGAGGAGAGCTTCAGCACAATTCCGCTGTGAATATATGAAATAAATATTCCTATGATCAGATCGTAGCAAACTGAGGCGAGCGTCTGCATACGAGACATTTCAAGCATGCAAACAATTAGTGGAGTGTCGCGATTAGCAATTCCAGTTTGAGCTCAAAATGGCCACCCGAATTCCGCGATGGTTGCACAGCGCTCGGCACGTGGCCAGCCGAAGCGAAGAGACATTGGACATTAATATTGCCACTACAATTGCTTGATAGACAATGTCAGACCTATAGCATCTCCCGAGAGGCTGGATGTCGATCAAAGTTCTCCCCAGTCCTCGGTCGTCCTCTATCGCATGTGAGCCTGTGCAGAAATTGTCCTTCTATGAGGACAGCAATGATATAGTACTACTGTTTTTTCGAGCTGACCCTCAGCTGTTCCCCTTTTATCTGACAGGCCTCAGCTCTTGACCTTTAGGTATTACTATGAGGTCCTGTCGGGGCCACCTTTGCTTATTCTCTACCTTACTCGTACCTGACAAGAATCCTCAGATAAAGAAAGATGATAAATAACTCCAAAGATTCTCCAAAGCGTCTGACAGGATTTGAACCCAACACACACGTGTCCCTCCGGTCTAGTAGTCCCCTGGATGGTCTGGTGGTGAGCGTCTTAATGATATAGTACTAATGGACGCCTCCGGCCTATTAAAGCTCAGCATCTGAGTTTAATGTTGCCGTCCACAGGCAGGCCAGCCAGGGCCTACGTCTGAGACAATGGCGAGTTTTTTGTATGAATAGTCAGTGTAAACTAACGACGCCCTTTATCCATATACTTGGATTCAAAATGTTATAGATATATAAATGTCCCCTGGATGGTCTAGTGGTGAGCGTCTTAGACTTCTAGACCGGAGGGACACGTGTGTGTTGGGTTCAAATCCTGTCAGACGCGGAGAATCTTTGGTGCTCTTTATCATCTTTCTTTATTTGAAGATTCTTGTCAGGTACGAGTAAGGTAGAGAATAAGCAAAGGTGGCCCTGACAGGTCCTCATAGTAATACCTGAAGGTTAAGAGCTGAGGCCTGTCACATAGGGGAACAGCTGAGGGTCAGCTCGAAAAAAAAAAGATATATAAATTACGAGTAACGGTTTGATGGACAGACGAGCTAACTTCCTGCTGACTACAGCGCTTTGAGACGTCAACAATATCAACACATGAATAGCATGATTCATTGTGTGATTCATTCACATCTCATGCAAATGCCTTTACCACATCTTACATAACAAAAATAACACATTCCCCACATACAGTGAGACGATAACAAAAACTTGCACATTTCAACATGCTTTATATAATGAGACACCTAATTGCACGACCGTATTTAGCAGTAAGCAAGTACTCATCTCAATAACCCAAGGACAGAGATAAATCGGGAAATAAATAATGATAACAGCGAACGACGACGGATTCTCCCCAGAGTCGCCAAAAAATCCTTCATCGGAATGTGACTCGGTATTATGCATCGGCAAGGGCACACAAAAGGTCTCCAAATTCGCATATATATATATATATATATATATATAATATCTCGTACGCTGATGATTGTCCTCTCTCTTATTGTACGCCGGATTTGCATTGATCAGTTGGAACGAAGCGGAACAGCGTTTCTACTGCCTCATCACTTAAAATCCCCTTCAAAGTCGTCGACCACTCGCTCGCTTATGCCGTTGAAAGAACTTGGGATATGCCCGAGCCGGCACACGCCAAGCGTTTCCCAGCTCAACTCTATTCTCAGCTCGGCTCCCCTGTGTTTATCTGCCCTGATTTCGACCCAAATGCTCTAAGGAATCCCGCTTATAGCGTCAGCTATCCTTACATCCCTTCATTCTAAGGGTCTTTGAAGGGGGTGGTGGTGGTGGAATTTTCGACGTTAGGTGCTCGTTTCTCGTTCTCTCGTTCAATGTCCTTTTGGAACCGACGGCAGAATATCCGTCACAAGAGAGGAAGAGGTCCGCTGTAAGCTTCATCACCTCGCTTATGTCGTCCTCCGATGGCTTGATCTAGGCCTTGGACAGCGAGGGACAAGGTCTCTCCTACGCCGACATGAGCGATGGCGGTGGCGGTGGCGGCGGCGCCGGCCGCGTGTTTCGCTTTGATGATTTTGGAACCACAGGATCCTGCCGGCTTCGCCACGCATTTACGCGCACACCATCCGGGAAGCGAAAATCCTGTCTGCATATAGCCATTCAAGCAATATTAAGGCAGCGTAGGGCATCTCCCTCTATCTCACTCACTCTCCTCTCCTATCTAGGGCGACATGGATGTGGTGTAGTACGGTAATAGGCGGATGCATACATGGCCGATACTCGAGAGTTCGGGTACGGGATTTTAGAATATGGGAGTTTGGATGTCACTTACGGGCTACCATCCATAAGGCTTCTTTTCGACATCTAAATGCGTTCCGTAATATCGTATAGAGGTTCAGCCTAACATGTTGTTAGCTCCAAGGAGCCTCCTTAAAGAGAGATCTAATATACTATTACAATGGTGGACCTTCTAAACATTTTGTGGTTTCAGATGGGCGACCCAAGTTATGGTTGGAGTTGGATTCCGGTTGATTAAGAAATGTTTCACCGATTGTTTATCAATAACAATAGATTATCCAATTATCGATATTAATAAATATTCCACCTCAGGCACGGCTAGGTCGGAGTAAGATAACGAATTCTTCTAAAGTGCCTTCAAGTGGAGACGAGAATTTGGAAAGTCTCTAAAAGCCAAGTAGCGGTTTCAGGCTGCCAATAGCCAGGGCAAGCTCCCTACGCGGTATACGTGGATGTTACGTCGGCGTTCGATACGGTTTCGCGGGACAAAATCCTTAATAAATTATCAGGATGCGGAGTACCGTCGAACATGTTGTAGCTCATCTGGGCAATGCTTCAGGAGAATTCGGTGATCATTGATGACGGTGTGTCTCTACTTCGCCCCTTCGCTCAAACAACAGGCGTAGCACAAGGTGACAAGTCCTTAGTCCAGTGCTATTCTCACTGCTGTTAAACGACCTCGCGTCCCATGTACACGGCGTATCTGACGAAGTGAGGACGCTGCTCTGCGCCGATGACCTTGTCATCTTTGGCAGAAGCCGTTGTCACATTCGATAGGCACTTGTGAGGCTTGGCTAGGCTATGTGCGAGAGGTGGGACTAATAATCAACTTGGCCAAAACCGAGACAATGAAGTTCCGACGGGGAGGAAGCCTCGCGGAATCAGACCCACTCCACATTGCCGGTACTGCCATAAAGTATGTCAACAGTATCTGGGTCTTACCCTTCCAACAAATGGTCATTCTCTCACAGAACCTATCAAAGACAGGACACGAAGAGCGCTAGTTGCGAGTGTCGGAATACACACGCCATCGAAGCTTCCCCTGTGGACGGCGCTGAACCTGTTCGAAGTGATTTGGGAGTATCTCTCACCAGCTCAGCTAGATCTACTAGATCGAGTGAAGCCTGCTTTTCTGAAACGTGTAATAGGATTGCCTGCTCGACCCGTAACGGATTAGTTTATCTTCTAGGTGACACTCCCCTGTTTGTTGAGTACCTTAGGCGTCGCTTCAACCTTCTACTGACGGCAGAAGGTAAACAGAATAAACCGACACGTAGTGATACCATTTGCAGTAAACGGGTATCACTACAATCTATGCAGAGCAACAGACTTTCATGCCCCCGACACCTCATGTGTCTGTTCAAGGTGTGGGGAAATGACGATGATTATAATCTGACGATGATTCACGACTCCACTTATCAGCGGTACAAATCGTTCCTATGTATATATGTTACCAATGAAAGCACCAAAGAGGTGCCTCTCTTTTTTGGTATAGTTTTTTTCGAGAATCTGTACCACACTGTGATGATAATAAATCTTAAACAGATTGATTTGGACGTTGAGAGAACGGGACGCAACATGGAAATAACTCTATGTGTGAAAATAGTTCGTGTTCGCCGAGTAGCAGCGTCCTTTATAATTGCGGTACTAGAGCAAAAATTCTCAAGACCGCACCGAAAACACAATGGAAAAGGGCCATCATAATGCTTGAATCGTTGCAAGCCAACAAACAACCTATCCAGGAAACAATTGTCGATAGCAGGGCAGGTGGTGTAGTGGAAAACTCTATGTACACATCGGCCCCTGAAGCGTCGACTCTCTTACAACCAGCTTCTCGTACGATCATCTTGATAACAGACACGAAATAAAACAGATAATGAACGTCTGGAAGGATTGCTAACCGTTAAAGGTAATCTGCATCTGAGTGAAAAGACCGAGGAGCTCTCATACGATGAATTTGCTGACATAACAAGATAGCCCTTGACTCCCTCTCGCTGCTTGAATGTTGTTTCTACGCAGAGGACTACAATGTAATATATCAATTAGTACACCCTACATCGTTATATACATATATATATATATATCACCTTTCTCGGGTACAGTCAAAAAAGAGAATAAGTTACATCTGCATCCGCGTGTGTCACATTTATCCTCAAAAGAACTAACAGCGTCGTATGGTGAGACCATTTGATCACCTCCCAGTGCTCCCCCAAAGAGAAACTGCTGAGCGACATTAGTAACAGCCACTTGGGCGCATGACGTCAGCGCACGCGGGGCGCATCTGTATATATATATATATATATATAACAGCACTAGCGTGCACAGCAGCAGATAAGCTAGAGCCCGAACACGCATTTTGTGCATAAATTATTAATCAGCAAGTTCTGTGCTTTCTGTCTACTACGAAGCATAGATGAGATACAACGCCTATGTTGCATGTTGAGATATCGTGTCTATATCACACACATATAGATATATATGTAGCTAGTGATTCGTACAAGTTAGTATGAAGGTTCTATTCTATATATATATATATATATATATAGGAATATATTATGTTAAAGTATTATTTGAGAGCGTGTATTGTATCGTCTTAATTTAAATTTCCGTCAAATGTGATTGGGTTCTCTCATTGCACCCTCCACCATATTCGAGTATTCAACAAAGAGTCACCAGTTTATCCAAATTCTCTTCTAACAGAGGACGAAGCAGTAAAAATCGGTTTTTAGCATCACTGGTGGCCGGCACTGGTTGACGTTGGACAATGGTACTTTCCGACATTTCTCTAGATGCTATAGGACGTAGTGTCCCCGTTTATAGCCCAGTGCTGAGCGTCTTGGACTGCTAGACAGGATGCACATATGTTTGGGATCAAATCCTGCGGCAAGGCGCGGAGGATCTTTGGAGTCCTTTATCATCACCTTCCTTTATCTGTGATTTTTTGCCACGTTCGACCGGTAAAGAAAATAAGCAACGGTAGCCTTGATAGGTCGTCATAGTGGTAATTAAATGTTAAATGTTGAGGTCTGTCACATACCATAGAGAAGAGTCAGTCGAAACATCTATAGGATCGAGGTTTGATCTATAGGATTGAAAAGGTTTCGACGGGTTGTATTTCCACCAAAGGTAATTGATGAGGCTGTTCAAAAAAGAATAAACTGTGCGGCCTTGTTTTTGTTATCTAGGAACTGGTGAAATGAAGGCTTAAAAAGGTTCTTTATTGCAGTCAATTCGCAAACATTACTAATTATCAGGCTTCCATATGGACAGGATATTTATTGATTAATAAATCTAATTGCCTTGGAGTCCATTGATGATCAATCTGCATATCGCAACTCCTCTAGAAAGCCTACAGTGGCTAGCGTCTGTATTTGGTAACTTCGTGTATCCTCATAACGTTGCTTATGTAGTGGATATTCGATGGATCTCTACCAGAACCCTGGGGGAATCCACGGGAAAAATGTATTAGCAACCTAATCACATATTTCCACGCCACCACCACACAGATGACCGCCTCCTCCCCCCTCCCCATTGTGATGACGACGTCAACGGCGAGATATCGTGGGTAATTCGCGTCCGCTTTCCCGGAACGGATCCGCTTGCGTTTTGTTCATGAAAGCAATTATGGGAGCCAGAGGAACAGCTTCGTTTGTTCTAGCGCTAGAAAATTAACATGATGCTAACTCCCGCGCATGGGTCCACCCAATGATATTCATTCGATATCAGAAGAACGCAAAGGAAGAGTAGCAGTAGCACTCCCACGTCACCCGGCGCGGGAATATGCATAACCTACATTCACGTTCGAGTTACTCATAATCGAGATACAGAACAGTGAAGGCAAACGGCCCCACAAGCGATCGTGGGGCATGGCTCATTATATGTTCACCGTATAAACGCATTGTAGTGTGGCTTTCACTGGACACATTCTGTGGAAGCGTAACTGAGAAAATGGCCACGAGGAAATAGTGAACGTGAGAGAGGGGATGCTGGGGGCGGGCAACAGATCAAGCTATCAAGAGGAAACTAGAGCACCCACCATAGAGTCGGTCTTGATAAAGCGTTGGAAAATGTAACGGCCTCGAGGCACGGCAGAGCCAGTGCGGTAACCCTGCTGCTTGCGGCACTGGCCTTATATCAGGTGAGGTAGAACAACATGGATACGTGCGTCAGACGAGGAAATATATATATATATATATATATATATTTATTATAATTCGATGTTGGCACGAGGTGGGCTCCAATGTGTATTTATCTTTGAAAAACAGGGCCAGAGACTAAAACGAGATGAACCTTTAAGCAGCCGCCTGATGATGGCGGCACAACACTCAGAGCGTATGAGGTCAGTACAACATGCCTAGCACTCTATGAGTAGTACCCTAGAGAAGACGACAGTGAACATAGGTACACACTGTCTGCTGACTGCTGATGTTATTATTATACTTACACGCAACGTTCTCCACGCATAAGTTCTCGAATTCTTTCTCAATCGATCCAAACAGTTCATACAGCCGCCGTCTGAAAGGGAACAAAGACAAATAAACTTAGTATAACGAATACGCTAAATACAGCGACATTGACTAACACGGGAAACGAAGGGGTGAGTGTGAGCCAAGTGCTGGAAGGACATCGATTATTTTTCCAGGAGTTCGTGGTCGTGTGCCCGATACCACAGTCGTTTCCGATATCATGATCACCATCACCACCACCACCACCATATCCCCGACTGAGGGGTTCTCCCTCTCCCGATCTCCATTTTCGACCCCCTCTTGCCCTGGATGAATCAACTTTTTCGTATATTCCTCTCTCTCTCTCTCAAGGCATCGCCACATGGACTTGACACCACCGTGCCAGATCCCACTCAGCAGCTCACTCCGGTGGGCGCCACGAGCGAGGTCACATTGTATTATCCACCGGCAGCATCCTCGACCAACGATGCGCCCCTTGGCCTCGAGCGCTGCCGAAAAGAATGAGCGGTGCAAGAATCTCGACGAATCTTTTGAGAACAAGGATAGGATGGGATTCTACTACTGCCATTCTATTACAGCGGCAGTCGCAGTCGCAGCAGCACAGCACTGCTACTCCTGAGTTTTCGAAACGACATCGTTGTCATTGTCGCGGTTCGTCTTAGTTTGGGGGGTGCTTACCCGTGAACATCGTGTCGCTAGGCTACCGATCCCATCGCTCCCCCGCCCCCCCGGCGGACCGACAGAGCGAAGCCCCCTCGGTCGGTCGACCGAAGTGTTATCTCCTATCCACTCCATTGCATGTCATTAAGCCGGCCGGCCGGCAAGTACGCAAACCGACGCCGCGACGGAGCTTCTCCTCGAACGAGAGAAGCGTGCTTGCTTAACGATGTCATCCATCGTTGCATTACTGCCTCGTGCCTGTCTGGATTACACTGCCCTGACATGGACTGCCGGCTGCACTGCTAGGGCTCCGTCTGGCTTGTTCGTACGGGACAGCGCACCGTGACGGCTGTGGCCGATAACAGCTGCGGCAGCAGCAGCAAGTTCTGAGGTGGGGGTAGGTGACTGGGTTAGGTGATGTGGTCTGCACTCATTTCAATTAACATTCGATTGGCATCCATCAGCAGCGGCCACTTCGAGCAACCCCCACCCGGGGCCTAGCACACTCCAGAAGGCCAAGCAAACAACCAAGCAATCCGAGGCACTGCAGCAGGGCCTCTAGGAAGCTAAGTAGGAAGCTAAGTTACTAACTCACTAACCACCCCCATGGAGTCAGCAACTCACGTCGACGAATTGAAGATCATTTTGAGTGTTACATACAAGCTTGCACTGCGGTCTCAGCTTTCTTGAAATTATGTAGTCGTAGATACACAAGACACCTCCAGGCTTTAGTCAGTTAATAGATATTGTCGACTATCCACAGGGTGGTGTCCAAGGCCGAGACTATCAGGGAGTCCCCTGTGCAAAAGCAGGGCCCTGTTCTTGACAGTGCTGCTGGATGTGAAGAACGCATTCAACAGCCTGCCGTGGGCCGTCATTCTTAGCACTCTGCTGAGGGGGCGCGCCCCGCGATACCCCGGTCAGGGTGATCTCGGGATATCTCAGCGACAGGGATCTGAGCTGCGAGGGTTTCGACTTCCATATGACAGCCGGGGTTCCACAAGGCTCACTCCTTGGTCCCCTGCTCTGGAACATCGGGTACGACGGCGTCCTGGGGATCAGGCACCTTCCTCCGCGGGTAGACCTGATCGCCTACGCGGACAATCTCGCCGTCACGGTGCAAGCCAGGACTCCCGAAGAGCTAAAGGGGAACACGCACCAGACACTTGAAGAGATTCAGTTCTGGATGGAACAACACGGACTGGAGCTAGCGCCATCGAAGAGTGAGGCCATCCTCCTCATCGGTAGGAAGCGGTATCCGAACATCAAGATCGTGCTGGCAGGAGAGGAGATCCAGCTCGCAGATTCGGCCAGGCACCTCGGGGTGTACCTTGACAAGGCCATGAGGGGAGTCGCGCACGTCAGGATAACGGCAGCGAAGGCTTCTAAAGCTGCCGCCGGGCTTGCCTGGATTTTGTCGAACATCCATGGCCCGCGACAAGTCAAAAGGCGCCTGCTGCGGTCGGTCACTGAATCGATCATGCTGTTCGGCGGCCCGATTTGGGTCTCTGCACCGACGTCTCGCGCGTACATCAAGAGGACCCTCAGGAGAACCCAGCGGACGCTGGCTCACCGGGTCGCGCAAGCATACAGAACGGTGAGCACTCAAGCGGCTACGGTCCTCGCTGGAACGGCACCCTAGGACCTCAACGCTGAGCAGCGACGGAGGCGATTCATGGAGGGGAGGTTCGACTGAGAAAAGACCCTAGCTGCCTGGCAAGCAGAATGGGACAGCACCCCTAGTCTCGCTCCCGGGGCGGCAGTGAGGAATGTCATACCGGACATCAAGGCGTGGCTACAAAGACCAGGTGGGGAAATAACCTACTTCCTTATCCAGGTCATCACAGGGCACGGGGACTTCAGATCCTACCTCCACAGGTTTGGTAAGGCCCCGTCGGGCATCTGCGTACTGTGCGATGCAGGAGTCGAGGACGATCCTCTCCACACACTGGCAGCATGTGGAGCCATGTAGCAGGTACGGCAGGAAGTCGTGGACGCCGAACTGACACTGGCCATGCAGGACGCGATCCAAGGGTTCGTTTCCTACATGTGCCTGGCCAGAGACAAGTGGGACAGAGGGAGCACACTAGCCGAAAGGATCCTCCGGGAGAAGGATAGGCTAGAACGGGGGAGGATAGCAGAGCTGGTCCGAAGGGAAAATGCCCGGAACCCACCCGCTGCGGCTGGGCGGGAGTTTTCGCCCCAGAGTCAGTAAGAGTCTGATACTACTTGGGAAATACCTCAGTGTGAGGCCTGGTGTCCATGCAGGATTTACCTTTAACCTCTTAAAAGAAGAATATATTGTCAAAGGTGTATTCACATACTAGTAAATGTTTTCACATACTGAATCATGTATCTAATTGATACCCTATGCGAGACTGACGCACATGAGTGAACGGACTTTCTTCGCTCCCTGTAAATGAGGATGGCCAAGCCAAACATGTACTCTACGAGGTATGAAGAACACATACCACATATAGCAGTATGCTGAAACATATCTCTTCCACAGTTGCAGAGCTTAAATGATCAATCACAAAATACTTTCCAATACGGGGAACATCTCCACAACAAGACGTGCCACACACGTTGCATAGACTATCACAAATGCTGAGATTTGATCGCCAATCTAGCAAATGTACTCCACTTTCAGCTGGAGCAAATTTTAGACTCGCACAGGCGTCCGTCACTATTGGTTAGTAGAACTCCACCGAGTATCGAGATCCTATACTATTACACAAGATCTGATGTGGCACATCTCAACTGACGTGTTTTCTAGTATCCACGAGCACCGATTCGTGGTTAGCTCCAGCGTTTTCATATTCGGCCTGCCCGACTGCCGGCGTTTATCGTGGATCCCTTTACTTGTCCGCATATTTATTTCCAAGTGTTCTGCTGGGTGCACTCGAACGACTGGCGGGGTTAGGCAGTTTGAAATTCCGGCCGTTGTACACACTGATTTCCACTGCTACAACTCAACGCACGTCAAATCCGCTTTGTATCATCAGATCACAGCCAAGATGTGGGCATATCCAACAGCACAGCTTCTGGTGATGCTACAGCGGCTGCTGTGGAGCCGGCAGCGGCAATGGAAAACGATGCTATTTTCGATGCATTCTACTTTGCCCGTACTACTCCACTGGTTCTACATGGAACCCACACGAATAAAGGAAGAAGCAAGACCGCCAGCCAGTAGCTCGTAGTCGGTAGTAGTCGTGTGTTGAACTTGCTCATTTGTGCACGTAACACCGCCAAGTTAGGCTGCCGTTTGCCCAAACGGGACGTGCGCGTACATATAAATATAATAGGAATGTCTGAAGGACCCCTCAACGAATCCCCAGCCCCTTCTCCCTCGCCACCACCACTACTAGCATGTCTAGAGCCGAAATCCAGCCGCAGACTTTTATAGCCCAACAGCGGGTTCGACATAAACATCATAACAATCCCTTTCCCATCGTTCGATCCAGCTGTACGACTCTCTTGGGGCGCTGCCTGGCGACCCAAAGTATACTGTTCCGTTTAACCGGTGTACGTCTTTTTCCGCAATTCTCTTCTATGGGTGGAGAACCCATCCCAACGTGTCCCTCCGCGACTTCGCCTCTCCAGACAGATCTAGATGGATACGGGGCCATATGTTTTTCACTACGCACACAAACGTCGGATTTTAGTGCACGCAATTGTACGATCTGCCATTCGACCAATCTGTATGCAGATTGAACTGTCCCTTGTAAAAGTCTTGAGTTCGTACAGGGCCTACATTAAGCTTTCAGACATCGGATACATGCGTCCGACGTCGAAAATCCCGCTAACGATTCATCAGATCTCACTGAATATCGAATGTCGACTAACGAACGACGGTCGCATAGTTCTGTCTGGCTCTACTGTGTAAATATTGTCGCCAGGATTTCGTATTGTTGTCCCAGCTCCAAATATTCTTTGTTACTATTCGAAACCTGACGGTGTCCATGACGCTAAATTAAGATGCCGCAGTTCCATTGCCTGCCATTTGCGGACATAACAGGGCACACGCATATCCAATATCTGCTGGTGGCCCACGCGGAATCCATATTTAGCTCTAATACTGTCAAATAGAGCGAGAACGGCGCTTGGATCTGTGATCGCTGTGAGACCTCCAAGCCGAGTGGGGATGCTGCCTAAGAACAGACCGGTGCTGCTACTCTCTAGGCGTCACTCAGTAACAGAGACAGGGACGTAGATGGAGCGTGAGAACTCGGGTGGGAGTTGCTTGTGTGCGCGACGTAGCTGGCTATGTATGACGATCGAATCCGAGGACTTTGGACATGGGAGGGGCTGGAGTCCAGATGAGTTGTCGCCATCGGCGAACGGACTGCCTTTCAGCCCTCCCGGGGCACTCCTGTCGAAGAGTCCGAGGACTGCAGGGTAGCTTGACCCCTCCAATCCCGCCAATCAGGGCGACGCCAATCTAAAACGATGCCCGACACTACTTATACCTTTTCGTTTGTTTCCGTGCCCGACCGTACAGACCGCCAGTCTAACGGATTCCTAACACCTGATTGGTACGGCCTGACTGGCAGTCAGAAGGCCCGCCCGACACAATGAGGCCCAGAGAAGCGACTCACACCTCCGAGGACCCGCGTCATCCCTGTACCACAATGATCTTTCCCTGACCTCACTAATGAGGGTGTATTCTTCTCCTACACAAACCTGCCATGTCCGGCTCCCAAAGCCGACCATGTCCGGCTTACTAGACGTTGTTACAACACCGATATCAATGCACAAAACACACGAGTGGGGACGTTTTATAGCTTCTGACAACGAAAATCGTTGTAGTCGTAAATCGTACTTGGGTTCAGAGCGAAATGCCTACTTCATAATGAAAATGAGGTCCTAGATTGTATAGCGTAATCTGGCTTTTTTTGGTTTGCCTCGTCTTAATTTACGTATTATATTATATATTCTATTTTGCATTAGTGTATATTACATAAGTGTGCATATCCAAATAATGTTAGTTAACGCGTTGCACTAAGTTATTAATTAATCGGAACAGAAATCACGATGTATGTCACGGGTAGATAAGAAATAATGTAGTGGCGCTGCATATGTCTGCAGCCACGCTTCCAAATAGAGAATAGACCTGCACACTCCTGCACGCACTCGTGTATCCAAGTCTCGACCACACTTACAGGTCCACTGTTATATCCACTGAGCGTTCTGCTTAGAAGCCCATCACCGACACCTTTCGAGCAAGGCGGAAAACTTTCCCTGCTTTGCCTGTTCTGTTAAGCCCTTTTTGAGAATATATATAGGCTATTTACTTGTTTTGCGTCAAAGAGCCTCAATACCTTGAGGAAGGAGGAAGCCATGAGAGGCACGCAAAGCACACCGCGCGATTGATCAAGTCACATCTCCGTTCTAGCCGTTTCTCCTCAAGCGTTCGTTTACGGTTCCAAGCCTCACTGGGAAGGTGGACCTCGAAACTGGCAAACAACTATCGCGTAATGACTGTTCAACAGAAAGTCCGCTCTTTCGAGCGGAGTTGGCGTACGGAGCAGGGAACTCTCCAGCGGATTCGCCTACGGCGCTAGCGATAGCAGTACTGATAGCAGCGGCATCCAAAGGATCTAAATCTTCAAATTGGCCGCATCCGACCTGAGGCTGAGTCCTGACAAGTTGGCAGCCTTCTCCTTGCGATTCCTGTCCGTCTAGGCAGATGCCATCGATACGGATTTCCTAGAACCCCGCAAGGTGGAGTTGTATCGCGCAGATGCAGTTGGTCGACCGACCGACCAACTACTACGACAATATGTATACTGTACTAGTTGTAGTTCATTACAGAACACACGGCGAGGCCAGCACGCGGTTTCGACTTTACATAAACAGGCTAAGCCTGTAGCGGGGAAGGCGGGCGATCAGGAGAGGTAGCATGGGAGGGCAGCCAGCTTCCTTCAAAGCGCAAGTTGTCGCAACGTCTCGCCAAGCGAATCAAGTCAACACTCGCCTGAACTTCCCTCCTCTTCAGCGGCGAGTCATCCAGTATCAACACACTCTCTACACTCAGCATAGCACTAGCGTCGTCAGAAGTTCAGGCTTCTTTCGAGCGTAGCTTGCCAGACCGCTCTTTCTTTCTAGTGCCTACCAACCTCTACGCTCTTGATAGTGATCGCCGCCTCCCAAATCTCTAATTTTCCTTACCCCGAGCAGGCCGCCGGCGCCACAGCATCAGAGAATCTGTTGGAATTCCCTTTCCCGTGTTCCAGGGGCGCACTCCTCCTGCTCCTCTTCCTCCTCTGCCGGTGGAGGACCCCACACGAAGCCAGAAGTTGTAGGAGAGACAAAGAGAGAGAGAAAAACGTGTGGAACTTCCACAGACGACCCGAAAGAGATTCAAGCACCGTTCTCCGGGCTTTTTACCACTATCAATGTGTCCAATAAAAACCTTGAATACAACCATTTCGGCTACCACTCTACGCCGTTGCTGTGCCTTTAGCCGAAGCGATACGAGGCTTCGTAACTCAAGTCTACCAGTAGAGCTATTCCATTCTCGTGGGATAGTATCCAACGACAGTGCATCGCGTGTACAGGTCGAGCTTGCCTGCAAACCTGGGCTGCTGTGTTCGTGAGGATTGCTTGGTTGTATACATACGGCTAAACAGAAACTGGTCAAAGCGCAGATTCAATTTAAAAATTCGCAATTTAAGAATATTGCAATAGTCAAGAGCGTGTAGTGATTGGGCTTGACAAAATTTGATGTGCAAAATATAACAGCCTTCGATAAAGATTCCCACTCATACGCATATAAAATCGCCGTTATGAAGGTACAACAACCGACCGAATAAGATTTGACTAAGCCAGCTATGTATAACACTCGACTAAACAAACGATATCTACCCAAAACCCATTCATTTCTAGAACAAAGTGGCTTTCTATATATATATATATATATATATAATGTAATTGCCTCATCCACGTCCGATCACAAATTATACGTGAAATGCATGGGAGAAGTCGTGTAATATACATATATATATATATATATATATACATATATATATATATATTTACCTGCTCTTGTTACACGACTTCTCCCTCGCATTTTACGTATACGTTTGTGGGTCGGACGTGAACGAGGCAATTACATTTGCCAGCCCCCGCGTCACTTGGCGACAAAGTCACAAAGTGGTGCGACCGTCAAGTTCGTATATATTTATTTTGCACTAAATTCAATTTGTCGGGTGAGTCTCCAAACCCTCACTCCCCTCACTCCGCCTTCCCATTCGTCGTCTGCCGCCAAATTTCTAATGAGATGCATCATCCTGGCGGTGGTCGGAACACCGAGTTTACAGTTGAATTCACTTTGCTGCGCTTTCATCAGCGGGAAGCTCGATGATATGAGAGAGAGCCAGATAGAGAGGGCGGAGATAGGGACCTCCTCACCTCGTGCGCATCGGTCGGGGAACAGTGGCGCCGTCGCAAAGTTCCATCTGGTTGTGAAGAGTCGACTGAGTCACTCGTTCAGAACCCTACGTGGTTTCCGATCCGATGAACAATTCGAACAGACAGTTGGAATATATTTACTCTGATCATATCCTTCAGTGTTGATCACGGTCGACTTCCATCCCAACGTTCCATATCAGCCCTGAAATAGCGAACTCCTCGGAGAAGCTCTCTTTTAGACTTCTGCTCCATGATTATTGAGATAACACAGATCGTCCGTTACATGTTCTGCTCTCAAAAGGTAGATAGAACATTGTATGGTACAGAGGTCGGATACCCACAAGATGAGCTGCACAAAACACCTGGTAATGGGCTAAATTACATATATCGCAATGTTTGATAGGTACAGAACGGCAAATATCTCACCATCGACATCAAATAAAAAAAATTCTTTCGTTCTTGTTTATTTGGAAAATATGCTGTACATCATACAACATATCTACCAAACATATCAGCCTGGGAGCTTCAATGAGACCTCAAGCAGCGCAAGCTTCGTTTATGGTCGACTGTGTCCAACAGGGCGGAACGTTACACTCAATTGAATCGAAATAGATAGAAGAACATACGTAATTGCCAGCAATGAATTATGTATATATATATATATATATATATATATATAGCGTGTGCACGAAAGTCAGACTCATATCGAATCGTTCGATATTCCCTCATTTCCGGTTTCCGGAGAATGTATCTCTATCGGGTAGCACTAACGACCGTGCTACGATAGCAATGCCACACTGGTAGCCGATCGAGTAGATACCGTGAAGAGAGAGTGTTCATCGTTTATGCGTTTAATCGCCTATCCGCGTCTTGTCGTTGCCCTTGAGAGGTAGCATCATCGTCCTTCTGCCACCTGAACCTGAACCATGCTCTGGTTTAGTCGAGCCTTTAAGCAAGTGAAACAAACACCGGCAATGTGTCGCTCGATGGCCCAGTCCAATCATCCCTAATAATCTCTGTCGACAAATGACGAAATAAGGATGTGCTAACCCTGAATATTTTCATTGCCACTAAACGACACCTCAAAATAAAACAACATATGAATGCCTCTATGAATACACTCGTACGATAGAATAGAACTGAGTACGGGGGTCGAATGGGTCATTTCATCGAGCGACCCATGAAACAGATCATTTCCCGTTATCCTCGTTTCTCGTCTCTTCGGTGTTTTTCTGTCGTCAGAGTTTTTGTCCCGGGCTTCTCGGCTCTGTCTTCCGAACGGAAGCTGTTTCACAGAGAAACAGTTGGCCGTGTGCCTGTTTGTCCTATGTTAACCGATAGGATGACAGTGTCACCCTATCCGAGCGGATATCTAACCCGTCATTGAAACAAGTGACATTGCATCATCTGGCTGCACAAATCTACCACGAACTGTGGCATATCCGAAAATGGTGTTGCACACGATAGAGGAATCTCTAATCACAAGTCCAATAGTGTCTTCCAAGTTATTATACAATACAATTCTTGGCTGTCTGGTGCCAATCCCTTAGGACACATGTGGTTTGAGGTGAAATAAAAAAAAAAAAAGGTAATATTAAATGCAGATGTCGCCTGCTGGTCCAGCGGAAAGGCTATGCCTGACATCGTGCCTGTTTGTGAATACGATGCGTAACTGCACGGCTGTACCACACATACAGAAGAAATGCAAGCAAAATTAATAAACACGCATCGACGAGTATAGTCAACGACGATGACTACCACGACGGTGCTATGCACAAAGCTCTCGCCATCACATTACAATCATCCATAGGCCATGCAGTCTGCATGCGGCGTCGTTATTAGCCGCCTCATTTTATTTGATTATGATATCATTAGGCGACTCGAGGAAACAGCGAGGAATGGCAAAATACGAGCATTCGTTCGGAGTAGGCAGCTAATGATTTACCCGCTCGTATGTCCATTCGAAGTTACTGCCAACTCCACCGGAACCTGCAGTGTAAGTAATGAAATCTCAAGAGTCGGTCGACGCTACGCGTTCGTTACATCCATCACTTGAGAGATCGAGTTTAGTGCCAAAAGAGAACAGGATCCTGACAGAGCGCACCTCATGAAGAAGGCTTGTAAAATAAGCGTACATAGATTGACTTCGTTTGTCCAAGAGTTCACCGGACAGCAGACCGGTCTCTTAGGAGAAACCGGGATTACAGGTTTGTCACTCTACAAGGCAGGATATTCAGTAGTCCTCCCATGTTAGCTTTGGTCTAGAATCTACAAGCATCCAACTATTTGGTACCCACCTTCGTTGGATGCTTGTAGATTCTAACCTTGCAATGTGATTAACGTAGTCATGACAAAGGTACTGACGAAACCAACTTAACGCCTAATTCTATCCAGCACATTTCGGAGATCAATACCGCATTAGCCACACTACACCAGCTTCGTTTATCTCCGCACCAAAAACGTCCTTTGCTTGGCCTTACACAGACAGTGAAACAAAAAGAAGTCACTTATTGACCTCCCCATTGGAGAGACAGGCGTTGGCTTTTATCATCATCAAATTATGTTTAATAATAACTTCAAGCGTGGTGGCTTCAATGACGGCCAGACCCACGACCCCTACTCACAATATTGTTATAATAATAGATGACCTGAAACTGCAATGTCTGTCTGACACTGTCTTGTACTTAACAGTCCACCATAAGAGTGATGAAAAACAATCTGTCGTATTTTAATGAAGCTATTTTATATAGCTATTCCGAAAAGTATCACACTAACAAGCAGTGATAATGAAATGAGCAGTATTCATTATATGTATGGAATCTGTTCGAGTGCCACGGTACCAAGAGCAGTTCTTGTTGCACAAAATTATGTTCGGCATTGAGGATAAAGACATAACACCGATCGAGTAGGACAACAGTCCTGCTGCCCCACATCTTCGCCCAGAGTTCCAACAGGCCACAGCGGGTATCTAATGTTCGATGAGCATGAGAAGCATTAAAAAGTGCAGAGATAGTCGATTCGGCGGCCACCACGATGCCGATCGATCGCGGTTGATGCGTCGTCTCTGGCACCCCAGCATATATCGCCCTCTCCTTCTATCCACGACAAGGTTTGTCTCTTTGTTCATGTTGAACATGACTGCGTCCGCCACGCTGTGTTCTTTGCACCGTTGGGCCTCGCAGCATGTTATTACCACATTGTCTTGTCCCGCTATATGGCGCTGCCCAATTATGTTCTATTCTATATTCTATATATATATATATTTTTTTTTTATATATATATATATATATATGACGGTTTCGGGTCTTTCCATCTCTCGCTTTGGCATTCTTACGCCCGATGCGGCTGTCCCTCAAAATGAGCAGCAAGGCAGGAAGAGCTCTGCTGGAGAGCGAGGCAAACTGCCGGCTGAATCCGCCAGGCACAATCCAGCCAATTGAGGACGATGACAGATTATGCTAATGGACGAAAAAAAGAGCGCGATACGGCGGCACACGGCAAAGAAAGGCTCTAGCTGAGGTTAGCACGCCACCGCTTGAAGTGGCGATGGTAACATGGTGCCCGTTGCCTGGAGCCATATCCGTTTAGTGGAGGGTAGGTGGGGGGGGGGCAGGAACTGAGGTTGATTTGACTTTTAGACGGGAGAAGTAGACGCAACCGTAAGAAGTGAACGTTGAAAGACCAAGAGAAACAGTCTCGGAATTACGGTGGACAAAGAAGAAATAAATAATACTTGGACAGAATTACCTTCTTAACCTTGCGGCTTTCATGGCTGTTCCGCTGCCCAGATAGTCACCATTCTCGTGCTTACTGGTGCCACTTTATAGTGAGCTAACATATATATGAATGTCCGACCTTCAGGCTGCTACGTGCACTGTTCAAATAGTCGATTGTTTTTTCTTGAGGAAAGTTCGTTCTGACTCTGGACTCCGTCATTTTTGCGTTCGGCCACAATCACTGGGTTGGAATAATGGCGAGCTATGCTACAGTGAAAAGGGGTTGTTTCATTGGATAACCTCGTGATGTTGTTAATGTCGTGATTGTGAGGATATGGTGGATGGAATTCGCTGGAAGGGAAAGGACCCGAGTCCAATGTCCTCCAATCCCGGACTGTACACAAGTATCGTATTATATATATATATATATGTGTGGACCGCCTAAAAATCGTTCTAAATCCATGTATGGATAGAGCAATAACTAAGGTCAATTCCATCTAAATGTTACATTTCAATCGAAGGCAGCTAGATGAAAACTGAGATACCGTTCAAAGGTTGAATTGACTGAATGCGCATCCATAGTGGAACACCCATGCAAACTCCGATACAGAGAGTAACAGATCTTGTGAGAAGGGGAAAGAGAATCTTTTGCCGAATTTAGTCTTTTGCCTATTTATGATACATAATATATATATATATATATACATCTCAGCGCCCTCGCGTGTGTATAATGGTTACAAGGCATAATACATTGGACAAGGCATTAGGCAGCATACGTCCTCATCGAAATGAGCAAACTTTAATTAGGAAAAGTACCCCAAGTGTAGCAATCAAAGCCGTCAGTCAGCAACCTTTCCACATTGATTGTTTGTTAAATTCGTTTAATCTATTCTGTTAATTGAATCGCTTGTACACTTCACAACATTCTCAACAAATCATTATCACGACCATTACGGCTAACATTTGACCAAGGTTGTTTCCCAAATTATCATATAATACATATATTTATCCACCGGGATGGCGTAGGGGTAACACCGGCGATTTGAAACCGTTGGGTCGGTGGTTCGAATCTCACAGAGTAACGATTAGTCAATAAAGTTATTAATAAGTTTATGTTCGTTTTTAGGAGAAGCCACCGTGGCTTCTGCCTTAGAACCAACCGGTGGCGGTGACGGCTTGTGTCGGGTAAATTGCAGATGACCTGAATAACAATTCCCTCGGGCCGAAACAGTTGATTCAGAGAAGGAAGAGGCCTGAGCGGGTTCTCGAGACACGGGGTCCAAAGCGTCCGAGCCGGACCGACCGGGCCTGTCCCGTAGCAAGTCTCGCCCTGTCGACCGCCGCTGAAAGTGCGTCGGCAAGACGGACACGCCACAAAGACATACATGATCAACAACTGGTCGACCCGGAGTCCACCAAGCCGGAGTCCCCCATAGGAGAAGTAGAAAAAGACACTGGCGGCAGTCGGTTGTCCATGGCTCGGTTCATATCTTATTTCGCCTTCCTTCGGGCACCAGTTCTCTCTCTCTCTCTCTCTCCCCCTCCCTCCCTCCCAATTTCTTTCTCGCTCCTCGCTCCGTGGCGTCTCTCTACCATGATGAATGGCAGGTGCACTAAGATTCCCTTGGGGAACCCCTGACGCCCGCTCAGCGTTTGCCTAGCCGCAAGTGCCCCCTTAGCTGTTCCTTTAGAACGTCGGTCGTCCCTGCCAAAGAACGACGACTTCCCAGTGGCAGTACGCGCGAACCACACTAGGCCGAGGTTCTTTGTCAGGCAATAGACGATATCGATTATTCAGACGAGAGATGACGCCGAGAGATGGAGTGTCAAGGAAAGTCGGTGAGTGGCACGGCGAATTTGTACCTGTCGTAGCACACACACACGCGCACACATTTTGTTGGTCTGCTAATAAAAACGAAAACAAGGCCAGAGAAAATAAATACAATAAAAACATAATGAAATATAACACTAATAGGAAATAGACTGTACTGTGCGAGATATGATTTTTCACGTAGCAGTGACCAACCAGGACAAGGTCTCACAGTTTGACGAGATCAGCTAGCTCTGCGAGGGACACGAAATGATTATTATTATCGTGAGCCGAGATGATGATGCAGCGCCCTTTCTATACTGGTGTGGACCACTTCAACAACCGCTGATGTCGCAAAACACTCATCTCTCTCTCTGTCTGCCTGTCTATATATATATATATATATATATATATATATATTACATTCATTGTATGCGCGATTATAACACATTACAAGTGTATCATAATACATAAAACACACTTGAAAAGTTCATTTGTAAATACTGTGTGGACGCTTTCCGAAATATCGGTGGTCGATATGCCGACCCGACAGACACACCCCTTAGCCTGGGTATCATTATTATTACTGTTCTCCGTTCGATCTCTCTGAACGATAAACCGGCTTCGTTCGGAATATTCCACCACATCAAGCGAATTGTTCATGTTTACAAAAAAGCCCATTTATTATTATATAATACAATATATGCACACATAGCCCAGCAAATGCTCGTTATCGCAGATATGCACGAACATTTCTTATATACTGCATTCGCCTTCAGCCGCCATACTGAACAAAGCCCTCACAACGTGGTGCCACATCCCTACAATTTTTTTAAATTTCTTTATGGGGGGTTTCGAGGTTTGCTTGATGCACATGCCATAGTGACTATGTGGGACTCACAAATCCACTAAGCCACCCGTCCACCCTACAACCTGTTTCCGATATAACCGTCCTAAAATATTACCCACCCAACAGCGTAATGCGATATGCCCAACAATTTCTCGTGTGCTCAACAAATCGATCAAATGTTTGTATACGTTAATATAAATACAAGGCATAAACATATGTTACGCATTACTAACATATAATACGTTGGACAACGATCGCGTAAGCTTAAGTAGCATTTGCTCAACAAGCATCTCACGGTTGGGAATGGATGTCCGCCATTTTGTTATCAGATAACCCTTCCTATCGCGCCTATCGCTTCTCGGAAAACCATGAAATTCACCTTTAGATGAGACTTAGAGTAAAGTGTACCGGTTCTCTCGTTGTCCCTCGCCGAAACGAAGTCCGCCTCCTCCTTGCCCACGTTTCGTTTGATAGGGGTACATCAGCCTGCTCGAGCAAGTCAAACGTCTCATAAAGGCTCAGCACTTTCATGACGCCCAACGAGATAGCGTAGTCCTCTCGAAGCGCAATGTTCGTTGGTTGGTAAGGCCGCCGACCGAGACAGCTTAGTCGACCGACCCCCTTCGGCACTTTAGGTGGGAAAACTGAGTGGCTCCATAAATCATAGCGTTTAATGCGCCGCAACGCGGATGGGCTGACTCCATTTTGCAAGCAGCTTGCTTACGCCCCCACGCGCGCTTATGGTTCCATGAGCAGGTGATTATAATTAGCTCAGTTATGAGGAGCAAGCGCTTGACTAATCAAGCCGTGAACCGGGCACGATATGTGTATATACATATGATGCACGATCTGCCAACGTTACCTCGTGAGCAGGAAATCAGTATTGGCAACTACAGTTCCATAAATCTATAATAGTCACCTTAGCAGTATCGGATTGAATAGCAAATACATGGTTCTTATACTAATGGGTATTTAGGAGAGAACTTCATGGGTTTATAAACCTCGTCGTCTCTTTTCTTCTTTTTAGAAACACGTGTTGTTTTTGAAAGAAATTATGACGACTATGTTAACATAGCGAAGAGACTAAAACATATGTCAATAATAATATAATATATTTTCCTTCAAAACGACAATTCAAAAGTCAATTAGTGTTCAGCTAAAATATTAGTCTAGTAATAGCTATAAGTTCACTATTACGCGAAGGATTATAGGAGTCTTTGGAGAATACGATGGTATACGTAAATTATTTCTCCCACGCGAACGGTTATTCGCAAAGGTTGTCATAGGTATTTTATACACATGTGGCTCCACCTTGTCCTAATAGTAAATAGGTATGTATGATTGAAAAAGGTTCAAAGTAAGACCGAAGGTCGACCACGACATGAAATCGCCCCCGAAAAAATATCAGCGTACTTACCTTGCTTTTGGTGGTAGAATATTATTCTCCCCATAGAGTTCCCGCGATTCCCGATCGACGTCCGCTAATCGGTGGCTGCTGGTCGTCGCGACACTGCCCACGCTCGTGACGGCCGTCAGAGGCTGTCTGTGGCCCTCAAGCGACGCCTTTGCTGAGGCAAGCTCCTTGACCACCACGGCCTCTTTACTGCTATCATGCACCCCGCTCCCCGCTACTCGGTGCCCGAGGCCTGGTTGGCCTGCACTCGTTGGCGTGGCCACGAGGCCGGACGACGAGACGCCCGGAGTCGAACATCCGACCGTTGAACTGTTCTCGGTGGTCGCGTTGCTGTCTTTGTCGCTTAAGGTACGGCCCCATGAGCGAAGCAGGCCAGAAGACGCTGGTCGATCACGGGATTCGCTCGCAGAAGCTACCACGGGCATCGTGACACAGGCCGTGACCGTATCGTGACGTCAAGTCACGTACGACACGTACCCGGGACCAACACGCGATCACCTCCTTCGACCTGGATCATCAGTCAATTCACACAGATAACAATGAGAACAAGAGATACGATTAATTCGGATGATAGCAATCATTACGATTCAAGTGACTGATTAAAGTTCAGTGCTACTCGATTGTGGAATTAGACAGGTATATATTCGAGGATGTCTCACGTGAGCACATGCATTGTAAAGCTAACCCGACAGACAAAACTTTAAAATCATTCAGCTATAATCATGGACCAGCAAGGGAATTTTCTAGCGGAGGCACCTCAAATGTAGAATATGGATGTTTTATTATAACTATTACAGTTTAAAGCCAGGCTTAGGTTGAATAAGTCTGCGTACTATGTAGCGATCATAATAATATATGCATTTTTTTATGTATGTATATATATACATATATATTATTTGCTTCAGACAAACGATTCGGAACTCTCAACTACAGCGTTGCGACTTGACACCGTTTATAAAGCACAGTACAATTTCGAAACCTTAAAAAGTTATCCCCACTTCAAACTAACATCGTTTTTGTTATACCAGCCATACAATGGCCCATGAGACTACCTGTTCGTGATAGATTGATTTTTTCGCTAACATTCATACGATGCACATGATTTATCGCCACGGGGCGTAACTGTGAAAATGCTCATTGCTGTGGAGAGGTAGGCTTGCTCGACTTCATGAGCAACCGCTGCCGGGTCAGAATACCATTCAACTGAACCACTGATTACTAAATTTTGGCCGTTCAACAAAAAAAGCGAACTCTGAGCAAATATCCAAATTCACAGTCAACACACGAACATGAGTTTATGTCTTCGGATTCCGTCTACAAGATAAGAATATATTGTACATGCTCCAAAATAGGGATGGTGATACCTGCACTCATGATAATGTACTTCTTCACTCAAATCTCGCCGTACTTACGTGACACATAGAGTGTCACTGACGTCCACTGCACTGCGCTTTCAAATTTAACGTAACATTTACAAAGCCATCTTTCTTGTTGAAATTTTACGACAGGCGATTCGTTACTGCAGTTATCACGCATGGACTTATACAGGACATAGAATCAGGGTTTTATAAGGCAGCCATATATTTACACAAGATATTATTATCTGTTGTCAGCTGCGGTTTGTATAATCGCGCTGTTTTACGCATATTTGATGTGATTCTTTCATCGTAAGCGCCATCGTGTAATGCGTATATCGTTAAGTATGAAGCAATCAGTGCCCATTATACAGGTATATTATAGCAACCACAATACTTCAAATATAAGTAGTATTTGTAAACACGGCTCCCGGTAATTCCTTAACATTTCTGGGAAAATTATAGAACGTGGGGAAATCATAGAGCCTAAGTGAAGCTCCCCATTTCCAGGTCTTTTTTTAAGAGGTTAAAGGTAAATCCTGCATGGAGGCACCAGGCCTCACACTGAGGTATTTGCATGGTAGTGTCAGACTCTTACTGACTAAACCCAGAACCGATTTTGACTTTTTGGGGCACTGACCGGGACTCTGTCAAAAGTATTACTTCAGTCAGTGCCTTGCAGGGACCGGCGGTTGATTTCCTCGTCTTTAGGGTTCGACAAATTCCCTAACTTAAGTAAAACGCGTTGTTTTGACAGAACTGTTAGCCAAGAGGAACCATCTGGTTAAAACTATCGTTGGCTTGAAGCTATACATATATTCGCCTACAACCGTAAATAATCTCATAATAATAAATTCACCATTAGAATCTGAAGCAGGTTATTGGCTGGATGTAGCCCTTCGAAAAGGCTCGTTCTTCCTTCATGCGTTTAAAGCCAGTCTTAATCGAATTCGCCAACGTTCGATGTGCACTCGATCAGTCTAGAGAGGCTAAGCACACCAAATCGAACGTAGTCTACTACAGTTCAATAAGAGTTGAGTTAGTTTTCTTAGCTGACAGCGCCTAGAACAGCGCCAGACGCATCGGATGAATCACTAACGTTTTTCATCAAACGACAATGTAGAATTAATACGCAAAAGTGTTCGCAACGAACAACATACTCGATTAATATAATATAACTATGGACTACCTATCGTGCGAACTCGTAGCTATCCCACTGATGTTGCCCATTACACGAGGACTGTGCTGGCAATAGCTACATGTACTACACAGTAACGCTAGATGCCTGTAGACTTGGCTAGACTTTTATGCAAGAGCGGATCAGTGTGTAAATAGGTTATTTAAAAACGATTGAGCAATAGGCAACTTCAAACGTCTCAAACGTTTGAAGTAGCCTAATCGAGAAAAAATTGACAGGCTTACAATACAGATCCACAATAGCCCACATGATGGATGCTGTGTTCTACACTACAAGGTCCCCCCTCCCCGTGTTCTTGGACAATAGTTGGCCAACATGCTGTTAATGTGTAATCAAACCAATCGACCGATCTATCAATCTCATTGAAAGGACTTCGATATAACTAAACACGGTGCTTAGAAGTATAAAAAACCCCTCACAATGAGTGAATACAATTTCACCCCTTTTTTACGTAACGGTCGCAGCGAACGGACCTCTTCTAGCTGTCAATGTATCAAGAATTCAGGCATTGTTTATTCCCTGGGCACAGCAATGAATATTGTACGTTTAATTAATCCAATCAGAGAATGCATGATTGACAGGAGGCACATCTATAACACTATTATCCCTTACCCGTCTGTAGGATGATGGATCGATCAAAATAATCAGTTCTTGTCAGAAACTTTCGAAATGCTGCTACAATATTGGATCCTATACTTGAATAAGTTGGCAGCGGATAGGATTTCTAAAAAAATGATTTTTTCATCGTCCATAGCAATGTTGCGTGGCTAATATGACTTATTGATTGACCAATCCTGGGCCATTAATAAGGCTGAACCGTAGATGTTTGGTTTAAATATGCTATTAAAATCTATATATAATTGTGGATCTATTTTTGATACTTTTAACAGACGCGGAGCTTTATTAGAAATTAGCTTCGTTAGACCACCTCTACAGGCCAATGCTTATCGAGCACTGCCTATTGGTACATATTTAATTGTCGGGTTCATTAGCCTCCTTTAGCTAGGCCCAAATTATATTTATATTTCCAAAGCCGATCTATAATTTAATAAACGCGCCAACTAATCAATTTATATATATATATATACACAAGGCATCGATTTATACTACAGAATCGCCCAATTGTGGACATTTCCATTTGCTTTAAAAACTGATTAGCATTAGAGCACAGTACGGCACGCACTTACTGCGAATACATCTATAGTTAACTACATATTGATTGTTGCATACATATATATGAGGCAGCTCTTATTTAATATTATTTTCTGTCTTAATATATCGTGTGTAGTGAACTTTTTGTATTGATATGACGGTTAACTTCATGGCAGCTTGAGTGGCGACCCGAAATCTCTTTTCGCTTTTAAACGTTTTCTATTGGACGAAGTAGATGGAACAATCGACCGTATCTGTTTTTATAATCTTGAGCGACCTTCGGATGGGACTGTGACCAACCTATATATTTACCATTTCATCAAAGTCTGGTCGCGTAGACTTCACCAGAACGGGTGAGAGTACAAATCGTTACTATGCTTAGTATTTTACTACGATCTCGAACACCATTTGGTGCAGAACTTGTGGGCGGTTCCCTGCATTTGGCCATATCATTCTTTAATAATTCAAGTCTTCCATTTTCAGTTTCATTGACTTCTCGATGGTTCGCTGTACGACAGTAGAAGCTAATCGAAGAGGAGGCTGAAACGTTCTGATTCTCGATCGAAAAGAGGCCACACAAAATAGCTATTCTCCTGTTCGAAATATATTCTGGCCGCTTTCGAAGTTCTGATGGCAATCCAAATGATTATTGTATATTTAGAATCTGGGTGACACGCAAGTCCAGCATCAATGTGATTTAATGTGGATCTTTCTTACATTTTTTCATTACATAATTTCGTATTACATTAGCTTTCGTAGGCGGTTCGTTGAATAGCAATAATAGCTTAGCCATCGTACCTGTTATTTTCGCACGCCATACAGAGTTGCTATAATACAGATTTTTGATGAATCAGTCAGACAAGCTCTGCCGCATAAGTGAAACACGTGTCCTTACACATTATAATATTATATTTATTAAGTGTCTCCAAGCATACATTTGGGAGGTACGAGCCTAGAAATTAGCAATGGTCCTCCCGTCCAAAAGTCCCGGGCTCACGGGAGGCGATGAGGAGTCACTTTGATTTGGCTTTATGACTACGAGCCAGTCCGCACGTGTGGAATAAAAATCAGTGTCACACAACAAGAGACCGAAAGTAACTGTACAATTCACCCACTCGTGAAATACATAGTTAGATAAATAGACTACGAGGGGCGGGGGAGGTCTAGTTGCCACAACCCTAGGTACTATATGTAATACCGATTCCTTAATCTAAGTATCAACACAACGAGAACAAAAACAATCGTAGTAAAAACAATACCAGGAGTGTTGCATTATGGGGTTAATATTTTCATCATTCTAATATAATTATTACTGCTCTAATTATCTTAGTACGAGAAAGAAGCTGTGATAGAACAAGATTAAATATATAAATATTGTCTCATAGAAAATGTCTACTAAATAGTAAGCGTTACTCCAGTTCGCTTAAAAAGTGTTCGTTAAGGACGGACTTAAAAACTCGTAATGAGCACTGTAATCCACGGATTTCGCTTGGGAGAGCGTTCCAGATAACCGACCCTTGAGAACGGAAGCATCGACGGCCAACAATATTCGAGCAGCAAGAGAAGGTTAAAACAGACAAAACGAATATTATTTCTTGAAAATCTAAGATCACAAATATTGGGAAACAGATCATGCAGGATTTTAGAAATGTGCAGGGTACACTCGACGTAGGAAGGGAACGGCAAAAATGTTCGGAGCTTTAAATAAATGATTAGTACACGGCTCGGGTGGAGGGAGGCGGAGTAGACATTGTAATGCCTTTTTTTTTAATTTAAGAATGGGTAAAACTCTATAATTATAATTAAGATCGAAGTATTGTATACCGCAGGAGAGGCCGCAGTTTCGAGCACCGCTGCGTGACATATAAGAGAGCTTAAGCATTGTAAAATTGCAGCTCCTTTAATAAACCAATAAAACCTTTACCTTTACCATAAACTATACGTGAGCTGAAAAATGCGTCATATAAATGAAGGCATTCTTTTCTACCGAGGAATTTCTGAACTCTTGAAATACCTTTTGCTATGGCATCAGTTAACTTAGGGCGAACTTGGCGCAAGTAGGCGCCACCAGACATATGCTTCATGCCGATAGAAGATACCCAAGAAACGAGCAGAAGAGGCTCTGGAGATGAGTACTGCTTCAATATTCACATGGTCACCGTCCGCCGTCGACTGATCGATAGATGGGCGGGAGTGAATATAGACAAATTTGGCCATCGGTAGACAAATAGCCGTGAGGCATCTCCTAATCTCAGTTAGGTCGTGATCGACTCTGGTTATTAGTTTTGGCAGTCTTGGACAGCTAATGAATCGTCAGTTAATCGGACCATCTTAAGAAAACTATAAACATGTGTGATATCGATAAAAAAACAATGAAAAATGTAGGGGATGTAGGACGCTGTCTTGCACCGGGACACCGAAGTACATATTTTCACTACCAGAAATCGTTCCAATTACGTCCACATACTGAGTCCGTTTGGACATAAAGCTAAAAAATAAATTGCGGGCATTATTGTCGAAGCAGTATGCAACCTGTTTTTTTTCGAAGCATTAGAGTGTCTATCTGGGAGACCATCTGAGTCTAATGCTTTCCGAAGATCTACAGGAATAGCTAGGGATTGGTCTTGTCCACGATCGATTACCTGCTTACGAGTTTCAGAGAGTTCCGCAATTGCTAGCGAGGTGTCACGTTTTTCCGGAAACCATAGTGTTTGTCGGTCAAAATATTAGAGCTTGTGACGAAATCATCAAGTTTGTTAAGAATAACTTCCTCGAAGACTTTTCAGAGGGGAGAGGAGATAGAGATGGGCAGAGTTGCTTGCCACCTCCCTTAAATACAGGAACCACTCTGTTGGTTTTAAAGGTCTTAGGAATATTTATTTAGTGTATTTGAAATCAATTCGGCATCAGATACTTCAACACCTTCGATCTATAGAGTGGAGCATGGCGGAGACTATCACCTTTCAATTATGTGACTAATTACGTCCCATGGGGAGGCGCCAGCTTGAAGGTTCTTCTTAACAAGTTGGGAATTATATTCAGATTTTAGATATCATCTCCGGTCGGTAACATCATTGGATTGCAGTGCACGCACAGCTGATGCCACAGGAGCCCGCGATGGGCAGATGAGTGGAGTTCAACACAAATACAAAGTCACAGTGGGAAATTGCAGCTGAGTGGTCGAAACGACGCGTCACAAGTATAATAGCACAGAACGAACACAGGAAGGTATGCGCAAGGTCTGTACAGTGTTCTGCCAGGATTCACTGAGTATTTCACCAGGAAAATGGGGAAAGTCGATCGTCAACAGCTCACAAATCGTCAACCCTCAAGAAGTTCTTCGCAGCAGACGGCAGTTGCAGAATAGAAGGATATCATGTATATACGGAATTTTTGAATAGACCGACAAAGCGGTAATCGTAGCCCAACTTCGAATTTGCTCAAAGGCTGCGGTAGCTGTCGCAATTCATTCGCTCTGATGAGATGTCCTGAAGAGGAGTCGCCTCCTCGGTAGTCTCCAACAGTCCTCTCGGCCCTCCTGAATCGAGTACGCTGATAGCAAACGTTTTTCCTCGTGTAGGCCTCCCCGTCTGACATTTTCACCAATTTCCGATGTATTTCATCCGAGCTTGCTCAGAAAAACAAAAATTTGATCACGGAACGCGGCTTTCAGTACTAAACGATGCTTTAGCTTCAAGGTTGATGTTTTTTCTGAGAAACTGAACCACCGCTGACCTGCATGAATGCAAAGACTCAAGTATCAACCGATCTAATTTCACCTGGCTATGACGTGTGGTTCAACTTTATCAAAGTTCTCCGATGTAGAAAATAGCTCCGAACTTAGACCGAATACTTTTAGCCCATCAAAAGTTCCTTCGAATGCAGTTGTGTGCGCTATCTTCTTCTTCTTCTTTTTGTATTCGATGAACTGTTCCCCGCCGTTTCTTGGCGTGCTTCCTTCATATTCGTTACTGATCCTCAAAGGCCATTCACCCATTCAGTCACGGATTCGTATGTCAACACAATAGCCATGCACACCCCAAATACGAAAAGTCGTAGTACCGCCATTACTATAATACTACAGCCACTCATGCTGCTATCATTGTCGATGTTATGTCCGAAGTTGGAAGCTATGAACGTAACTAAATTCTGCCAACGCGTCTGCCTCGGTCTCTCTCTCTTCCTATATATATATATATATATATATATATATATATATATATATATATATATATATATATATACGACTCCATAAATGTTCTTTAGGATAGACGACCAGTTTTGCGGGCATTCACCGCTGGCGAGATGGCTATTGGTCTGTCTACTGGAAGCAGTGACACATCGGTAGTGGCTTCGTCACCAGTCGCGGTTGGGTTCCGTGCTTTGCCGCCTCGCCCAGCGCACCCCCGCACCTCAGCTATTGTGGCACTGTCCATTCGTTCGTTCATTCGAAGTCATCGTTGTTCTGTTCTGTCCTCGTCGTCTTCGTCATCGTCGTTCTAAAGCGTGATCCACGCACGTACATCACGCTGCCCGCTGGTTGCAGTCGGGGTGACACCGCTGCCGTCGGCAGAGGCAACCCCCCCCCGCCCTCAGGGGCAGGTCCTTCCTGTCTACAAAAGCCCTACTCGATGTTGTCCCCGTACATCTGTCCTCCTATTCAGCTCCCCATTTGCCCCTTAGACACTGCCCCCATCAGTGGTAGTTGTTGTATGCACTTCATGTTCAAAGTGCGCATTTCGTTCCAGGAGCATTCGCTTCGCTGCGTCTCTGCTCAGCCCATGGACACGGCGCCGCCTGTTATTATTGCCATAGCGGAAACGGTGCCCGTAGTGGTCCACCAGCTCCAATGGTAACGTCGACGTCGGTGCTGGCGCTACCAAAATCCTATGGATCAACAATTCTCTCAGCTCACGTACACCGTGGGCTATAGTGCTTGAGTAGGGCTGTCGGGGAAGTACAGCGACCGCATCGCACCGTATTGTATGTCGTGTAGGTAGCTAGAAATGGTGGGAAATAGGTTCTGTCGAGAGGCGACGAATAGCACAGAAGGAACGAAGAAAGACAAACGGATGGATCTGCATGCATACGTGCGCGTGCATATATATATATATATATATATATATATATATATATATATATATATATATATATATGTATATATATATATATATATATATATATATATATGCACACGCGTGTCTGCCTGAACATCCGCTTGAAGATGTGCGAAAGAAAACCATTCCATAAGGAGGAATTGTTTGTTGTACTCATCGTTTAGTCAATGGTGGTTGATTGTGGGAGGCAGAGATTCTCAAAGATGAAGTAAGTTGCAACGTGTCCGAAAAAGATGATCATTTGGAGGAAATTGGCGGATGGAGTTTTTTCCTGTTTCATTCAATCAGACAGCTGATGGTCAGAGACAATTGTTGCTCGATTTCAGCATAAAGAATGATCTCTTCGAAGCAAAGTTTTAAGACTTCTCTGATACACTTTTTACTCGTTTTATGGAAGTTCATCTCTCATGAATCATTAAGTATTTTAACAAAACGTAAATTACCTTAAAAATATACAGCAACTCAGCGCCATGGAATATAGGATGAATAACAATAATAATAGGATGTAACTCTTTGGTTCGAATGCCTCCAAGACGAGCAAGACTGAATGCCGTTCAGATAGTGTCGTGCGTATTTTACTGAATTTTTTCGCACCGATATACTAAAGTCGTCCACAATTGCACAATCAAGTACGCTGAGTTTGGGTGTAGACATCGTCAAAATGATCACCATCGTATTTGATGGATGGGTTTGCCTACGTCGAGCGCGGAACCTCTCAAGTGGGGGGGGGGGGTGATAAACCGAACAAGGAGGTACGAGCGCGAGATTGTTCACAGCTTTGGGAGGGCACGGCTCATAGCTGCATAGCTTCTCCAAGTCGGAGCACAGATCCAAAGCAAAAGATATCCGACAAATCTATTATGTTTCATGTCCACGCTAATATTGCTGAACGCCGTTCATTTTCTTCGCTTAAATTTTTTGCCTTTGCTTTTAACAGATCTTCCATCACCCTCTCTCATATTTTTTATTTCTGTTCCATCGCCTTCATCGACTCGATCTCATCTTTGTTGTTATTCGGCCTCTCTGCAGCTTCATCTCGGTTCCACTTCGCTTGATTCTACTTTCTGCCCCCTCTCAACCAAGAAGTCACCCTCTTCCTTGATTTCGTCCTCGGTCATCTTCTTCCCAAAGTTGGCCATGTTCCCTTCATGTACTGCTTTCTCTCTCTCTCTCTCTCTCTCTATCTCTCTCTCTCTGTCGGTAGAGTCCTCTCTTGCACCTTCTTTCTACTCCGCCCCGCACCTCCACTGACCAGCCAGCCAGCCAGCAAACCAACCAACAAGCGACCCAAGCCCAAACCAAGCTAAGCTAACCTAAAGCAACGATTATTCTAAGCACGTCGTCCTTGGCGTTGCCGTCTTTCGTCAAGGCAAACACTGACGGGATTGGGGGCCATCCCATGCCCTCCACGAGATGGGGTGGCCGACCCTTGGAAAAGACATCAACCGACTCCGACGGTTGTACAGGGTACACGACAGAAGGACGGCGGTCATACGGCGGCGGGCGGATGCGAGAGCCTGTAAGCAGGCAGGCAGGCAGGCAGGCAGAGAAGCTGACAACACGGAAAGAGTGAGTCAGTCACAGGCAGAGGACGAATGGATACAGCACCCGATCATGGCAATGGCGTACATACGGCCCAGATAGACAGACGGTGACACGGCCAGACCGATAGTCTATTGGTACACCCATCATTGACTAACTGGGCCGCCTATCACAGCTACATAGTCCGGCTACACCCGCTTTGCTTTCGGGGTGATCAGCGGGCTCTCGACGTGGGGGTTGAGAGAGACAGACAGACTTTTGGTTGCCCATATGGTTGGTACCAGCACATCTTCATACGAGAGGCTCGGAGCGTCGAGGAGGGCAACTCGGGCTCGTGTGCTGCCGTCTTCCGCATCAACCTAACGAGTTCGTGTACTTCAGGCCAACGATATTCCATAGGGCTCATCATGCGTCAGGGGATTTCGTCGAATGCGCACAGCATTTTCACTCCAAAGGAAGAGATAATTTGCATAACGCATTCAAGGTAAAATAAGTAATTCTCATTGAGAATATATATATGCCTGATGTCTGTATAATGTGTATATAGATGGGTCTATTGTTAAACAAACGCACCCGGTCAGGATGCGTTCGCGATGCGACTGCCAACACTGGCTATTAGCGATATCGCCAATCGAACAACTCCTCTTTCTCTCTCCCTCTCAATCTCACCTTACCCTTGGCACATGGTTTCTCCAAGGCAGACAACAGAAACAACGACAGGGGGGAGTTGCTGCAGCAGAATGAGAAACACAGAGATAAAGTAAAATCTATCGCTTGCCTATCTGCTGACAGTGTGGCCGCCAAGGTGGTGCCGTGAGGCATTTTTTAAAGTATTTACCGGTATGAATGAAACACGTTATAAAACAACAACAAAGGACGAACATCAAGATATTAAGGACAAAATGTCTATTAACGATCACATGATGTGTGCCATCTTTTATTGGGTCTTACCTATGAGCTCTTTAACTCATCGTCAACGTCGTTCAGCAAACGAGACGTCAGAGAACTGAAGCTGTTGTTGTGCTGCTTTAAAGTAATCTCAGATATGTTCAAGGAAGTTGCCGGAAAGGTTATACTGACAGCAGTATCCACCACTTGTGATTCAACATCCAAGCAGTTTCAGTGGCGTCAGCGAAAGCGAACCACGAACGACTAAGCGAATGACAGAGGACGGAGACGCGCTCGATGTCCAAGAATCCCTATGGAAGTGACCAACGACGTTTACGTTCTAATAGATTCATAAAGTGAATCGTAAACGTTACTTATGCGCCTTTTAGTTGCAAATTACTTTTATCTCAACAACTCGAATTTTATTGCACTTCGTATATAGATCAGCTCAAGCCGATCTGGCTGGTAATATATATATATATATATATATATCTACAAAACCAATGCAACACTCTGAGGTGTCCTACTAGTGGTAGCAGTATTGTAAGGAGCGTAGCGTGTGTCCTATATATTGAATCAAGCCAATCGGGTGACCTGCTCTGTGATGCTCGCGACCAGGCACTCCGTTCCATTGTATCGCTACCACGATCACATATAACACAAGGGAATGCACATGAACGAAATTGCAGAAAGCAGGACGAATGACGGATCCGTCGAACGATTGCGTTCAATCACCAGATTCGCAGCAGCGACAACAACAATAGCAACAAAAGAACACGTGTATTCGTAACAAAGCTACAACCTACGCTGAACATAGAGCACTGAAACAGGCTGAACAAACTGGCGCATACACATTGATATCAATGGGCAACCAAACAGCTGACGCTCCTACTCTGCTCCTACGCTATTACTGTTGCTTCTGCTGTGGCCGCCTCCGTCGCCGTTTGGGTGACAAATTACTGTAGCGAGAGCTGTACAACGCAGCCTATGTATCTGTCTGTTGTTTGGATGGCGTTGTGAAGCCAGACGACAGACAACAAGTCACGTTCGCCTACAAACCCCCCCACCACGAACGAGGGCACTGCTGCGTCTGGCCGCATCTCTGGCCCTAGTCAGTCAGTCAGCCAACCAGTGAAACGCTAGTGGCTGGGTTCTTCTTTCCATGTGAACTTGTCTGAAGACATAATCCATAGGCACTGTCGGGGCAGACAAATAAACGGAGGAATGAAATGAACATTCTCTACAACTGAATACTTCGAGTATCAAGCAAAATGTTCCATAGGTAATGGAATGTATTTCTCATTTTATGATTTCCTATTTCGTAGTCTCGTTGGAAGCGAACGCGCAAGCAATTCCAACATAGTTCGAGTGGCCAAGTAACAACGCTCACCTGGAAATCGTATCGGAGGTCGTTGTATTGAAGACGGGTGAGCTTGCTGAGCCCGCTGAGAGCATTCGCGTATGGAAGTTACTTGTTCGATTCACATAAAAACTCTGCGATAGGTGAATACTAGGAGGCACAGTCATATAAGAACCTGACACGAATAAGGGTTGTGCGTTTTTACCTAATAAAGTGATCTCTTAAACTTGTTTCAATGGACGGTTTCAATTTCAAGTCAGTCACAGTACACCCTGATATCTGTCCTGCGAACAATAAAATCTCAATTCGTTCGACTGGTTGGTTAACTGCTTCAGATGGTGAGGATTGCAACATGATCGGCCATTAGAAGAATCAAATAGAAATCGAACTGAATTCAAGGTGAGGTAAAATTTAAATACAGCCAATCAATAGAGGATCACCTTTATTTTATTCACCGAGAAACAGATGTAACGGGCGACCGCATCTGCTAGCAATAATGAGAAAAGAAAGTCCTCTAAAAAAATCTATATATAATGTATATATCGCGGTTATATCGTAGAAAAAAAAGCATTGTAAATGCAGTGGACAAACGTGTTAGCTCTTAAGCGTTCCGAATATTCGTATGTCACGCAATGTATTTCTGAACCGAACAGCACTGAGCAGGTTAGGGACTACGTTGAACTTGCTAGAAACGAAAACTTCAGCGTCCGTAATGAACGGTCCAATTTGGAGCAAAAAGCAAATGGAGACAAACCTAAGTAATAAGTGGAGGTGGTGGGTCGGGCCGGTCGCCGTCGTACAGTGCCTCCTTAGATTATTCTTTCATTTTCACTATTTCACACTCGTTTTTCTGGCGTATCCTTCCCTTTTCTAATGAACGGGTCCATATTACATTATCCACGGACACTAAAATTGCACCTTCAATTTAAACGGCGAGAAGGAGGGGGGGAAGGGGGGGTCGATTTTTCAGAGCGCTGTTATCGCTGAAAGGAGGAGAAAAAACTTTTCAACGATTCTTCTTTTTCTTTTTCAAAGAATAGACTGTAACAACTCTCCCGAATATAGGAACGCACTCCACACACTACGGATATGCAGTTTCTGCAGAAATATAAAATATCCACCAGCTTTGAAACTTTGAATAATATCTCGGAATTTAGCGATACGATTTCAACCAATTCAACAGAAATATCTGCTTAACAAATATCAGTAATCAACGCTATTGTCGTTGTTGTTGCTCTTGCTGTCGCGTTGTTGTTGTTGTTGTTGCTGCTGTTGTTGTTGTCTTTTAGAGTCATTCAAACAAAATAAGGGGATATATTTATATTTAGAGGATATATCCTCTGTCGGATTCACTTCCTGTACAAGGGAGTGATGGGATGATTTTTCCAGTAAACAGATCGCGCTTAGGTTTAGAACCGTTCCTCTCTGTTCTCGGGTGAAGTCTATTTGACGCTTGCGTGACTCAACCCTCTTCCACCGTTATTTTTCTTCTTCTTGTGCATAGCGCCTACCGTGGTGGTGATGGTGGTACGCGATGGGCTCATTCGTCCATTTATTGGCTCATTTGCATGAGAACTACGTTAATAATAAAAAAAAACAGCTGAAATGGTTCGGAAAACTCCTAGGTTGGCCGAAGGCAACCCATCGACAGGAAATTATAGGCCTTGGTGCACACACACGCGTACAACTAATACACAGATACACCACACAGAGCGTACTTTGCGTGTGTGGGAATACACGAATATGCTCATAACAAATAACATTTCTAAGAGCAAGAACCACGGAGGCAACGCAGAATGCTTAAGATCACTTCTGATCGAAAACGTGAACTAATATGGCAGAAAGTAGCAACTTCAGTTCATAGGATTGGAAAATACCAATGTCCAAAATGTTTCCGTACAAATGGGGTCCCTCCAAGTGAATTTGTTTAGTGAAATTTAAGCAATGTACATTTTTAGAATCTTCCTAATGGCCTCTGCAACCTGCGAATGTATCTCGGCAAAATACACTTAATCTAAGTACTCTAAAATTTGGTCCAAAGGAGGATCCTTTGAGAGCTAAATAGCCTAAGTCTATTTGGGGCCCTTTGCACGGAAATTATATATTGAAGCTGAATTTTAAAGTGCTTGGTTTGAGAGTTCGGGCCAAAATATCAAGTTTGAGCCTTTAAACCTCGCTTAAAAGCTCTTTAAAGCAGGTGTCGAAAATGCATATCCGTCTGAAATATCCACCTTCAGAGGGTCTCCGTGCTACACGTTTATCGTTCAAACGGACAAGGCAGCAACGATTTTGTTGTATAAGCACAGCGCATTCAAAAGATTCGATTCGCATCAGCCGCTGCAGTGAGAAACGGAAAGGAAATAGAAAGCAATTAAAGAACCACGGGAATTTATTCGATTTATAGACCTAATAATTTGACCCAGTAAGTAGGCCCAATCCAAATCACAAAAAATATAATATTGTATAACATGTATGCCACTAATTTATAATGGACTATATATTAACGTAAAGAGAAAATGAGAAACTTAATGTCGATGATTTTTCTAGCAAAGGGCCTGGGTCCATTTCAATACAGTTCATTTCATAAACTACAATATCGATTGGCCGAAATATGCCAAACTCGGCCGAGAAACACAGCGCGACTTCACAAAACGTTCAAGCTCAAAGAAAATACCATAATGGTGATATTTTCGAAAAACGGTAGACGTGCATCGTATTGCAAAGAAGAAACAGTTCAAGGATGCAACAAGTGAATGATGGTACTATCAAGTAGATATACAATGATTCCCCCCCATCTCAACCACCAAAGTGAGTGGCCTATGTAACTTCGTCTAGGCATACAAGGGAAGGATAACGCACAATGTTATTTGCAACTGTGACGCCGATGGCAGTTTTGCTACAAAACTAGTCCAGTAAAGTAAGTCACCTATTTCAATCAAAGGAGTTGTTGAACTAAATGAAACGCCGCCTAATGGAGACCCCTTCACTTCTCGTCATATCAAATCGTTGTACTAGGGCATCGACACTTTCACTATCATCGTAGGCGAGGCACCCATCCCAACCTGGGAATGGATTCCTTTGAATTGGCGAGTGCGCAGAAATCAACGTGGGTAAAGTATCCATCGTAGTGTCCTAACATTCAAGCATATATCTCATTAATTAATTGCTTCTTATATCATATGGTACGGATGAGGCCTTGTTAAAGCAATCAATCTGGTTCGTCGGTCTAAGCCGTTACGCATTCTGTGATCAGCCAGTGCAAATGACATCGCGAGAGGAATCCGGGTAGATAATCTGAGAGCAATTTAGACATCTTGTAATAAATAGATCGTAGTCGGATAGTTGGACCATCACTACCCTAACATCTAACCGGACTAACATATGCGCAAACCTTCCGGCAATCTATTATTACAGAATAAAATGAATCAATAACCATCTATTCTATGTTGCCTGAGGGATACGGATTATGATCCTCAGCCTAAAGAACTTAATCAATATTCAACAATCTGCTATCTATGTAAATAATCTATAATATAAAATACTACTTCTGCGACCTGATAATTCATTCGCTTGTGAATTCGCCTTTGCCGCTGTCTCCTCCGTGATACTGGCTCTGACTTTTTCCTTGACCGCATAAAAAGTATCTACACACAGTATCTAGAAGGCTAAACATGAATTAATCATTAATCGTGCTGATTTCTTGCTGTCCACTAGGAGGAGTAGATGGCAATAGTCTTGGCCAAACGTTTTACATATTAGCCCACTACATATAATATCAACAATATATTACTGTCCTGTCTAAGCAGTGCCTCCCTCTGGCGGACTTGCCAGCCAACGGGGTTAGGTAGGTGGGTAGGTAGGGGACTAGATTCGTACGTACGCACTGATATCCTCCATTGTACTGTACGTTGTATCGTAGCCTCTCCTTGTCAAGCTTCGCCGCTCTCGTCTGCACACTCCCATCACACAGAGACACGTTCATCCACTCCCTCGTTCGCTCACAGACAGAGAGAGAGAGAGAGAGACAGGCAGGTCACCCCCCTGAAAGAGCCCCCGAGGCCCCCAAGCACCGGTACATCTACTGCGCTCAATACTCCTGCAAGTACTCTTACATTGTTTTGTTCGCTGCAGTAGCCGACCTGTCTAACAGGTAGGCCACATTCGTAAAGCGGTGTCATAGTGGTGTTCTCTCACGCCCAGCTGCACTGACATTAATAGTGAAGCGCGGAGCGAAAAGAATTGGCACACGGGTGCTGCTGCTGTGGCTAGGAGTGAGCGAGCCAACGATAACGAGGCTGACGCGATACGAACTGCAGGCGCAGCAGCAGCAGCAGCAGCAATAGTGGTAGCCGTATGGCAGATACAGCGCACCACCTCGGTGCGCCCCCATACATCCTCTATGTTCTCCCTGCGCCCCCGGGTTATAGCAGCATTGCTCCACATACACGCAACGCATACACACACACATGCTGACCGGTAGATATAATGGATTGATCAGGTGTGACAAATACAGAAGAGAGAAATGCAGCCCCTGAAGGTCGATGACAGAATAGCAGCAGCAGCAGCAGAGGCAGAAGCAACATCAGCATCATCAGAACAGAACAGAAATGATACACGGTTGGTACTGGCCAAGGAGGGTGATGCCAAGGAGGGCGATGCCAACAGGAACATAGCAGCAGGTCAATAGAGAAAGGCTGAAGTTGGCTAGGGCTTGTCGTTGGCAACGTAAGGGGCCTCACAGGGCATGGGAAGGATGAACGAACGACTCATGGGAGTCTAGGTCGGGAGAATGCGGCGGGCACGAAGCTCCACGGTTATGGTTATCATGGTGGTAAAACCTGTCCTTGATCCAGAAGCATGACAGAGTGCGCACAGCACGCTTTGTACACACGTACCACGGGGGTCAGGGGGGGGCAAATGGCCGATCCGCTTTATATTCATTCGATTTTCGTCACAGTAGCGGTAGTACTTGGGAATAGTAGAAACATTTGTGGAATAGCAGCAGTGATGATGGTGCTGTGTGCATTGGTTCAACAACGAGCTACAATCTCCTACCGTCGGCTGTCTGTTCGTAGGCCATATTCTACGCAGACGTTCAAGGGAAGGGAATGAGGACGCCGAGAAAGAACCGCCACGACGGACGACTCGACTGTTGGCGACGGAAGCTCTCTTGACGACAGCGAGGTCGGCGGCGCTGGCGACTGTGGGGGCCACCAGCAACAACCGGTGACAAAGACGACGACAAGGAGCCAACGAAAAGAACGCGACCCAGAGGAAGGAGTTAGCTGGCAGCCACTCCCATCTCCCGTGGCTCAAGCTCAACACACACGGAGATATATATATATATATAGGTAGACTGCTCGTTCGCCCGTTACTTCGTACGTTCGTCAGTGCGTCCATCGGCTGTTGTTGTTGTCGTCGTCCCCGAGCGTCGAATACTATATCCTCTTGCGCCTGGCTAGTTGCGTTCCTGTTTCTGCTCTCATTCTGTTCCCAGCGAGCTTTCCCCAACTGTTCTCTCTGCTCTACCTGGATCTCGCGGCAGGACCAGGAGGCCGCATACCTTTCGTGAGCGTTTCCCTCCAACTCTCTCTCTCTCTGTCCGGGGGCGTTCTCTTCCATCTATCGCTTTAGTTCTCTCGCCCTTTCCCACTCTCTGGCGTTTCTCTCCGCTTCTTGCCCGATGGGCACCGCGCCAGGACGCCGTCCAGCAACAGGCAGTCGGTTGCTGAGGGGGCGCACGCCTCGTCTCCCAGGCCCCCCGAGCTCCGGCGAGGCGGCGCCCGACCGCCCGATCAAACTCCTGTCCTACGGCGAGACTCGGGGGGGGGGGGTAGTGGGGAAACCCATCACCAACGTACCTGGGCAGGGCCCAGTCGCAGTCCCAGCCAAGGTTCTCGTACGGGTTGTTGTCCCCCATTTCAGGGCTGCCTCCGAACGTCTCTTACACAACAAGTACGGGAACACAGAGACGAGGCCAGCCTTAACCTAGGTCCTGCCCGCCATTGAGCTGGGCCGTCGGCCGGCCAGCCAGCCAGCCAACCGACGAGCGAACCGCGCTCAGCGGCAGGAGCCACTTGCACTTAGCCCCCTGCTTGCCTTCCCACTCCGCACTTGTAAGGCCTCCCTCCCCTCGTCTCTTCGTCGCCGTACGACTGACTCCTCGTCCCACGTCTCCAACCCGTCCTTTTCTTGACCGACTTCTTTCCGAGGCTGGCCGGCTCTGTGTACAGTCAGTCTCCTCTGCTCCTTCTGCCCAGGCGTAGGAGAGTCTGCTTCCTGCGAAGGCACCCCTCGCAGGAAAATGCGGAGGAGCCGGAGGAGACGGCGCCGTGTGTCCAATCGCTCGCGCGTGTATACGCGCGTATGTCTGTGCGAGAATGTATGTGTGCGGTAGGACCTGCGCTGTTGCCGAAGAAGTCCCAACGGGTTAGTAGGCACGCAGCACCGAGGGCGGAGACATGCGGGCTACGTTACGTGGGTATTGCCTGCTGCCACTGGCGGTGGTGCGCAGACAGGACGCCACTTACCCACACCCATCTCCCCTTTGGAAGAAACGGCCTTCAACAAAAACGGGGACTGAGGTGGCCGTGGGTAAACCTGGGGATCCGATTGGACGCTCGATAGGGACTCACACAGTCTGGGCCTCACGGAGACCTTCAAGGCTAGCAATGGGGGCCTAACGATGCCCCGCCGTTGGTCCAAGAGGACATGCCATCCATGGGACGACGCCTCGCGACTTACAGTATTGAAGCTCGTCCCGCTGCCGAACCTCCCACTTATTCGTAGCCTCTTCGCCCTCTGCTGCTACTGAAGGCAGCCGCAAGGAAACAGCTAGCTTCGGTCCTGTCTAGCTAGGGTATCCCTGTAGAGGAGGACACCTAGCCCTCTCGCGTCTGCCTTCTTAAACCACTTTGCCATGAGATAGACGACGGCCCAAAGATATGGCTCGGTACTCCGCCGCATTTACGCGCAACGCACAAACCTCTATATATTGAGGCAAGTAAAAGAAACCATGAGGCCTAGATCGCGGTAGATATTATAGTGACTACAACCTGCTGGGTACTACCGAGTATCGGTCTCCAACCGAACCATTTCACTATGGCAGCAGCACTTGCATACAACGCACGAACAGGGTGATACTTTAGAAATAGAGGCGGTTGCCGGTATGCGCTGGAAATTGGATTTGCAAATGTTCAATACAGACATACTCGTGCATATTCGTAGAACATATCCGTATCGTTGGCTGCAGGGAATGTATTATACAATTAGGGTTGAAAATTAATATTTAGAAGGCCACTATCAAATTTCCAAATTGAATTTTAAGTAATAATAATAATATCGAATACATCTCCGTAGTACCAACCAAGTATACAACCATGCATACGTGTGCTCGTGTGGTCGAATAGAAAGTTATACATGACCGTGGCCTGTGGCGACAACGGGCGGTGGTGGGGATGTCAGAGATAGGTGTCTCGCATTTAATTTCCGCTTAAAATTGGGAGGATGACCCTTGAGATCACCTTCCTTAGCCGCCTCGACATCTTGTCCTCGATTCGCGCTGCAGTAGAACATGAAGCGGCTGTATAATGTCAAGAGAAATGTGGTTTGCAGGATTCGAGATAACCTGTATAACCTCTTGCAAAGGCTTCCATTGTTCGTGTGAAGTCGAAAAATTAAGAAATCCATTTCGAAGGGCCAATCCACTGTACTCGACTTCGTCACATCTTTTGTAGGATGACACACACACATAGAACGCGTGTCCACCATCGCTCGCCACCTCCGCTGTTAGTGAGACAGGTAGGAAAGGTGGATCATGGAAAGAAGGACTCCAAAGTTTGACAGGTCAGGGAGCACCAGGAGGATGAAGAGCGAAACAGAAGCAGCCAAAAAGCATCGAGTGGTGTGGTTCATTCAAGAGCCGACGTTTGCCATTCATTGTGGCGGGGGGCAGATAAACTAATAAAGGCAGAGAAAGTAAATCAATGGAGAGGCTTGAGACAGAGAGAGATGTGAGTCTACTCTCATTAATGAATGGTCTTCAGTGCTGCACGAACCGCCCACACAGGAATGCCCCACTATAAGTCGTATATATATATATATATATATATATCATAGGCGGTGTGCTCTGCGTGGGAAAGGACTAATTAGGTGACGCTTAACTTTCTTTGTTTAGAGTAGAAGTACGAATGTTTCTTCTATATCAACTTCATTCAGCTTATTGTGATATATCAGTTTACTGCAGTATTTCTCCTATCAATACATTCGGTTAATGCTAGTCAACACCAGCTAGCGTTGTAGTGCGGATCGGTTAGGTATGAAGAATCGCTAATTATCACCTTGCGAATTTACATACATAGAATAGGGTAATTAGCGTTCATTCTTCTATTCGCTTTTTGTCCTCATATTCCTCTATTTGTTCATCCCTCTGTCATCATATTGCGTACCTGTACCCGTGTGATTTGTTAGCTTACCGCCAATGATATTCCTTAGTGTACGTCGCATAGTTCACACCAATACTTTTGATGGTGGCAATTATGCGCAGGGAACGGAGGCAGCAGATCGAAATGCCCAACAACGACCCATTTCGGGCTGAGCTTTTTTTTTACCCACAACTTGTTAACCCAGACTTCGGTGGTAAACGGAAAACAGACTTCGGTAAACGAACCACCGAGGTGTACCTTTGTTGAGTTACACACTTCGTAATACACTTCGAAGATCAAAGGGGACTCATTGGAGATAGTTACAGCTGATAATCACGTTATTCTGAGAGGTAATTACAAGAATACAGTTAACTGATATTCTGGTCCTCGCACGAGCATACAGTGAAAGTGATCTAACAAAGCAATAGTAGATCTTTAATATATCAATAATAGATCGGCTCGCACAAGTCGAGAAGTGGCGTTTGCAGTATAATAATAAATCTTTTTTTTTTTTTTTTCTTTAGAGGAGGAAATTTTCTTCAAACCCACGGTTACCACCAGATACATTCCAATCTCCATGAAAGTGGGCCGATCCAGTGCAGGGTTGACACGGGTCCATTGGGCACATACAAATCGAAACTATAATAATGAATCTAATAAAATACTTGTGTACATTTAGAAAGAAGCGCTTAAAAGAAATAAATCGGCCCGCTAAGTAGGCGACACCCTTCGTATGTTGATGATCAGCTGCTGCTGCTGCTGTTGTTGTTGGCGACCGACGGTCGCTACTACTCCACACGTAGCATCCGAGGGTAGAGTACGTTGGATCCCAGCTGAAGATCCTCAAATGGGCGAGGCTAAACCGAACTTCAAGACGGTCTTTCTATGTTTACATTGGAGCCCACTGATCTATCTGTTTTCACACAGAGGTGAGGGTTAGAAAATTGCCGCTCAGGCGGAGTGGTGAGGTTTCATTGAGGAAAGGATTCACGAGTCTCTCTGTCTGTCTGTCTGTCTAGGCTTTATGACGGCCACAAACGGTCGCGTCCAACTAGCTTAGCAGAGTTTGATTTATTTATGAGTGCCGCAAAACGAATGGGCCAGCCAATTCTCGAATTTGCTCGCCCGATAGCTCAATTCACTTCGCTCTGATCCGCAACGTCAGCCCATATCCATGTTATTACAATAGTATATACTATAACACATTTGAAAAAAAATATATTTTATGATAAGTGAGGCCGATCTACACCATAACGCCGGCACTGACAGCGTTTCGTTTAGTTGCAAATACAAACGATAAGCGATTTGCCAGCTTCCCGATAGACGAAATTGGCCTTCATTCGGCGCTAAGACCTTTCGTGTTTCGAGGTGAGATGTCTCCAACGAGAGGCAGAAGCAGACACAGTGAGAAATAATATGATTGAATTTTAGATAGGATTATAGCAACGCGTAGATGAGTCATTCTTATCGCTCCCTACAGACTGCCGGTCTACCAACCTACTACTTTATCTACCCGGTGTCTAACACTAGGTGCGTTACCTTGATAACACCATCGTATGACCCAACCGCTATATTCAGTTTATACGACACAGAAGGATTACATATAAGGAAGGATTTATAAACATTGATATGTCGGCAATTGCAATGTGTGATGCTATTTATCTCTATATATTATTATATACAGCCAAAATTAATGACATCATATTACTGATATTTCATCATGTCATTCAGCCTGTCTTCATTAAGCTATTCAGATTTTTGAGCGGCCCGGAGACACCTTCATATGACTTGAATGAGGCCCAATGGGATAGATACTGACGCGAGCCTTTTAATTGTCGGAACATTTTGAGAATGTTAACTAGAAACGATGGGCGTGCAAAGTCTGAAAGTCAAACGTCGAATCATTCACTCCTTCGGCCGAGAATTTATTTATTGCCTGGATACCAAATACGTGCTTTTTACATGCATATTTTCGAGAATATTGTCCAATAATATGGTCATTATTCATTGTAACGTTCACGCCGTGAACAATAGCCGTAGATATTTAAAAAGTTATTGCTTGTTTGTATTCTGGGCGTAGCATACAATCTCTATGAAATATTGTTCATATGCTATATATGAACAATGTATATTGCGATATCATCAACTATGTAATTTCGTTTCGAATATCGTGCATTTATATGTAATGCTTTTAGTGTCAGTGTGAGCTGGGGTGCCAAAAAAAACCAAAAAAAAACACCCCCCTTTTATTTTATTTTTATCCCTTTTTTTATTTATTTTTTATTTTATCGAGAACTAAAGCGTATTGTATTGCAGTTCCGAAAAATAAAGTTGATTTTGAAACTTGAAACTTTGTTTAGAAGCCAAAACAAGCGAACAATGTTGCAATACGTTCTTGTCGTCATCAGCGGTGTACTGTGTTCATAATAACAGTCCGTCGTGATCGTCTCTACCCACGATGTACTAAGGAGATCTGTGATTGTTCTGGAATTTGTTGAAACTAACGTGAATTAAAGTAAATGTCGTTGACATCTGGTTGGTGGCCAGTTGAAGTTTGTCCGTCGAATAGCCGTGACCTTATGAACACAATATGCACAGAATTCTGACACTATTCTGAACATGAGTCGAGCCGAGTCGACATTATCAGAAGCGTCACACACGAATGTGAATCCAGTGTTTGGCCCAGTGCGTCGTATATGTTGGACCCATACAGCGCTTCTATATTTGAGCTGTGATTCGCAAGAGTGCTCTTGTCGTCTTGGACTGGCTGAAGCTTCGTTCGATTGGTCGAGGGCGATTATCGGCAGACCACACACGCGCGCTCAAGTGCACTTGAAACCAACCAAGAAGGCACTGGTCATGTTTGCTCCTATTGTGACGGAATGCTTAATTTTATATAATGGACAAGACCTAACCATGGAACCTTGCCGGCAACATCTTTCAGCAATGGCAGCTAACAGTGGCAACAGGAGCTTCGCTCCGGTCCACCAAGTCCATCAGGTTGACTTTCATACAGACAATAAGCACATTCTACTATATATCCCTCCCCCCTTCTCTCTCTCTCTCTCTCTCTCTCTCTCGCAACGGTCCACGAAGCGAAGTCTTATTTTACCTACAGACATTAGCCTGAACTCCCACGTTGATGTCAAAAGTTAGATCATTCATCAGCAGTACGCGATGACACGTTCAGTTTTGTACGTGACATCAGGCAAGTTCATAAAGCTGGCGGCCGCCGGGGCAACGTCAACCAGGATATCAGTACGAATCATACCACAACATAGTTTGTAATCGCCGCAACGAGAGAGAAATTGTTGAACTACGACATCGGTACAGTTATACACTGTATCTATAAACTTGTTTGTATCACGTTTTTAAGTCAACTTTTTTCATTTCCAGTTATAATAATAATATCAATAGTAATCATAGGTTCCACGGAATGACTATTTGGGTTTTATTGTTGCCGGCATCCAGTTATGTGAGGAGTTCGATAGACGCAGCATGGTCGAATGGCCAGATGATGGCAGCTAACTCAGCAAACATTAAATACCCCTATGAATCCCGCAAACAAGGTTCGGCCATAAAGACTTAGCTGAAAGAAATTGCCAACAGGTCAAGGAAGGTAATCTCTGATAGGAGACTTCGGCCAGATCGCCTTTAATAGATGATTATAATATGGGTCCTGTTGGCGCGAAAAGCCGATCGAGGTAGGCCGGCACAGGAGAGAGCACCACCGAGAGAGAGAGAGAGATAACCAAGTCTCCCATTTATCTACATCCGTCTGTATATTATACAGGTGAACGCGTCGTTATCTGCGTGGTCGAACTCAATGCAGTCCATCGTTTGAGCGAACCACCGCTGCTAATTTGGCAAGCAATATGTATTATTAACCATCGCTGAAAGCGTTGCCGGAGCAGCACTTAATCAGATAACACAAGAACATTCGTTAAAATACGCGCGCTTCATCGAAAATCTTTCAAGAATAATAAGCATTCCACAGGGATCACAACCATTGGAATATAATATTGTTCATCTCTGATTGTCTGAAGGTCGAAAACGTAATATAATAATAATAATAATAATAATGATATGAAATAAATGTTGTAGTTTTCGTATTTCTAAGAACTGAAGAAATTGCTGCTGAACCAAACAGCTAATTCATTCCCACTAGAGCTATTGCATCCCATCTTCGTTTTGTTCATGTCCTCGCATTCAGTTATGGGATGCTGAAGCTCTTTCACTGACCCGATCCAACGACCCACCACATTACGCTCTCCCTCTCTCGACCTCACACATTACTCCCATGAGATTTTTGACCCCAATTTGTTCTTAGAAATGTTTGTTTGACCCTGACTCGTTCATGAGAAGAAATGGCCCTAAGTATCAGCGTTCCCATGATCAGCTATCCCTTCGCCTCGAAGGGCTGTCTCCTCTCGACCTCATACGCTCAGGGGACCTATGAGGCTCGTAAGCCGACACCGACACCTACCCTCATCAATTCCAGACTTCTCTCCCTCTCATCTGCCCCCCGGTCACGGAGCAGGCGCTTACAACGGTAAATAAGACAAATTCGATCGTTCAAAACTCCGGCTTGCTTATGCCATATTCACATTACGCTGTGACAACAGACGCAATGCCAAAGCAGCGGCCTGACAGGGCAACCGACGCTTTGACATTACCATGAATCGAAAACAAGAACACCAGTGTTGATCCCCCCGCCCACCCTCCCGGACAATGATCTGTCTGTACACGTGTCCGCCACCTGCCTCTGTCTGTGTCCCCCCGCGAGACGAGCAATACGGAACAGCGTTATTCATTCATTCTGTGTTGGAATAAAATGAATGCGCACTTCGCACTTTTGTCGATCAGAAGTCTCCACATCTCGAAGCATCAGCCTATCCATCTATCTAATCGGAAGTATCAGCCTTGCCAGTTACCTCTACGGCGTTTATTTCCTACCTCGGTCACTTAACCCGGCCCAACTGATTCAGCCAAGTTCGCACCATCAGAGGATGACACCTCTTTGCGTGGCGCAACCACCACCACCACCACCACATGATAATAACGTGGCCAGACGGGCTTTGCCAAGGTGGATGTGCTGTTCACAGAAGCGTATCAGTTCCCTTCCCACAGCAGCAGCAAGGACCATGCGAGTTCGCCATCATCGTATGAAGGCGCGATTGTGCTCTTCCTATGGAGCGGCGCGAAGGATATGGACGGCGTTGAGCCAATATGAACGTTGATCGTCGCATCATACCTCTTGCTCCATCTGTCTGCCCATCTTCGTACAGTTCGCTATAATCATAAACGGCGTGCGGCAATTACTGTGTAGCCGCTTCCATCGCTGTTGCTGTTATTGTTATTACCCGAGAGTATTCCTGTTCTCTGATACCTCGATTACAAGGATAAGGCGCCACCTGGTCGGGGAGGGTCCTCCAGCAGGTAGTGCGCATAGCTGGACGGGATCGGCAACCTCCCAGTATAATATTTCGTTTTGCATAGAACGCCACTTAGGGTAGTTATCATGAACCTTTCCTCCATAAAGCCTATGATGTATCTTTATACGGCTAACGGGTCCCATGATTTGTCCGGGCTTCATCGCACTCCAACGCCTATCAGCCAGAGACTATGTCTACCTCTGCCACTAATTACGATCATTGACATGAGAGTTACTCTATCACCTCATGTGGGCAACCAAATATCGATAACTTCCTATTTCTCACGTATTAGAGACGGAATCGACGAACAACGTTAAACGAGAGAGAGAGAGAGAGAGAAAATGAAACATCGTATAGCAGAGCTAAACACGATCGGTAGCCATAATATCGGCATGTTGTATGTAGGAGTCCACTAAGGAATTGTGTGAACTCAAAATTTAATTGAACTTAATCTATCTATTTCGAAGTGTTTCGTCGAATACCAAATCGAATATGATAGTTCAGCATTACGGGTGTTTGTGTGTGCCTTAGTGGATTCATTCAACCAATTACTTATTCGTGCTTTCCAAACCACCCTCGCCCTGCTCCTGAAAACGACGGTACTTAATGACATTGGCGCTGTACGTTGAACATGTCTGATCCACATGAAATGATAAACGAATTCCCACCAGAGGAGGAGGATAAACGTTCATTATAGGAGCTGCTGCCGCTGTTGCCGTTGGGCACTGCTACAACCTCAAGCCATAAGAGATTCTGCTAGCGAATAGCAGCAACAATAGCCGTCGCCGCCGCTGCCGCCGCCGTCGTAGTATCAGGAGCAGCACACTGCATTGCAATGAATCTCATTCCACTGTTTTGATCTCAACATTTGTTTGCTTACGTCGATTAGGTCCCTTTCGAGTCATTCATCTCGACTCAAGTCTTAAACTTTCTGAACGTTCGAGTCTGAACGGGCCGGACAAGTTGCCGCTGCCGATCGATCCACCCAGAATCTCCTGGAATTGTTTTTCCTCGTTGTTGTCATAGTCCTCTTTTTCAGCTGTTTGGTAACAACAACCACGTTGCACTTTGTAGTATGGCCAGCTCTGGACGGATAAGACAAACAACGACGATGACTATTTATCTCAGTAACGTTATTCAGCGGAAATATTAGGAAAGGGTAATAATAATAATAATAATAATAGTTTATATATACTATACTGGATCGGTTTCGGTTCCAAGTGGAAGCAGACCGTTGCGGCGGGTGGACAACACGACGTTAGCATGACTATTCACAGCTAAAAGATTTGCAACTGGAGTGAGAAAAGTAATAAGGAATGGATTTGATTGTGTATAGAATGTTTTTATGCGTTCAGTTGTGTGCAATTATTATATACATATCCGGCCCTTGAGTCGATGATATCTTTCACCTTTATTTATATGTAGACAATTATTGAGAGAGCGTAAACGTTGTAAAAACGTAGTTCCGGAAAAAACCCTTCAATAAATGAATGAAAATGTCATCTTTGGCATCGTCTCCCACAAGCGCTCTCTCCCTCATTTTCCCTGGTACCGAGGATTCTGGCAGTGGCCTAGAAATGAATCTAGAAAAACCGTTTCTGGAGACAGATTATGTCGGCAGCATGAAGAGCGCCAATATAATCTGATTCCTGATGTTGGCTGTGGACTACTGCTGCCGTCACTGGTGCTGCTCTTGCTGTTGCTTCTACGGTATCAGTTGTTGAGCTACGCAGTTAACGCACAAATAGGGTGATGCACTCACTTACATATACACGACCCTAGACCACGATTGCGGGACAAGAAGAGTTGCTTAGAACAAGAAGATGCGGACCTGTTACTGGTCTGCGTACGTGCGCGCACAATTACCATTGGAGAGGAGGTGGAAATGACAAATAAAGGAAGAGAGAAGACTGCGGGGAGCTAACTGTTGCTATGGATTGTTGCCCCTACTACTGCTGCTGATCCGCTCCTGTTGATGCGGCGGCCAATTTAAGCCTTCGGCCTTATTCTCTCCTGTGTTGCTAATATAATTTCGAAAACGGCGATATCGAGGCATGGGACCTCACGGCGGGACGTATTACGTACCCCTGCCCGTTCTCTCAGTCCCCAACTACGCCGTACACTTGGCCAGACCCGACGCAGGGTCGATGAACGGGGAAAAAGCTGTAGTAATAGCATTATCCCCGAACGAAGTAAAGGAAGGCAAACGTCGGACAAGAAAAAAACACGAGAAAGAGGGAGAGAGAGAGAGAGAAAGGTTGGAACTTTACAATAAAAGAAAACACTGCTGACTGATGATGAGAGATCGATGAAGAAAACAGTGATGAAGGCAGCGGCTTGCATATTGCCTATAGAAGCAAAGGAAGCTGGCCGTATTTTAGGGGCGCGCTGACGCGGAATAAAAATCGGGAACATTATGCCTTACGTAAGGTGTAAGGGACACACTAAAACGAAACCAAGACAGGAGCGATACGATGAAGCCTACAGTGGTACCCGACAAAAATTGCTACACTATGCCAATGAACTTCCAGAAAGCATAATGTTTGAACTCTTGAATAAGAATATGATCTCTTTTCGTTTGTAGTCTACGAAGGACAACTCACCATATATTTGGAGGTCGTTTAGTCTGCATTGTAATATGCTGATTTCTACATATCGGTAGTGACTGTGTAAATTGAACTGGGCTGTACCGGCCGCTCCACGAATTGCTCAACGGTGATTCATCGAAGCTGAGTGTGGAAGAGATATATGGCAAGCAAGAAGTCGGACAGATTTACGGCCGGTATCATGCCGCCAATACATATATTAGTTTTATTGGGAATCGCTCTTTCGGATAGCGACAGCATTTCGATAGCTCTTACAGTATCTCTTTGAATGGTACATAATGTGTATGTTCATAGCGAAATAGCCACAATTGCACCAATTGTTCCTATGCTTCCCCTCCTCTACTTGGAGAGAAACTTGGAACAGGAAGCAGCCGTTCACGCCGATACAACAACAAACGACCACAATACAACTGGAATTTTCCTCTTACAGCTGAGCAGACGGTTCAAAGTCCTCAAAAACAAAAGCCGATATATATACATATACATACATTGTATGGTTGCACCGTTCAGTGAAGTTAATTCTGTCTACTGTTCATTATGTTTCATCACCATTAAAGCCATATCAGCCGACCCGAAGGTCCACACCAAGAGCAGTGCGTTTATCGCTTACTCTATGAGATACACGAATGTGACAATAGAATACTTTCATAATAGCATGATACTGTACAGCATTGCGCGTACAAGCAAAATTACTACTGGATGTATTCGGTCTCACTGATTAGATTGCAGCATACTTCGTATGAAAATTCAGCAATATTCTAAACGCGTGAATCTTCACGCGCAGTCGCTTCGATTACCGACCGCACGACTATTACACTAACACACACACACACATATATATATATATACCGGGGGCGTCAAAAGTAGGTTTGCATTAAGGTAAGGCGTAAGTCTAGGGTTACGAAAACAAAGTTCATTGTTGAGAGAGAAAGACGCAGGTTTACAGTTCAAGCGGGAGCTAACCCCCAACTGTGAAATAATGAAACTAGGATTCTATTTTTTCGAATTGTGAACAACGTCTTACCTTGCTGCGAGCCCAGGCTTTGTTCTTAAATCAAATAGGAATAATAAGCAACTATTATTACATCCAACGGCTATAGCATCCACTAAATAAAATAACAAGAAAAAATAGTAGTTCACCAATGTTTGTACGAACCTTCCGCTATATACAATTAATCAATGTACACAAACGGTTATCTTTAGATTACCCGCCAAAACAAGCTACTACCACAAATCGATAGACACGACTGAACAGGACTTGAACTACTTTTAGATCCTTTGTTTCTATGGACGGTTGAACGCTAGCGACCTCAACAAATTGGCAGCTTTTAACTTTTGAACAGAGGCCAATCTAGCCTTGCTTATTATATTTACCATAAGTCGACCGGTCGCACTGTTCGTCATCCAAAATTGGTGAGTTGTTAAACCACAAAAAATACGCGGACGAAATAGCACAGCAACTTATGCAACCCCGCTGGACGAGCGTGAATGTGTTTCTCTGTGATTTGGGCGGGATTAGCTAATATTTATAATAAATCGATTGTCTCTTCGACACGTGGACAACACAAAACTTCAGTGACGGCCTGATGACTCCATTATTGCTATATCACAACCAGAACCACCAATACTCAAGAACACCACCGAAAAAAAGGTGTACAAAATGGAAACACTCAACAGAAACACGACCGTTCAGCAAGACGACTGCTTGTTAGCCATCCCTGTTTGCGTCTATGTTGTTGCAGGCCCATTGCGGGGAGCTTGTGCTGAAGCTAACGTAGTGCGTTGAGGGCGTGTACTTCGCACAAGAACACAAGTAGTCGTCCTTAATGCTGCTGGCCATATTGGGGTCGTGTTTTTTCCACCGTCTTTCCCCCCCGGAGCCTGGTCCGCCGCCTGCCTACCCGAACCATCGGCAAGAGCTGGAAGCGAGTTAGGTCGACCTAGACACTACCCGGCTAGCCAGGCACAGGACCCGGCAGACAGACACCTTTTGTGTCTGCCACCACCGCCAAAATATGCACTGGCTATTCGAGGCGCGCGCCTGCGGAGGCGGCGGCTGCTGCTGCTGCTGCGAACCTTCTACGTTCTAGGCGGGGGAGACAGCAGGCTCTGCCGTTCAAGTTCTGTGTCTGGCGCTAAGGCGACTAAGGGCGAAGCATGGAGCAGCTACTACCTCTACTGCTGCTGTTGCTGCCCGATGGGTGGATGAGTATCCAACGACGTCTACAGAGGCGCGCTGACGGTTGGATGCTGCGGAGGGACTTGACGGTGGTCCCTAGTCGACAGTGGGAGTTCACTATTTTACCGACCGAGGGGAGGGGATTTGTCGGCTGCCAGTGGTTTTCGAGAGGTGGACAATAGGCGAAGAAACAGACGTACGTTTGTTGCTTGGCCGCTTGGTCGGCCAATGGGATATTGCACACAACGGCCGACACTGCAGTGTAGCCAGTGTGTTTGTCGTGTGCGGCGTCGCATTTTTACACTATCGGTAGGCGGGGCCGGCCGCAGTAAGTGCATTACAGCGGACGCAAAACCTCAGCCGCGTCTCCACTGCCGACGGCTGGCGGCAGCGAGGGATCCTCCACAGCCACTGGAACATGAGGAACAGCGATGGTGATGCTTTTGTTGTGCGGTGGCTGCGGCGGCGGCGTCGACAGCAGCAGCAGCAGCGACGTCGGTCTATGCAACTCAACTATTATTATCTATCTGCAGGCGGCCTCGAAGGCAAGCAGACAGATGCACGAGAGTGAGGCTTACAGCCTCCCAGCGCCTGACCGGATCCTGGCCCCGAATGCCGGCCGGATGCTGCTGATAATATAGCGGGGAAGCTGGACGTGTCCTACTACACAGCAACACCAGCAGCAGTATACAGCTGCAGCCAGTGCAGCTGTCTACCACGTACATAGTGATGGTGATTCTGCAGTTGTTGCTGCTGCTGCTGCGGCCGCCTTAGTTTTCGCCTCTGTCGGTGTCTCGGTGTCGAATAGGCAAATGAAGACGTGAACTCTGTTGACTGCTGACGCCGTTGGCGGTCGGTGGCTCTTGGAAGGCGAATAAGTTAGCGGGCAAACGTCGCTCGGAGTCATGGGTAGTTATTATTATATTATACAACAATATACATAGAGGCAACTTCCACGCGGGGGTTGTTCTATTCTAGAAGAGAAGACGAACGAAGAAATATAAGATAAGCTGTGACCAACCCCAAGCGAAAACCTGTAGAGGTCATTTTCTCGTTGATACTGTTTCTGTACTAAAACACTTGACGGACTGTTGTGGCTGAACCGAGTGGCTCAGCAACAACAGTCAAATATTCGGTTGACTAGTGAAGAAACTGCATTTTCGGAGGACGAGAGAGATCTCTAAGTAGTTCGAGTCAATGCGACAGAATTACCATTCATTTAAGCATCATCATAGAAGCGGTGTTGCACAGCAACAATGCAATGTATCGCGCATTGCAGATAGCTAGCTTACTGCTACGTAAAGCCTGGCGCTCCGGCGACATTCGACACTTTTGTTTACGAACGAGCTCTCCCCTCTGACGCGGCCGAACAACACCGGAACAAACACATAGATATCCGTTACGGTATTGTTACTTCAACATTTTCATTTTTATGCTTCTCTACGGTTACAATAGTAAAATAGAAAATCGATACACATAGATAGGTACCGTTTGATTGTCCAATTCTTCTAAATAAAGTTGTCAGTTGAAGCTTCAGTTTTGTCTAATTTTCTCCTCGTTCGTTTTATACTCGAATCAAAGATGCGAGAATCGTGTAAGTTCATAACCATTATCTGGAATATATTATAGCATGATCGAACCGTCTTAAAAAAAAAGTGTCATCGAAACTTCAAGATTTTGTGGAACACGACAACATACTGAAAATCGTACCACATTGACATGGTGCAATTGCCGACTTCAGAAGACCAACGACGATTCATTTTGTGGCGACCGCACCCAGCTTCTAAGCAGAATTATAATAAGCTCCAAATTGTGAGACGTCTCCTTCTCCTTATTTTTCTGAGTTCTGATAAACAATTCCGTTATCTGTCCCATTCTCTTCGAGCTTGCGCTCAGTAATAATTGGCGGCGAATTGTACGTCCATGCGATGCCAGGCGACACACAGAGTAACAACTGCGACAATGACGCTGCTGCTGAATGATGATGATAAGGAAGTTTCGACAGACGCTGACCGAGTTGTGGTAGTGGCTTCTTGGGACCAAAGTAAATTATTCCGCTTCCTCTCTTTCGCCAGTGCCATAGAACCGGAAAGTGTCCGAGTGAGCCAGCCGGACGCAGGTCCCCACGCCCCGTCCCCGCGGACAGGGCGAATTTGAAGGATATTGTCATAGAAACAGCATTTGGAATTTACGGAACTTTTGGGGTAACTCGGGCAGAGCTATGAAGGAAGATTGCTTCTGGTGCTACTGATTTTGAACTCATCAGCTTTTCGTTTCTGTTGTTGATTTCGCTTGCGTCCAATGCAGCCTGTCTTGAAGGTCGCCGAAAAGTAGCGGAAGTCGACATTGTCCTCAAGCAAAGGAAAACTATGAACGCCCAACCCCTCGCCCCCATACTCCTACCATGGCCCCGTCCACGTCTCTACGACAAACTAAGAGGAGGACATCAAAGAAGTTGGCCGTGCTTGTTGACCAGGAGGGATTTTCTGCGATCTCCTTTTTCGTTGGTTACTCAACTCAGCAAAGATCTCCTTCCACCCATACTTAGCAATAACCGCCTCCGAAGGGAAGCTGGACCTATCTCTGTGAGAGAGGTGGACATCAAGTGAAACGCTTCCTCCCCGAGGTGACGAAAGGGGCTAACGGCAAGCCAGTTAGCCAGCTTTTGTGTCTTCTTCAAACGGCGTCCATTCTACAGCCGCGGTAACATTAACAAGCCAGCCAGCCAATCAGCCAATGGACAAGAAAACATAACGATCTAAAACTTTGTCGTTGTTGGAAACTGGCCGTAATACCCCCTGTCATATTGGTCATATTGTAGAGACAGTGATACAACACTGACCGGTAGGTGTGGCGCCATATTGCGCATCGCATGTCCATTGCTGAATTTCTAGGCTGTTGTCGATGCCGCAGGACGCCAATAGGAAGACGATACGGGATGCAGATATCGTACAAAGGTGTGAGTCGAGTGTGAGAAAGCAGCCACCGGGTTGTTGTCTGTTGCCTTCATTTTACTCATCAGTAGCTTCCCGACCGTTCGTTCGCCTGCCCAGCCACCGCAGCCGTACGGCACAGATCGGCAACCGTTCTGCTAAGTCCAGTCAATACGGTAAAGTGGGCTGCAGTGACACCTGACAATAGCCATCACACGAGGCGGGCATTCATGCACTTGACATCTGGCCTTCATGCGTTCATCGCCTATATTAACTGCTTCCTTACTATAATATAATACATCTCTGACCTTTGGGTAGTGGAAGGCAGCTATCCGCCACCAGCGTATCCGCTTCGCGTCGCCGGAATAACCGTACGTTCGCTTGTGACGTCGTTGTCAATGGTGAGGACAAACCTATCCCACTTTGGTCTTTGTGAATCCACACCTGCCTCCTCATTAGACTTTCACGTTTATCGTAGATTCGATTGCCCACAAGCAGTTCGTTGCTTTCGGCCTTTCTTCATAGCTTGTTCCCTCAAAATGTTCTTTGTATTTGTGTCTCACAACCTCCCTCCGTGTCGCAGGATAGTTCAGTTGGTACATACAGCCCCTTTCGTCAGTGAATAAAGCTCTTTGCTATATAGGGGACGCTTAATAGAGCCGTTTAATAATTGTGCCAGGCTTACGTTACAAGAACAGCACTATTTGGAAGAAGGGTGCGATACGTCGACCCATGCGTCCACAGTCTCACCGTGCAGAACTCCCACAGCCATCATATCTAGCCGTCGGGCGGAAGTGGCCACCACAGCGAATCGGAAGAAACGTGCAGCCCCGAGGGGTCCTCCCAAACGCTGACCGTGACATCGAATCGCAGATACGCGCACAGCCTGTGAGATGTTGGAACGTAGCGGGGCCATAAGGACAACCCGAAGTAGATCAAAACACCTAGCACCCGTCCAAGTATGATATGTCTGTGACACGTTCAGCAGACCGTGCTCCTAAATCTACCACTTTTCGGAGCCAGCACGAAAATTTCCACCCATATCCTTCCTGACTTGCCCCGAAGCCAAGGTCCAGTCGTTTTTTGATTTATAAGCGAAAGGGTACACAAAGCGCGGCGGAGTTAGAAGAGGGTCGATTGGAAATGAGATCTGCAAAAAACGGAGATCACTAGCACTATACACTTGTGCGGGCGCGGTCGGGGTTAACGCGGAGCTGCGACTAGGCGAACTCACCAGACCAGAACAATATCCTACAACTACTATTACTACTACTACTTCCACAGTGCACCGCTGCCATAAAGTGCAGAACGTATGAGCGGAGAGGGTGCTGATGGTGAGGCGCGAAGGGATAACACTACAGAGGTAGACAGAGCGGAATATATTCGACAGGACGAATTGCGCTTTGAACCGAACGTGGGAGTTGGGCGCTTCCCTGTAGACATCTCACCCTCAGCCAGTGACAGTAACACTTCGTGACGGATAGGGTAGAGCGAGACAGGCCACGTAAAGCCCGAGCGGGCCAGACGAGACGGGGCCGGATGGTCCTGCATCACCCAGAGTGGGACGGAGTTTGTCCAACCGCACGCCCACCGAACCGACACGGAAACTTTTCGTCGGTCAAAAGCCGACACCCTTTAACTTTGATCTCCTTCCCCGCTCCATATAGTAACCTATTCTACTAGAGTTGCTATCTGTCCGCTTCTGTTTCTCATTCGTGCTGGAGTGATTCTGTTTGGGCGATAGTAGTTGACAAGCGACCGTCGAGCGAGATACCTGCTACTGCTCGTGGCTTATTGGATAAACTCTCATCAGATCAAAGACTTCCGATGTTAGTTCCTTCATGCTGGAATTTGTTATGGCTGTGCTCTTTAACTAGCAAGCTCAGTCAAGCGTAATGGCTCTGCCAAGGGTAACGTTGCTACTGGCACTTTAATATGGTCCAAATATCCGGATTAGCTGCAAGTAATCCAGTGTCATCGAGGATTTATAAAGGTAGGGGGCGTGCGGAAAAGAGAAAGTAAAAAGGATTTGCAATAACCATACATTCAATATCCAATATCGTAGCACGAATAATCGAACCCTAAGGCTGTAAAAGCAGATTGTTGATCAGTGCCGTTAACGAATATGTCGATATGTTTTTTAGTGAGGTTGGGGGCAAAATCCGTTATGGACACCTAGCCTCACATCTGAGGTGTTCGCCTAGGTACTCGCACCGACTGAAACCCCGAACTGATTGCTAACTTGGGACACTGTCAGGAACTGTGCAGGAAGAATACTTCTGACAGCGGCTTGCAGGGACCGGCAGACGGATTTAGGCCACCCTATCCCTCGATTCGTCTTCTATGTCGACATGGGAATATATTAGGCTGACCCAAAAAAATAAGACACATAAATTTCAAATATCGGCTAAATTAAGTGAGTTAAAACTAAGATTTTTTAATACGAGTAGAGGTGTGCACCTTTTTCATTTATACACTGATCCGAGAGTTCTGGCAGCCTTCAACGGCTGGTATGCACCATTTCTATTCTCATTTATAACTGTCATTTATTCAAACATACAATAATTAGGAATTTATAACTTCGTTATTTAAGGCATCTCGAAGCAAATCGATGTTTGCGTACCTTTTGCCACCTATAGCCCTCTTTAATCGATGGAAGCAACCATAGTCACACGGGCTTAAATCGGGAGAATAGGGGGGTGACGCCACCGCTCAATCTTGTTGGCCTTAAGCCAGGACGTAATTTCATTGCTATGATATGCCCTAGCATTGTCATCGAGCAGCCACATTCGGTGCTTCCTATTGCCATGCCAATTATTCATGAGTCCCTTCAAGGATTCGAGATATCGAGCTGAGTCCATTTTTTCTTTTGGGCCCATAATCTCTAAGTAGCAAAATTCGTTGAAATCCATGTCAAGTGCTACGATTACTTTGGGCTGCTATTCGCCATCTATTTGGTACTGCTACCGCTATTGCTTGTTCACCTGGTCGTAGCCACTGTTTCACTTGATCTTTTTCCGATCCCCTATACAGGCTGAACCATGTCTCGTTCACTGCAACGGTATGCTCTAAGCGACTCTTTTGCTGCCAATATATCTTTAAATTGTCTCGCGAACACTCCTTACGCATTTTCAGTTAGCCAGGACCGAAGTCATGAGGGACCCATCCTCAAATCATTTTTAATAACTCAACGACATGTTTCATGAGGCGCGCCAATGTCAGCCGACAAAGCCGTCAATGACCAAGCTCTAGTTTGCTCAAAAGCTTTTTCGATAATTTCGATCCGTTCGTCGAATCGAGATTCGGGAAGGGGTGAGCGACCTCGATGGTCATTAATGTCCCAGTCGCCTTACCCAAACTGCGCACACCAACGGTACAGCTGTGGTCGACTTAGGGCATTATGGCCGTGAACATTAAGCACGATGGATTTCATCTAGACATTTTTTCTCTTGAAACATAAACCTGACACTTTCCTTCGGAAAACGCAGGTCTGAGGGACTTGGTCCGCCGGTTGCCATTTCGGACGGCTTTAGCTCCGCCGGCTTGCTAAATGTTGTATCTCACTACCCGCCAAATTTGAATTCAAACCGGCCAATAAGAAAAATACGGCGCAAGATGATAGGAGTCTCTTTTTTTTGGGTCAGCCTAATAATTAATATAGCTATGTTGTCCAGGTATTCAGTGCGTGTTATGGAGGTCATAAGAGACACTAGAAATTCTCCTCCCGACGAAGTGACTGGTTCTGGTAGAGGCTGTGTACCTGAAATACCGCAATTGGAGCAGAAAGCTCTTGATACGCCAATAAAAGTTAAATCATCCTTACCGGCGCTGACACATTACCTAAAGCTTTTCTTCTCACAGATTTGCCAATCTGTATGAAACACTTCGAAAAGGTTTTTAATAATGCAGATGAAACACTTCGAAAAGGTAAGGTAAGCTTTATTGGTTTATTAAAAGAGCTGCCATTCCACAATGCTTAAGCTCTCTTATGTGTCACGCAGCGGGGCTCGAACCCGCCGCCTCTGGTTTTTGACAGCCAGAGACTTAGCTGTCCATGCCACCAAAGGTTTTTAAGAATTCGTCCCTGGCACCGACGATATAGAACTACTGCGTTTGATTCTCCGTGTAAAACGATCCCCCAAAACCACAATAAGGCGAAACCTTATGTGAAGTGAGTACTACCACTCGACTGAAGGGGGATCATCCGAACGGGCGGTCATTGTTTGTTGATGATATATGAACGAAAAATGATAGAAAGTCGCAGTATCTGCCGAAAGAGACATCGCCCTTAACGAAAGGGGAGAGAACATGACGTGCCACATTGACAATACAACTCTCTCCTCCATTTCATTGTACAGGATCAGCCCAGTCTGGCCGAGCATACAGGCGTGCTCTCACTCATTGAGAGAAGCTGAACCACTTCAACAGCACGACCGGTATCAACTGGAGTAGCAACAACGACAACAACAACAGCAGATGTAGCAGTGATAACAAAACCATCAGCAGGGAGCGAGAACTACAACAACAGCAGAAACTCACCATCATCAACAGCCACAATCTCTCTCGCTCAACACCGCAAGCCTTTCTCTGAAAGAGTGTAATGGTGAAGCAGAATATTACGAGATGGTAGTTGTGAGCTGGCGGAGAGAGAAATTTTCAGCGCGATGTCGCTTTTGCCATGACACGAGATCGCGCCACCGCATGTGACAGACCTTAGTTCTTTCATCAACGCCGAACCCACGAAACACCGAGGACCTCCGCGCACTTTCCCATCATCAGGCAACGCCACACCGAGCCCCGTATGGCCCAACGAGGGTTGCCTGCCACTATGCTTGCTACAGTGTGAATAGACGAAAATTCGCATCTCTCAGAGGCCGGACAGCCGAGACCCCTACCCGCCCTGGAGACTCGAGGCCCGAGTTGAGTTTTACAGAGCAGAGCCGACACAGAGAGAAGTCGAGTTGTACGTACCCCTTGCGGGACGCCCCATCGGCCAGCTCGTTCTCTCCTACTTTTGAAGTCTTCTCGGGGGGATTGTACGTTGGCAGTCTTGAGAAGGACGCCGCGCCACGGCGCGCTTCCAATGGGCTTTGTAATGTGTGCGTTCTCTTAAATTAAACGCAGCGCTGTCAGGATTAAGGTCCCAGCCAGTCTCTGAGATCCGAATGCTATCACATGAATGGGTCCATTGCCGCAGACACGGCCGTATGTCTGCGTATAAGGGGTAAATGCCTGCTATACGGCCTACAACTACTGTTACTGCTGCTGCTGCTACTATGAAGCGAGTTGTCGGCGGCGGCGGTCATGAGTGAGACCTTTGAGCAGAGACACTCACTTGCAAGATACGTTGTTCTTTCGTTGTTTCGTGTGCTCCCAATAGCATGTTCACACTCACAGCACCACACCTGGGAGAGTCTGTGCGTCTTCCGGTCACGTTAGATAAACTATAGTATGATAGAAATATCACTATATCGTTGTCACCAGCCAGCAGGCAGATCCGCGCAGACTAGCGGAGAGGGCCTCGAAACAAAACTGCATTAGCGCATACTGGGCTGAAAAGGCTAAGAAAGAACATCGACGCTTCTGTCAAAGTGCAACACGGTTGGGTAACGAGAGCAATGCAGAGTAAAGTGAAGCGGTGATACAGGTAGAGATGATGCCACAGTAGAACTTGGTATGAGCTGTTGCATTGGACATACGAGAAAACGCCCAACGGCAAGAACTATTTCTGGCCACTTGACTTTGTGGGCGTAGTTAAGTATTCTGCCTTCCGTGAGCCTGCGTAGCGTCAGCCTGTCTCACGATGTCAACCTTGACACCGACTAGTGCGATTCATAGCAGCTCATCAATTGTATGTCCAACCCACTTCGCGCCGCTGCGCAGTAATCGCTTGACGCCTAGAACTGTTTGCTTACTATCTTACAGGTATACATTCCTCACAGAACCTTAGTTAACAGCTAAATAAATATTTAATTCACAACAGGACAATTCGCAAACAATTCCATTGCACGCTTGTATTTGGCATTCACGGCCATGAAACGTTTTCTTGTCAAAATATCATTCATCTGTCTAAACACTGCTCACGTATTTCGTTGCTTTGAGAGAGAAATTCTCCGAACTCGTCGCTTCTTGGCATAGTGTTCCAATATGATAATGAATATCAAATGCCGGTACATTTTAATGCGGGCTGTCAACCATGATTCTGTGTGTGGTATTTAGTCACAGATGTTGCTGCAGATCGCTGCGCCATTCGCCTTGAAATGGATAGGTGTCACAGAAATGTATTTTAGGTAGACACTGATCGGATCAAATCAAAACTGTTATGTCAAAGACCTGAAGCAGCTACAGCCGTCACGTGAAGTCGATAGTAAATAACGTAGCGTATTATGATAACAAGACACTTGCAATGATGGCGGAAGTCCTCGAGAACCAGTGTCTCAGTCTATCAAGCAACAGGTCTTGTCTTAAATTCCCAAGTGGCGGTTACATCAACTGTAACTAAATTAATTAATTTCGCCTTGTTAGCACACTTTCCGGCCACATTTTGACTAGGGCGCATTTGCCCCCTCTCGACTCGCTATATATATACATTCAAGGGCAAGAGCCTACTTAGCTTAATGTAATGAGATGTAACATTTCTAAGGTGTAAACGCTTACAACAGACGGAAGACGAGAATACGACATATCGAGTTTTCCACCTTTTGCATCAGATTATTGATTCTTAGAAATGAAACGAGTACACAGAATGACCTGTGAAAGCAATTAATAACCAATAACCAGTCATAGTCATTTGTGTTTACTTCTTCGATGCCCGACTCAGTAATCCAGAAAGGAGGCTTGAGGTAGCGGTTTGAATATACTACAATAATACACAAGGCACATGATCTGCCCATTGCCTCATATATGTTGTGATCTGAGATCGTAGAATAACGATCTGGCTCGTCACATGTGATTCATTGATTTGAAGTGACTAATTGTTGTTGTCAACCATAAACGGTAAGAAAAAGAGCTGCATCTGCGACTGAAATCTTAGCGCCTGTAGCAGTGGAAGGAGAATTAATAGTCATAATAATAATAATACTTTGGAGATGGTGCAGCGTTAACCACGGTGCGAAAATTCGAGTCTAACGGACCGGGTTCTAAATCACAAGATTGTGCCAAAACCAAGTAAGAACCTTTGAGGATGGCTCGCCTGTTTATACTCTGCTGATAAATTAATTACCTCACTAAGCTCGGCAGATGTCAAGGGACATTTCGCTTGTATAGCCTCGTGTGCTGTCTTCAGATGAAAAATAAAGTAACAATTTGCAGTCTATTCAAACATCTAGCTCTCATCGAGGTTGAAGTATTGTTCTTGTTGCAATAATAGTAGTTGTAATATCATACATCTATCACGATACCAGAATCAAATATCTCTCGCCCCTTACAGTCCATTTTGAATACTGTGATTATATGCGGCCATCGACATCACTTATTTCGTCCTCAGGTGTCCTAGTTCACGTTTATATATATAAAGTAGCCTCCTAATCGTTATAATGGTAAAGATGATGGTGGGTCATTTTGCCAATACGTGATTTACATACACAGACAAAGCCCTCGTGTGCCTGCGTGTATCCCGGCAAGACACGCATATATATATATATATATATATATAGAGAGAGAGAGAGAGAGAGAGAGAGAGCTACAACTACAAGCATCGGGAAATCATAGTCCTACACGATACCACAAATACGACGAGCTCTGTGTTGTGCTATTTTTATTGAGAACTGAAATCGATGGATCTGGCAATGACGTAAATCTCTCCACCCAAAGGCCGGATTCCCTTTGCCCTATAATAACTGAATTTCTGCTCCGACTAAACCTTGCGCTGTTGTTTACGCTAGAGAGCTCAGCTCTGCGAAGGGGGAGAGGGTATAATTATCAGATATCTATTTAGGCGACTAATTTGGAGTTGCATTGATGGGTGGCACAGTAAACCTTCAGCAGGTTTCAGATGGCTCGGAAAAATTCGAAATTACCGAAGCATGTGTTATGCATTGTCGGAGTGATACGGATTCGACATGTCATTATGCTCTCCACTGTTTTCTCCAATTCGTATGCAATATCTGCTATAGTACGCTCTCTGCAGCTGTGAGATATGAACATGCAAGAAATATCTCATATTTTGTTGTAAAATGAGGCATATGAATTTTAAAAGAAAAAAATAGCGTACTTATATCACATATGATAAACAAAACCGAGCCGCGCGAATATAAATTCGAGCAGCTCGAATTAGCAGTCAAGCCATATGGTTAAAACATTTTACGATAATCCTGTATATGCGGATGCTATTGGTGGAAAGAGAAATTGGCCCAGAACTATTATCAGAGTACTAGGTCCTACAGCAGCGTTCATCTCAATGTGCGGGCTACAGTGAGCGTTGACTGACTGACTGCAAACATACAATGTTTGTTCGGCGTCCCCCACTGTGACATCAAATCGAAGTCGATGAGCGCTTTGTCAGCCTCCCCACGACTTGGCGCTAGGCCGAAGCCGGGGTCAGTGTGAATTAGCATTGTTATTTAAAATAACGATAAATAACAATAATAATAATAATAATAAGATCATTCAGCGTCGCCATCGTATTGTGTAACGTGTCTTTCGGATATTGAAATCGATGCACCTGCCAGAGTATGTTTGCACACCACAGGGGATGACAACTTTGTATTCGAGGTGAATAGCAACGTAGTTCTGTTAGCGCCTATGACAGCAGAACTTCAAGAAATCATAGGTAGTTGACATGTCTGTTTCGTGAATAGCAATATGAAGCAAGACAGGCCATCGCGCGCAATGATCCCGTTAGACTCATGGATAGATAGTTGCATACTTATAATTGAATGACTATGATGGAACAGGCCAGTTTCGTTAATGACCTAAAATTGCTAACTAATAACGGGCCTGCGACGTTACATATTTATGTAAATTTGTATTTATGTTTCACGCATGTTTCACTTACAGAATGACCGGAAGTATATATATATAAGTAGTAATAAGTTGCTGATGAAGGCCATGTTGTGACTTGGGCCTAATTAAAGAAGTTTTTAATGCCTATACCATAAAGTCGCACGTAATCCTCTAGATGGAGCCATAGAAACCACCGTGGTTAGATATAGGTGTGCTAGCTTGGCCCAATTTTTGTTTGGCTTATGAATATCAGGCATTGGACCTCTACCAGCAGTAGGCTGAAGGTCAGTTACGGCGAACTTTTATTCTAAGCGATGTTGTTATAACCTTCGAGGCGGTAAATGTATCCATTTATATGACATTTGGACACGGACCTCCACTTTGTGCTGTTTCCGGCAAAGTTTTTTATTCTTTTAAAAGATTAATGATAGCTATCTCGAGGTAACGATAGATGTCGTAAACAAATGTATCGATTAAAGTTGCCGAGCCTCCACTTGGAGCCGCAAAATCACATAAACAATTATCCATTTCCCGTCGTATAATATACGTGTACGAACGAACATTTCAATATTGACACCGAACTTCGACTACTTCGGTGTAAGTGGAGTTACTCGCCTCTGTCCACTTTTTAAAGCGAAAAATACGTCGGTCATACTAAGCAGCATTAAAACAGTGCTATATGAGAAAAATAATATTGAGTTGTAATTTAAAAGTTTTCCTCGTAGATTCCCTAGTAGTTTTTCATCTTCTCCAAATGCACAAGCTTCTTGTGTGAATATTTACGATGTTCTATAAAAACTTGTTCAGAGAAGAAATTACTCCGAGCGGTCTGTCTGCGTACAGATCATCAAAACTTTATTGCTTCGTCACGTCGTTATTGCATTTAATCTCCGCCGGCCGCCGTCCACCCATATCTGCCTGATCAATGGGGCCATCTGTCGAACTGAGATCGGCGATTTTTCAATTTACGCTTAGCTGTATTTTTTGATGGTGATCTTGATGTCAGTTGCCTTACGCAGGCCGTAGGCCGAACAATTATAAAAACCTGGCCGCGCTGAGCGCCTGGCAAGCGATGTTGCCTTCAATCAATCATCTTATTACTCCCGTCAGAGCTGCTCTTGCAACAACATCGCTACAGCCTCAAAGGCTATCGTCATGTGTTTTTAGAACACACGCCGCTTCTTCGATGGACACCAACGGATCATGAGCGAAAATTGGAAAAATCCACTACAACTCGACAATTACTAGAATACTGATCGATAATTAGGCATATTTGAAAACGTAGGGAACTGCTAGAATGCTACGCGTGCTTACAAGCTCGAGCCGCTCGCGAATTTTACTTCGAGGATTTTTCAATCCAAATTGAATTATAGCTATTGTATATTGCAATAATAATAATCTACGATCATCGTATCGATGATCGTAGATTATTACGATATATATATATATATATATATATATATATATACAGAACGAGTGGCGTCACAGTGAACCGTTTCAGTGTGCTCAAGATCAGCGCAGTGCCGATCTAGTACACCCAGGAAGCAGGTGACTGCCACCGTCTGGCAACGCGACAAGGTCCTATATAGTTTTAAATTAATACAGGATTTTATATGAACGGTGCCGTATTCTAGATTCATACACACGGAGAAACACTCATACAGAAGAAGATGACGTAGTCGACACAGCAGATAACAAACAAATGAACGGCGCGGAGTTGGCATCGCCGCCTGGATAATGAAGCGTGCGCCCCCAAGACAAGGTTGGTATGAACGGGTAGCGAGCAAAATTACCAGTCTCGATATTGCCTGCTCACAATTACAATGAATGAAGAGAACAGATATTGCGCAGCTGGTGATTTTCGTTCTGGTGTGTAATTACTAGTATTAGGAACACTTAAGGCCTCTCACCAAGGCGGAAAGGCCACCATACGAGTGTGTTCGATGGACGACATCACCGGATGCTTGCATTCGTTGTATTCAAGTGGCAAGGCGAACCGATCAAGGAATTTTCAACAAACTCAATCAAAAGAACTTACGTGAACTTACGTTGAAGTCGACTGATTTGATTAATTAATTAAAATGCATTTGTAAGCGGCACGTGTACGCTGGCTAAGCTGCAATAGAATCAATACCTCCATATGCCGTATGTTCCTCATTAACTGTTCGAACGGTTCGCGTTGTTTGTCCTTTTCGACGATATTATATATCACGGCTGACTCATTAGCATTAGTCATTCGTCCAGCAGCAGGAGCGAGACGGCGGGTGACGCCCCACCAACGGTAACAATGAACCATCGAGACGGTAAAAGCAAAGAATAAAGATTAACACAACCATCCAACTCGATTGTTTCTGCCCCCCCACCCCTCCGCGTGCATATCAGTTATTTGTGTCGAAGGGATCGGCAGAGACGCGGTGGTGATTGTCACCACGCATACACGAACATGACGATAACGAAAACAACAACAACAACAACTTTTGCTACGCCCGCTGTCGTTTTATCAATTTATGTGTCGTACGCGATACGTACACGGTCGATTTGACGAGACGACTTGGTGCTATGTGCAGCTTCTTGCTGGACCCTCATTATTACCTTAATGAGGCCCTTTTTTTTGTTGAAAGCAAATGATCTCTATAGAAATAAAGGAGGCAATACTCGTTGGATTAGTGGATATGTATAATTAGAGGCGTCTATCGGTGAAGTCACATAATCGGGACGACCTTGTCAATATCTCACCAGTGAAGCAAGCGAAAGAATTACACAGCAGCTTGTTGTCGGCTTAATGAGATGGATAAGCAAATTTTGCTCAATTTCAATATAGAAATTTTAGTGAGGGCAACACTTGTAAAACTATCGTGTTATTATATAAATGTTGTTTCATATTAAACCGGACAGTAATGGTAGATACATGGGTGGGTAGCCTAGCATTAGCATCGTCCCATTCAAAGCCATATCCAGCAACCACGTATCAATGTAATATATACTTCAATGGGAGACAAGGCCTGTTTCGTTGGTCTAGTTAGTTCGTCAGCTATGCATAAAAACCTGTTAAATTTGTTAAGTACGTGTACAGGGTGCGGCGGCGTAAATGTTGAGGACTGGGATTCGATGAATCTGAATTGCGTTTTAACGGGAGCGGGATGTAGAGTGAGAACGCCAAAATTTTATTAGTGATCTTTTAGGATAAATCCCGAGAGATTTCAACATTTCTGGTTAGCTACATGCCATATACAATACTATAATTGATTGTGGCTGACGATGATATGAAGTTAATCTTAAAGTTGGTGGATAACGAACGGATGGATTCTGGCTTTGAGACAGAGTGGTATAGCTGTGACAATTGCCCGGTGTTCACCTGAAGTCTCCAGGGATCGGACAAATATGAAAATCAAATCATATTTAATCGTTTATGCAATGGTTTATTTATTATAGCTGTCGCGTGCTGTGATACCCATCTAAACATCTGGTATTCTTTGTAATACCAGATGAAAGAACTATAACGCCCATATTGTGTGTCCATAGAACATTTCGGTCATCATTTTCGAAGGGCATTTTCATATAATGAGTTCGCATCGGAACTCGTCTCACCCTCTAGGTAAATCTAAAAAATTCGGAACAACGATGCCGAACTTGCGCGGTATAGTTGAACCAACTGTGAATTTCTTTCTTTCCAACTTTGTCAGCACTCACTAGCTAATTTGTGTTGTTCGAAGTAGCTACACCGCCCTACACTAGCTAACAATTGTTAATGCAAAATAGTCAAATAGTCTCTACTGCTGTTTGGACCGGACAGACTTTAGCTTCTGACGAATACGCCTTGTGTGTGTGTGCAAAACTTAAATCCAATTAGACAGGGCCGTCATTAACAAATAGATAGATTCGAGACCAAAAAAGGCGGCAATCGTTTCTAATTACGAGGCGTTGATTCGGGACAATTCAATATTAGTATTATTATTAATTCGGATGAGTTATATTGTGTTTATAATAAATAGTACGAAAATATATTGATATGATATTGCGTTGATCGCGCGTTGGGCTTCTGAACACTCAGAGAATCTTGGCAGCTCGACGCCGAGAGCTTAATCTATCGCGCCTGCCTAGAGAACACATTCACTGTTGCCGCTCTACGAACACCACTAAAGTGGATCCACAAACGAGGTCTGTTTGTCTTACTCTGTTTCGCTGCTCTCCTCCGTTCGTCGATGCTGGTAAATCATATTTGTTTCTCAGTTTACTGAACTATTATTACTAAAACTAAACTATTTCGAAGTCTGACTCCGAGCCAACATTTCACGTCGACGATAGAACAGCTTTCGGTATTGCTTCATAAGAGAGAGCCCCTCCTTCATAAGCAAATATACTACGATGAGTATCAGACCCGTGCACGTACCAAACTACCTACAACTACTACTTCTATCGGATTCGTTTAGTTATCGTTGTCGTCTTTGATTTTCAATCAGGGCAACTTACCGCGAGGTAGAAGCGAGCTAGCAACCCTTTCGTTTCGTTGTCTCGATCTCGCGGAAGTCGAGAAGATGAAATCGATGAATGCCGTTAGTGAACGATGAATAGTAAGTGGCACGTCTGTGTCAGACTCGTCCGAGAGACAAGCTGGTTAGTTAGGGTGCTCCATTGTCGTGACACCCATTGAAAGGTATCGCAGTGAAGATATCAGCCACGCGAAGGCTCCTACAACCTCAAGCAAATGATATGCCCACCCACATACACGCACACACACACACAGAGAGAGACACATAAACACACAGCAACAATGCGAGTAGCCGTTTTCGGTCGGTGGTTGATCACCGCCTAGTTCTCCTCAAACCTCTTCTTTTCTGGTCACTAGTTCACGTTTTATGAAAATTCACAATGATCATGCTGTTGACAGGCTAGGGACGCTGGTCGACGAAGGTAGCAGTGTCATGGAACAAGACCACTTGATTATCCAACAAGTCGTTGTTGTTGTTACTGTGGTCGACATTCAGCGGCATTCGAACACGACATCAAGTCAGCCAGTAGAAACAACGGTCGATACTGAATTATTGTGTTGACGGCAACTGGCTGGATCCACACAGAGTGATGAACCATGAACTGCCGATCCTTCCCTCCTTGCTTACTCCAGATAGATCAATTGAAGGGTACATTGATAGATTGATCGATTGATCGATTGGCGGATTCACACCACTGCATACGAACTCGTCTCTTCTCGTCGGTCATGATGCGTGTGTCCGTATATCAATGAATTTTTAATCTTCGTTGAATCGTATTCTCTTTGCTCGTTGCAAAAAAGGGTCGTCGATCCTTTTTTCGTGATTTCACCCAAATGTTGTCGTTGCTGTCTGAATAGAAACAGCAACGCCCGGTAGCGTCCAATCAATTCACGCAATTTGATTCACCGAACGAACCTCGTCTCTCTCTCTGACAGGGCCTTCAGAGGTACCACTCAGGGTAGGGTGTCTACGTGTTGACTGTTCGCTCATCTCCTGATAATGGATACTTGAATATCATCTCTACATTCTCTCAACTTCGTCCGCTACCTGGCTGAATGTGAATCGTATGCCAAAGAAGCAGCTCAAGCTGATCACCTCGTCCGTATGTCGGCCAGCTGGCAGTACCAATAGTAATTCGGCGTGCAATTCTCTTGCCAGATGACGAGATACAAGCTTCTTACGAGTTAATGATACTCGTCCCGTAAATAATCGTTTCTACCTGTTTGGAGCCCTTTCGATTTCTCCCGATTACCGTCTCTGTACCTCACTGTTATCTCTGTACAAGCTTGTCCCTCATGTTTCTGCACTAACTCTTTCTTAACTTTCCTCTTGCTCTCCTGTCCTCTCTGATCTCGTTTTTGGTTTCCCGTGTGAGTCGGCGTGAGTAGTTTTTCAGCATACTGTTTCCATAAGCATTGTGCTAGGAGGCCCGCCTCGATGAGATGGCTGGCGCCAATTCAATGAGGCAGCAGCCGTCTTCTGTTGCGTGTTCCTTTGCAGAGCGTTCGGTCTGTCAACAGCCACGATTCGGTGCGGCGGAGAGAGAGAGAGAGAAAGAGATATGTGGGCGTGGAGCATTCGTCGGAAAGAAAGTTCTTTCTCAACGCGCGAGAGAGACACACGGGGACCGAAGTAAATCGCCACCTACTCACGTTCAGTCTACGTTGGTAAAGTGACACTTTTTCGTTGTTGAAAGCGATCACTCCAGAGTTGGAAGAGGACTCTTTCTCGGATATCTGCGTCTCTTTCTTTATCTCTCTGCCCCACCCTTCGAAGTATTTCCTATTGCAGGTGGTGAGAGGAAGGCGCACCTTTAATATCACTTCTTCGTTTGGTCGTCAGCGTCAAGCGAGTCAATTCACGAACAGAATTTGTTTTGCGTCTCCGAGGTGTGTCCGTTCGTACATGTATACAGCTGTTGTTGTTGTCTTCTCTCGTGGCTGGTCGAATCGAATCGAGCCGAATCGAATCACCCAATGTATCGTCGTTACAGATGTATGATTATTCCACACTCAGCTCCATTTGTACCGTTTCAGATTCGTCGTCTGTCGCCACCGCCGCTGCCGCCGTCGTTGTCGTCGTCGTCGTAGTCGGCATAAACTTCTAAACTAATCAACACCAGATTGAGCGGCGAGTGAGAAGAACCACTTCACACATGCACCCTCATTCACTACACACTACACTCTTGCCACTACAGAGGCTCGCTCCCCCCCAGCAGAGCTCTCAATGAGGAACGACCTATCTCGCGAGCCGACGTCGGCCACCGATCCACACACTCACAGGCACACACACATCCACCACCCAGACAGAGACTGTATGGAGAGAACGAGACGAGATGAAAACAGACTGGGTGAGGTGGACGCGAATACTGGGACCGACCATCCGCTACTGCTGCTGCTGCTGCGGAGGCGAGTGGATCTGTTTTGGTCCATCAAGGAAGGACCCCGCGTACCACACACGAACCGATGTGTATCACGCGTTTCGATTCGTCGGTCACAGCTGGTGTTCTCGGCTAAGATTTACGGAAATATGCCACCACCTCCACCACAAGAACGATGACGACGACGACGACAACTATAGTATATATATATTATCATATGTAACAATGCAGCAGTGAGTGCTCGAAAAGGAGTAAGTTGCTTGATCGGTGTTCAGGAAGGCAGAAGGCCAGCAGACGCTAGATATTCATATATATATATATATATATATATACCGTTAAATGTTGGCTGTTAAATTTTTTTTACTATATATATACCGAATGAGCTGTTTATGACTAACGTATGTCTATTTGTGTGCGTATCGAGTTAGCTCATAAGAGACAGAACAGGCTGGAATCGTTATTAAAACTACTACTGAATGAACGTTAGATCAGTTAGAGAGAGCGAGAGGATGTGCCTTTACCATAGAGTTGAGTTCCTTTCGTAGGGATGTTTCGAGTTGAGCTTGCCATAGTCTGCTGCGTGTTCAAGCAGATACACAACAAAACAAGAAATATTGTGGTTTCTTCGTGTGTTCGGGAAGTGGGAAATCTTTAGGGCGGACTGGCGGCCGCTGACAACACGAACCTGTGTTGTCGGTGCCTCAGCTGTCTGTTGTTACTTTTCGCTCGCTACCACCAAATGGGAGAAGCTGTCAGCGAGGCATTCGTTATTGTAGACAGGTTTTTGTCTGACCAGAGTTTGCTACGATAGTCTGTTGTTTACCTTTTTTCAAAGTGTATAGAAAGTAAGATGAATTACATTTCATATAGTTTCGGTTCGTATGTATGCCCTGAGACATACATACATGTATATACATAAAGTTACCTTTAGAACAGTGCGATTATATGTGAGTGTGTGTGTCAACGTGACAAGCGTCGAAGCTTGTGTTCTCACTGGAATTCGAATCTCCAAATGTTCATCCGAATTTTAGAGCCGTAATTAATGTCTTGCCATGCATTTGTAGCGCACACGGCCGATTCTCAGTGGCTACATCGACGACGCAGGTTGGACATCTAACCAAGTGTACTTGTGAAATAGATCCGTGTCATAGTACGAATAATAACGCCAAATAATAATAATAGTTCGTCGACATTCTGGCTCTTTCTCGAGTGGATCGTAGCGCTGCTGTGGATCGTTTCCAGTAGATCTGTCCGAAGTGTCTCTTCTGAAAGCGGAAGGTGACTTTAGTCGAACTTTTCCTAAGAGGTGAGCTAACTCGAATGGGCATTTCGATTCTGCACTCGCTGCCATCACTAGGAGCCTGTTGACGTTATAACTAACGAATGAATGGAAGTTACTGACCAGGAGCCACCGAATAGGGAGCTCCTGGTCAGTAACTTCCACAATCCAACAAATCCTAGATTAATCGTGTTGTATAATAATATAAGCATGAAATTGCGTACCCATGCTGGTGTAATTTGGCAATTGCTTACCCAACTGAACAGCTTAATAGATGCATGTTTTTTAAGAAATCTGGCATACGTGACACTCTTTGGCGGGCGAGGATAGTGTACAAGGAAATTTGTGCGATAGACAATGCAAACCGGACCGAAAACGAACAACAGCAAATACACACCGCGACAAAAGGATACCCCCATGTTTCTTATTTTTTCTCGATTATAGCCTACTTAGTGTTTGTCGAACACAACTAAGTCCTAACATCGTTCTCTTACATTTTTTTTTACAAATTTAGTATTTTGTGCGGCCGCTGCCGTTCTCCAGGACAAACATTAATCGACTTAGTCATAAGCTTTACGTATGAGGTTTTGATAAAGAACATAGCATTCGGCTACCAAAGCTTTTTTTTAGCTCATATAGCGTTTGATACTGCTTGCCACCTTTAAAAACAGCTCTAGATAAAACGCTCCACAGATTTTCTATATATTCAAGTCTGGAGATAGTGCGGGCCACTCAGTAACTGTATGTGCTGGGCTTCGAAGAACTCCTTGATGATCTTCGCCTTATGAACTGCGGCGTTATCGTGCTGGAAGATGCATGTTTCAACACAGATCTTCTCGGCGTGATTCAAAAGTTGATCCACCAACACAGAAACGTAGGCACGACTATTTATTCGCCCGTTTGCGAAGACCAAATCGGTCTTCCCGTTGTAGCCAATGCCAGCCCAAATCATCACACCACCACCACCTCCCGCCTGTCGTCGACTTGCGATTTTCTCTTCTTTCCTAATCTCATGGAAGTACATTTAATAAGAATCTCCATCGGGACCGTCGAGATTGAATCTCTTTTCATCGGGAAACAGCACACGTTGACAATCCTCTTTTTTTTTTTTTAAAGGGGGGGTGTTGGCTTGCTAATGCATGCCAACACCATGACCGCCCCCCCCCCCTTATGGAACTGTTGACGATGTTCAATCAATGACGTTGACAATCCTCTGTAAATGAAATTTGCTCACTAGCGAAGCTCAATCTTGGATCTGTGTTTCAATGCTAAAGGAGGCTTTCGTTTGAGTTTTCTATGAACAAGATTTTCTAATGTCTTCTTTTCAAGATATCTTCGCACATTTCGGACGTTCGTTTCGACTCCAACTTCGGCTGCAATTTCGTGAAAAGTCCAATAGCTGTTAGAGGCTCTTCGGAGAAGAGAGCGTTTTTCACGAGCACTTACTGCTTCGGGTCGTCCTGACGACTTCTTGGTCCCGTACTGTTCAGGATCTTTATGAAAATTAGAAATCATTTCTTTTTTTTTGCATAATTCGAGCGATTTCCGATTTTGACTTCTTTCCTTCATTGAGGTTGAAAATAATTTTTTTTCTTATCTTCAAGAAGTTGGCGGCCTCGGCCCACCGTAGTTTTCGCTGACAAAGGGTCCAGAAAATTTGTACGAGAACGATCTTACAACCCAGTTGCGTGTCAACTGTCGTCCCACACGACAAACACTAAGTGGGCTATCCTTTTGACGCACCCTCAAAACGACAATTTCCGATATCAAATGTCTACATCTAAGTTAAACAGCCAAATATTCGTTTAGTGGTCTTGAAATGTGATATATTTGAATGACTGAAAGTGAAACTGCAGTGCTACTTACGGTTGAGAAAAAAATTCAGAAACATGGGAGTGCATATTTGTTGCGAAAGTTCAGGATGCTAATTAGTGAATTTCTATGTTTATCTGGAAGGTTGAAATTAACGTAGTAATATCGTATTCGGCTATGCCTTTATGATGCTTGATTATTGACCCTAGCAAATGAAGTAAATTAATTAATGTAGTCATTCATTAATGGGGTGCTTAGAGGTGGGAACCCTATCAATGTGCTGCTGTTTGTGGCCAGCATCGCTCGATCTGATATTGAGAAAAGATGATTATCTATTGCAACATGTCGCACAATCAGCAATCTTAACTGTATGCATGTGAAGAAACTTGATTGTCAATTACCACATCGGTCAGGGTCTCTAATGGCAGGGGAGTAGGCGACGATCTACGAACTCTGCTAGGTTGAGACCCGCGATATGCTATTAGAGGAATTAAATTAATATCTCGCTTCTATTGTGCTAACGCGCTACTTAAACGCTGAAATCATGAATTGTTCATGATTTCAGCGTCATTCAATCATTGGTAATATTCGTACGCATCTGTTTAAAAGTGAATTTATCAGCACCTAATTTCTCCAGGACATTTAGTATAACCTCTCTCTTCATGGTCCACTTAGCGCTTCTTAATATAAGGCTTGTCATTATCCTTCTGTCGAGACGAACCCCTTTATCGTAGCGATACATTTAATTTTATAAGAACTCCTCTATTGAGCTATATTATTTTTTATATCGTCATAATAACCCCCGTATTTTGTGTGTGTTTAAGAAATCGACCTGCAAACTTAGATCATTAACACATTGAATATTTGTCGGCTATGTTGGCATTTCAGAACAGTCGTGGTGACGAGGAAACTAATCGATTCATATATACAAATTATTATTAATAGATAATCGATATCCACGACCGGTGAAATTGTGAAGATGGTTAAGGAGAATGTAGTAAAGGTTGCGGTTGAGATGAAGGACAAACCAACGCAACTCATCGAAGTCGATCAAACCAGATCTCTTGAATGCATCATACAGGTTTGTGTGTATTGATAATTATAGTTGTTATACTATAGCACAATATAACCTTAATTCAAAAAAGCCGATTACCGAAATCGTTGGGTTACAGTGTGATATGGGCTGACAGGACATAGGATGATTGATAACCATCTTCCTAAATAACGATGATCTTTACCTTGAAGTGGGTTGTGCTTGTGAGGAGCAATCCTTAATTGGTTAAATAATGATTAATTGACTGATATTTCGCTTTCTCTCTGCACTTGACGAACACAGGACCTGTGTGGTATCTGGTGTCTGAATGATCCTGGAGACACCTATGCCCTCGAGTTCTCCGAACCGTTAGAGTCCTCGTACATCACAGAAAAGAATCGAGGCAAGATCAAGAATGGCTACTTCCTTAAGCTGACAGCCAGCCCCTCACGAAGAACTCAGCGAATTCTCGACAACTTGACCACAAATGGCAACAATTGCCCTGTTGAGGTATTACAAACTTACAGCTTCGCTGCTCGAAGTACAGCTTTCTTATATGCATTATAAATTGATTATATCAAATTGTCTCTATTTGATGGGCGGTGGCCGAAGTTCATTTTTCACAGCGCATTATATAAATGGCTTTCATGGAAGCCTATAACAGGTAAGTTATAACTATTATTCGATAAATTCGCCACTGAATCCTACCGTAATTGGATATTGTACTTTACAACTTCCTAACTACAGTTACTGCCGCGATGAACGAGAATGTGTTCGCTTACGATGCATTCTTCTAGTCACATATAGGACAGTTCGATAATCCGATCCATCTGGACGGTCCACTTGCCTTAGGTTCTCAAGGAACTTCACAGACTATCGCTAGACAAGACGTTCGCGTTGGAGTTCATCAACCGCCAGGGCCACCAGACCCTTCTGCGTAGTGTCCAGGATGGTGTTCATAACGGTGAACGCCTTGCGTATGTCCTGTTGAGCTTTGTGGAGCTGATGGATCACAATATCGTCTCGTGGGACATTGTCGAACCCAAGGTTATAGGACGGGTGGCTAACAACGTTAATCAAACATCTCCCATAGATCTTCGCATCCTTCAGGTTTGTCTCGCAATTGGCAGGGAGTAAGGTTGGACTAACAACCTCTCAAATGATCAATTGATAAACTTCACCCGTTTCCCACCCCGTTGTCCATCTACGTTGAACCTTACTGCAAAAGCTTTGAGTGAGGTTTTTGCTCTTTTCTTGCTGGGACAAATCACTATTCATATTAATCTTTATTCATATGAGAACGCAAGCACCGTAATCAATTCGAGTTCCCTGTTCCTCGTTATCTCATCATTCGTTCGTTTGTTTAGGCCTCTCTTTCGATTCTAGAATCAGTCGTGCTGAACTCGTCATCACGCTATCAGCTGGTAGATCAACAAGTGACAATACCTCATCTGATGGCACATATCCAGAGTGGCAGCAGTGGCATCCAGCAAAGCGCAATCGCGTTTATCAACGCACTCTGCCTAAAGGCTGAGCTCTCCAGACGGAGAGCACTACACGCAACTCTCTCCTCAAAACAGATCCGAAAGGTACTTACACACACACACACACAGACAATAACAAGTATTAAGTGCCATGTGCAACCGAATTTTTAGTGTAAAGAATTTCCTTAAATATCCAACAGGGCAACACAATTTCTATTTAGGGCATCCGCTTAAGGATTGGGGAAGTGGGGCCTCCTTGTTCTAGATATTCTATTAAGAATATATAGAGGAGGGTATTTTTTGGATGTATTTCACGTTCAGTGGGGACAATTGTCACCCACTTTTATAACTGAAAAAAAAAGATATTACAATCCAACCCATAAAGTTGTAAAGAAAAAAAGGCCTATTTAGTGACTTCAATAAAAAAAGAAAAACTTGAACCTTCGATAGAACAACAATTCAATTCGTATTCCCACTGGCATTTAATATATACGTCATGTTTTTTAACAAATACATAT